>OU898284.1:42543935-43143935 GCA_918026665.1 Diabrotica balteata
ATATATACATTGAATAGGCATAAGCGAAAAGAAATATCACGAAAATAGAAAAAGATGGTATAGTATATAAACATTTTTAAATAAATAAGAAAATAGTATAAATCATCCTGATATATTTAAAATTAAAACATACGTTTTGTATTATAAGAAAATGTTTCGATCCCCAAAAAGAGATCCCATAACAAAGTCGACTTTACATTGTGCGATTTTTATGCTATGCTATAATGTAAAGGCAGCTTTACATCTAGGCTATGCAAGTCTCATGCTATGCAAGTCCGTCTTGCATGGCACATCTCTTGCCTAGCTTGACCTTTTTACATCAGAGATATTTCTGTGCAATTTTAGATCCCACTTTCATTGTTGCCAACAGAGAAAATATTTATCAATTTGAGGTTATTTTATTTTAAATAAATATAATTAAGTACTAAAATAAATAATATAATAAATAAATATACACTATTTATGGTTATTAAAAGGGTGAAGGATGTCAACCAAAGAAAAGAAAACATTGTTATTGTTGAATATTGCTGTTGTAGCAACAATCATCCATAGTCAACGACTCACCCAGTCGTTTTTATATTAACTTTAGACATAGTATATCTATTTATCACCACTTAATAAACTTAATTTAAATCAAAACACAACAATACACACGTGGGCTAAGGGCATCGAGCAATAAGACAAAAGAGGGAATCTAATCCTTATGAAAAGGAGACCAAAAAGTGGCCTCTGATGGCGGACATATCCGGAAATGCGAATGCGCGAAATTTAAATTTCCGACACTTATCAACAGTAGCTATATAAGAATGTGTCTTAGACGAGAAAGTTTTAATTAAATATTAATGATAAGAGTCTAAAATGCGACACAATTGTTAAAAAACTTCAATATAAATAAGATTTCATGTGACATTTGGGACAAACAATAACATAACCCAACTAAATTTGATGTCAAACAAGGAGAGAGACTCTCTTTCCTTGTTTAATGTGGCCTCTAAAGATCGCACTTCCTGTCTAACAATATGTTTGCCCCCACTACTTTTACATTCCCTCTATTGTCTTTTTGCTCGATGGCTAAGGGATGCTAAAGATAGAGATAAGGTTATGTTTTATTCTGTAATCTATTATAAATTGTTATGTTGGCAACATGAATTTTAACGATAAATTGCAAGAAAATAGCATGAAAAATAGAACATGTCCTAATTTTTCGTCTAGCACAGGAATTGCATGGAAATAGCCCGTGGGCATGCGCAGTTCCAAGATCTGTCTCGCATGGCTCTTGCCTAGCATGAAAATAGCATAATGTAAAACTGTCTTAAGACAGATTATGCAGCTGCGCATGGTCACGGGATATTTCTACGCAATATCTTTGCTATAGACGTATATATTAACATATATACTTTATTATATACGTCTATGATCTGTACTAATAGACGAAAAATTAGAATGTGTTTTATTTTTCATGCTATTTTGATGCAATTTATTGTCAAAATTCATATAACAAAATTTATAGTTTAGAATAAAACTTAATTTTATTCTGTAAGTACAAATGTTATTTATTGGTTGTAATAATTTGTGATTTATATTTGAATATATTTAATTCTTGACTGAAATTTCCAAGTGAAATATCTCAAATTAATGTTTCGATATATTTCTTCTGTTGGCAACAGTGAAAGTGATATCTCAAAATTACACAAAAATAGTTGATGTAACTAGGCAAGAGATATGCAACGCAAGACGAACTTGCATAGTATGAGCTTGCATGGCCTAGATTAAGCTATCTCAAAGTCAGAAATTGATTATCTGAAACGAGGGATTTAAAAATTGAGGCTACATAAAGATTAACAAATGAGATATATCACTTTTAATAAAACCCCAAAATCACCGTGTGTCCTTAATAAGTAGATTTAGAAACTATATAAGGGAATCCAATGGTGAACTGACTTGCAGTTTTTAATACATCTACATAACATTTATTTATAAGTGTATTAAGTTTATTACGTATTATTATATAATATGAGTACATTTATACAAACCTGTGTTTTCAATATTCAGCAGAAATCTATTGTTAATCATAATTATATTTTCAGTACTATAACATTGAGAAAAACTAGACATTTTTTACATTAAAAGTACCGACGCTGTAACTGAATAACATTACAAGAAAGGATCTAGATTCATAATCAAATCACGACAACGTTCGCTTGACAGAGACAGATGACACTGGTGACAGTAGGAATGTTTTGTTCTGTGTGTGGTGACGTTTAATAAAATTGCAATTAACTTTTTTGTTCAATTTTTTATTTAAATCGTACAGAAACTCTGGATTAATATATGTTTTTAAGTAAAATAAATACTGTGGTTATGATTATGCTAAAAAATAGCTTCATATTTTATCTTAATTTGTGGGAAAAGAGTGTCCTACTTTTTCATTTAACAGTTTACAATTTGCTTGTCAATAAAATCAAATAGAAACTAGAAATTGTTGAATCTATAGTGCATAACATTATCTCACAGCTTAAGTTTCCATACTAACAGTAAGTAGTATTACTATATAACATTACTATTAATATATAACATTTCTTTTGTACATTGCTGTTTCTTCCATATTTGCTTTTTTTCCACTGATAAGTGATAAATTAATAATACTGTTAGTAAGTAGAGCCAAATGTGGATTATGCCTCCTGGGGACACCACATTAAAAAAAGTGCGCCTAGTACTCTACCTCATGGGTGGTGTGGAAAAGAGTACATTTTTTTGTTCAAAACATTTATATTCAAACCTATAACTTGATTTTAAAAATGTAAGGTCCACACACAAACAAAAATGGGTTTAATTGCATGTTTCTAATGTTTTCTTTTCAGAATATTTGTATGTTCTAGATAAATTTGACAGTTCCACATCTCCAAAGGTAATTATCGTCCAAACTGACTTATTTACTATATATTTTAATTGCTTGTTTCTGTCTGTTATGTAGTGCAATGAAAATTTTGCTAGCAAAACTTCCAAGGCCTGGATAGTAGATGAGAAGAAGGACGATGGATACACTGCTCTCCACTTAGCTGCTTTAAACAACCATGTGGAAGTAGCTGAACAGTTAGTGTTGAATGGAAAAGCCAATATGGATCTACAGAATGTTAACTTGCAGACTGCGCTTCATCTTGCTGTGGAAAGACAACACACTCAAATTGTCAGGGTAAGTTGAGCTATTCCTTAGATTACCTTATTTCCAATCTGTATATCTTAGGTCCTGTCCATTAATTTTTTTTTGTACTTTTTACCAGATTCTCCAGTTTTTTTTATTGATTTTCCTTTTTCCTATTTTTTTTTAATGTATTCAACAGCATTGTGTTCAGAGTTTTGTAACTAAGTTTTTTTTTAAATTACAGCAAATTAACATTTACAGTAGTTTTTTTTTTCGCTGAGCAAAATTATTAATTTTAGCTGTTGGTGAGGGAAGGAGCTAATTTGAATGTGGCTGACAAAGATGGGGACACTCCTCTACATGAAGCCTTACGTCACCACACTCTTTCGCAACTACGTCAGCTACAAGATGTCCAGGATGTGGGGAAACTGCTTATGGGCCTGGGAACACAAGGATCAGACAAAAAGTCATCAGCAAGCATAGCTTGTTTCTTGGCAGGTAAGAGTTTGGGTTGTTTTGTTGTTATTGGTTGGATTGTTATTGTTATTAATGGAAATTGTTGTTTTAAAAAATTTATTTATACTTATATTCTGTTCTAAATGTGAATAAAATCTTTCTTTAACCAGTTTGGACAGTTTTCAGTAGTATTTGCTTTTACTATGAAAAGAATTGTTGCTTTTAGTATATTTTTGACAATTGCAATAGAAATTCCTTATAATCTGAGTTTTTTTATTATTTTTTAAACTTTTTTTCCTATTTTCTGGCCCGTATGAGGCTTAAAAGTAAAACTCTACAAAACAATAATACTCCCAGTCCTAACATATAGTTCAGAAACCTGGACTTTAACAAAAAGCAATGAAAACATGTTAGAATGTTTCGAAAGAAAAATACTAAGGCGAATCTATGGAAAGGTAAATGAAAATGGTGTCTGGAGAAGATGATACAACTTCAAACTCTATTGGCGATGTCAACAAACTATAGGGGGCGCTTTGACAGATGATCAGCTGATCACGCACTTAAGAAAACAAAACAGAGCTACCATAATCTTTGTAGGTGAATGATTGTCGTGTCTAAAAATTATCTGTATTTATTATCTTCCTCAAGTTCCTTATTGATTTTTCTTTCGTATTTTCCTTTAAGAAGGCATTGAGAGGGAATAACACTGTTCTTTGAAAGTTTCTTTTGCCCTGCTGCAGTTGTAATAGAAATTTTAATAAGATCTATGTTAGTGTATATATTTGATTAGGTTAGGTAGGGACATTGAATTCTGTTCAGCAAATTTACTTGAAAAAAATCTGTTGATAAAAAATGTTATGAACGCACGATCATATCACTTGATATCAATTTCCCAATTTTTAATTCCTGTGCCCAACGATCTTGAAAATTTTTGTCATGAGGAAAAAAGTTCATAGTTATTCCTTCCGTTGGATAATTACTACATTTCCGTGCAGAACAATACTGTTTACATTTACTTTTTAACATTTTGTTACCTTATTGTGCTTTATTTAATAATATTTAAAATGTTTATAACTATGTTATGTGTGTATAACTAAATAAAAAATGTTTTGTTATCCTATGTGCACTAGTTTCAATTTTTACCACACCGTGCTGCCTCTTTCGTTTGACATCGCCAATAGAATATACCAGGAACCACATATCATAAAACACATTAAGATAGGACGTCTGAGGTGGGTAGTCCATGTAATGCTTATGGAGCAAACCGACCCAGCTAGAAAAATGCTCCTTGATAGACCTATTGGTCAAAGAAGAAGAAGAAGACCCAGAACAAGATTCCTAGATAACATAGACCAAGATATGAGAAATATGGAAATACGTGCTTGGCGGAGGAAGGCGATGGATAGGGACGACTGGAAGAGAATTCTTGGGGAGGCTAGGACCCACACAGGGTTGTAAAGCCAAAATAATGATGATGATGAACTGTGTCAAGGTCACAAGCTTATTTTGTTTTCTTCCACATTTTCAATGTAAATATGTAATTGTAAAAATGGTTTTTGGTGCATACCGAAAATTTGAAATCCTTTTTTTATCTTTTCATCAAGTTTTCAATACTTAATTATTATCATATACTTCCAAAAGGTAATGGAGCTGATCTAACCATAAAGAACAAAAAAGGACAAACACCCTTGGACTTGTGCCCGGATCCCAACCTCTGCAAGACTCTGACCAAATGCCACAAAGAGAAACAGAGCGGCGAAATGGACATGGGTTCCCACCAGAACACTCAAAACTCCAACAGTAACTCGACGTTAGAAGAGTGCTTGGTTTGTTCAGATGCCAAGAGGGACATTCTATTCCAGCCTTGCAGTCACGTCACTTGTTGCTCGGCGTGTGCACCTAGAGTTAAGAAATGTCTCATTTGTAGAGAATCTGTCGTCACTAGAACTAAGGTAAGTGAATCATTTAGTCAAAAGTCTTTCCTACTTTAAATATGCCACTTTTTCTAATCTTAAAAATGAAAATCTGTGTGAAACATCTCAAATTCAAACAAATTCAAACAACCATATCTTTCATTTTCAGATTGAAGAATGTTTAGTGTGTTCTGACAAGAAATCATCAGTCCTGTTCAAACCTTGCAGCCATATGTGCGCATGTGAAAGCTGCTCGCAGATAATGAAGAAGTGTGTGACATGCAGAGCACAAATCGAACAAATGGTACCGATAGCTGTATGTGCAGGAGGTCTGGGTACTATTTCCGAAGTAGAGGCTGATGTTGAAGAAGAAAGCAAACCGTCAACGAGTGAAATTCCGGTGATACAAGGGCCTATAATGAACAATGGAGGACGGGATACCATTGGTACTAATGATATACAGAAATTGCAACAACAGTTACAAGACATTAAGGAACAGGTAAGCGATGTATAACATTATTGATTACAAAACAACTTATATATCCAAGATTTGGTGTGAAATGTTTTATATATATAATGGCTATACACCCCAGCGTGGGGTTAAACCGCAAATGCTTTCTAGATCCTATTTCTTAAGTGGATCAGTCTTTTTTTTGTTTATCTTATCTTCTTGACAATATCTCTCCATTTTTTCCTGTCTCTAGTTTTTCCTCTCCATTCACTGACTCCTGCCCTTTGGAGGTCTTCTTCAACTTCTTGCAGCCACTTTGATCTCGGTCTTCCCCTTCTCTTTCTTCCTCCTGGATTCCATTCTATCATTGCGTATGTCACTGCCTCATCGCCTGCTCGCCAAATGTGACCTAACCATCTAACTCTGCATTGCTTTATTTTAGTTACGATGTCTTCCTTAAGTTCTTCCTTAATTTCTGCATTTGTTCTGCTTCTATATTCATTTTGCTCTGTTCTGATTGGTCCTAGTATGGTTCTCATAATCTTTCTCTCTGCAATTCTTAAGTCTTCTTCATCTTTTTTAACCATCGTCATTGTTTCCCCTGCATATAATAATATTGGTCTAATTATGGTGTTATAAATGCTCATCTTGCTTTTTTTAGTCAGTGTTTTGCTTTTAAGTAATCTTTTGTTTGCAAAATAAGCTTTATTCGCTGCTAATATTTTTTCTTTTATTTCGGATTTCCTTTCTCCGGATTTACTTATTGTAACTCCTAGGTATTTGAAGTATTCTACTTCTTCAAACTCGGAACTTCCTATTTTGATCTTTTCCTTTATTGGTTTTTTCCCTAATCTTAATATTTTTGTCTTTTCTTGATTTAATCTTAGCCCCATTACCTCCCCTTTCTCTCTTATTTCTTCAAGCATTTCTTTCATTATTTTTCTGTTCTTTGCAATAATAGCAATATCATCTGCATATGCAATTATTTGACCACCTCTTGTTCTGAGATTTCCTTTATTTATATTTCGCAGTACATATTCTAATGCTAGATTAAATAGCGTTGTTGATAAGGCATCTCCTTGTTTCATCCCTTTATTTATACTGAATTCCTCTGTCTCTCCTCTTTGTGTCTTTATGCTTATTTTTGTAGTTCTCATTGTCATTTCTATTAATTTTCTGAGTTTATGTGGAATTTTTAATTTTTTAAGTGCTGTCATTAATACGTTCCTTTTAATAGAATCAAATGCCTGTTTGAAGTCTATGAATAACATTTCCAGTTCTAATTTATACTCGTTTGCTTTTTCCATTATTTGTTTTATTGTGTGTATTGCATCTATTGTAGATCTTCCTTCTGTGAATCCACATTGGTACTGTCCTACTGTCTTCTTTGTGATCTTTGATAACCTCTTTTTTATTATTGATGTCAATATTTTATATGTTGTATTTAGTAATGTTATTCCTCTATAATTTTCACAGATTTGTTGGTCTCCCTTTTTATGTACTGTTATGATCTGTCCTACCTCCCAGTCACCTGGCATTTTCTCTTCTTTCCATATATTTTTCAATAGTGCCAGTATTTTTCCTCTTAGTTCCCTTCCCCGTATTTTATTAGTTCCATATTAATTCCATCTTTACCTGGGGCTTTTCCATTTTTGCTTCTCTGTATAACTTCATCCAATTCCTCTAATGTTGGTTCTTTTGAAATTTCGATGTCTACTTCATTTGCTTCTTCTTCGTGTACTGTTTCCTCCTCGTCATGCATTTCTTCTTCTGTTGTTTCCTCCGTCAAGAGCTCTCTGTAGTAATCTCTCCATACTTGCTTGTATTCTTGGTCCTCTATTATCACTATTCCCTCTCTATTTTTTATTCCGTTTGTTTTGCCCTTGTATTTTTTGTTTTGTTCTTTAATCTTTTTGTAAAAACTTTTCGTATTTCTGTTTGTTCTTTCCTGCTCTATTTCCTGCATTTTTTTTGTCTACCCATCTTCTTTTATTTTGCCTTATCACTTTCTTAGCATCCCTTCTTAATTTTTCATATTCTTCTCTGTCTTCCTCTTTATCTGTTCTTAGCCATTTATTTCTGGCTTGCACTTTTTTTCCTGTTATTTCTCTACATTCTTGGTTATACCATTCGTTTTTTGTTTTAGCCTGACTTTTACCTATCTGCATATTTGCACCTTCTTCTATTGATTTTTTGATCGTCTCCCATTCTGTGCTTATATCTTCTGCTTTATATTTCTCTTTTATTTGAACTGTTACTGCCTCTTCATATTTTTTTCTTACTTCTTCATTACTCAATTTATTGACATTCCACTTTTTATGTTGGTTTTTTTGTTTTGTTTCAATTTTAACTTTTTGTCTTATAATGGCTGTGACCATGTAGTGGTCTGAATCTGCACACGCACCTCTGAACGTTCTTACATCTTTTATTGACGATTGTTTTCGCTTATTAATCATTATGTGATCAATTTGACTATATGTTTTCTGATCCGGTGACCTCCATGTTACCTTATGTATTTTAGGGTGTTCAAATTTTGTCGAGCTTATTAACAAATTTGCTCTTGTTGCTAGGTTACATAGTCTTTGTCCATTGTCATTCGTGTTTTCGTGTATTGTATGCTTTCCTGCAATTTGCTGTAAAAAGTCCTCTTTTCCAATCTGGGCGTTGAGGTCTCCCAGTACAAATATGACATCTTCTTTGGGTATTTTTTCTATCTCCTCTTCGACCTTATCATAAAAGATTTCTTTTTCGTCTGCATTGCTTGTTTCTGTGGGGGCATATAAATTCAAGACTGATATATTAAATGGTTTGCTGTTGACTCTAACATAGGCCATCCTTTCGCATATTGGCTTGAAATTTATAATTTTCTCTCTTAGGTGACTAAGTATCATGAATCCCACGCCTTTTTGCCCTTGCTTCTTTCCTCCTGAATATAACATTGTAAAGTCTTGTTTATCAATCTGTCCCTGTCCCTCCCAGCGTAATTCTTGCAGTGCTGCAATATATATTTTATACTTTTTGAGTTCCTTTCCTATTTCTAGCATTTTTCCTGGAGTTAGCATAGTTCTTATGTTCCATGTGCTTATTTTCAACTCTTTATTTTTTTTTGTTCTGTTGTCTTCGTCCTTTATTTTTGTTTTCTTGTCCATTTTTCTTTATTTCACTTTTGTTGTGCCCGGGTTTATCTGCAGTTATTTCCTGTTTCTTTGCCTCGTCCGTCAACGAATAATGTATCCTCTCATCCCTTGCTAGTTTTTTGAACCACCTCCATGATGGTCCTCCAGCTGGTTGGTGTTTCTATTCCATCTCCTTTCTAGACCATCTATTATAATTTTGTTGGCTTTAATTTGGACACGTTTACCTTTATTTATTTCATCTTTTGCTATTCTTCGTATTTCCTTCTGTATTTGTAATTCCTCTGTCGTTAGATCATTGTTTATATATATATTTTTTCTTTTTTCACTTCTTTTAGTCAAAAGTTTACTTTTGTTTTCCATAATTTTTGTTTTTTCTTCTTTGTTTGGCAATCTGACTAAACATGTTTTATCTCCTAGTTTCACTGCTTCATCTATATTTACGGTAATATTTAGCTCTTTTGTCATAAAATTTTCTATCACTTCTTTTAGTATTCTTCTATCTCCAGTTTCTATTGTCATTCCCTGTATTATCACATTATTTTCTTTTCTTATTCTATCCAGCCTTCCAAGGCGTCCTTTTGTCTCATTCAGATCTTTTTTGATTTGTTCATTTTCTTTCCAGATCTCACTATTCTCTTGTTTTAGTTCTGCTAGTTCAGTTTTGAGTTCCCTCATTTCTTCTCTGTATTGTTTTTGTTCCGTTTTTACTTTTTACTTACTTTTTTATTTTTTTTTACTTATGTTTTTACTTTTATATCAGTTTTTAATTCTTGTAACTCTATTGTTAAATTTTTTATCATATTTAGTATTTGATCTATTTTGTTTTCATTTTTGTGACTTTTAATTGGGCTTCTTTGTACTTTTTTACTGGGACCAAATAACAGTTCCTCTTCTTCTCTATTTCTTTTCCGATTGTCATCGGATGTATTATCATCTGAATCCATATTTCTGCTGCTACTACTTGCGATATAGCCAACCTCCCCACTCAACGCGTCGAAGGAAGATAGTTCTCTCAAGTAGTAGCTTGTAGTAATTTATTTTCTCGTTTTCTTCCTGGATAAATTAATTTTCAATTAAAATAATTGTCAGTTACTTTGGAACGGTTTGATGTGGCAACGCCCACCTCTAGCTTTTAAAACTGATATATAGTGTTAATTACCTGGGCCGGTTTTGTTTTTAGTTTTTTGTGTTGAGAGTAAATAAAATTTCCTTCGCCTTCCTAAATTTATCGAGGTTATGCACTTACCTCTCTTCCAATGTCTTTGCTATAATTACCCTTAACACTTTTATTCTTGTATTACACACTGCACGCAAAATCAGCAAAATTATCGACTCACAATAATCAAAAATTGAAATTATTATGGAGCAGAATTTACACACATCTATTCCTTACACTAGAGATCAATTGTATCTACTAGCGAAATGTTACTAAAACTATATTTTTCCCATAATTACTTTAATAGTACACCTTTATTTTCAGACGATGTGCCCAGTTTGTCTCGACAGACTTAAGAATATGATCTTTTTGTGTGGACATGGACTCTGCCAGATGTGCGGCGATCAAATGACTGAATGTCCAATCTGCAGAAAGGCGGTGGAGAAGAGGATACTGCTTTATTGAGTAAAAATGTTGTTAACTTAGCTAGAAAGATAAAAAATATGGTTTTATTATAGTATTTCCATTTTGTGAATGTTTTCTCTGAAATATTTGATAAGTCAAGTGACTAGTTCTCAATTTCCGTTATCGAATATACATACAGTTCCTATTCTGATGTAATGAGATAATTATGTGGCATACAGTATTCATAGAATTCCATGACTACGTTATTTTCAATACTGAAGGCAACCAACATCTCAAATGCTATATATTTGTATTTTTTACGTTTTCCATGTTCTTTATTGCTCTCTTTCGTTATAATAGTAATTATAAATCTGATGCAACTTATATTCTATGTACAATTTACAACATTTCACATTTTTATACCATATTAGAAGTCCGACCTTCAGTCACTTGATCAAATACTATTGTCCAACTCGAACTTTAGCATTGTTAACCAATTTTCGTTGTATTATTTTAAAAATGTGATCATATTTAATGTTTCTAGTTGTTCATAATATGTTATCTATGAAATTATTTTTAAAATATTGGATTCACCTGTAATTTTTATTACTATATACCCAAATGATACAAATGTTATTAATAGTTGTTTGTATTAATATATTATTTACTCATGAGTTTTATTTTTCCTCTTAAAATTTTTTAAACCCAATTTTAAGAAACTCTAGAGAAGCTGTAGTTATAATGAGAAGTTGGATTTACAACCTGGTGGACTAGTGTCTAGAGCCTGACCCACTATTCTGTGCAGACTTGCGCAGTTAATTTGTATCTACAATGAGGTTTATGCGTATTGTTGGTTGCGAACATTTTTTTCATAAATTTATGTAATTACTTCAATCTATCTATTTAACCCGTTTGATAAATTTAATAATATTTAAATTATAAGAATAACTCTAAAATTAATAGTACATAATAGCAAATCAAAATTAAAGATTTTTTAAAATAGTTTTAAAAAATACTTTTTGCGCATTTTTTCCAATAAAAATTTGTTATTTTATATACAGGATGTTGACTGATGTTATATATCAATTACTATGATACCAACTTTCTTATTTTAAATGAAACATTGGTTATATTATAAAATTTTTGGATTCTGCACAAAATTTCCAGAACTTTGATATATTGCATGTTATAGTTTTAATTAACTTATTTTAGGATACAGGGTGGTTAATGAATAGATCACTCTCTGTGTGTCTCCTTATGACTTTAAAAGGTTCTATACCTAATTTCAATAAAGAAGAGTGAGTTCATTTTCGTATCTCAACTTGTTTTTAATAATGTATATAGTACTCTAAGATATGTACCTATATTCTTTTAAAATAGATATTATGTCAAATAAATGAAACCTGCCTATATTTTTACCAGGTGTGTAAAATGGAATGTACATAAGTAGGTATCTTAAAGGCTCTATATTTAAAAGTTAATATAGAAGGGATTGTGCCTTTAATACATTGTATATTAAAAACAGTTAAATAAAAGCATGGCAATCCAATATATTAAAGTTCTTTGAATTTTGTATTGGATCCAATAACTAAATAATATACCTGGTGTTCCATCTAAAATAATAAAGTTGGCATCAGTATTTATGATGACATCTCACTCTGTATAACATATTTTTATTGAAAACATATGCGCAATAAAAAATATTAAAAAAAAACTAGAGCTTTTCGATTAACTATTCATCATTTAATAAATATTTTTTATATAACTGTGATGAATAATGTATTTACATTATGAAACATGTACTTCAGTAAACTGTTACAAGAAGACCGAATGGAATTCAAAATAAAAGAAAGTAACCAAAACATACGCGTTGAAGCATCTCCTATAAGAATCACGAAAAAGGAAGTAAGGGATATCTGTATTTCACTCAAAAAAAAAAAGCGCCCGGACCTGGCAATATACCCTCAGAACTGATAAAATATGGAACTGAAAAACTATATGAGCATTTGACAATACTCTTTCAAAACTGCATAAACAAAGTAGAGGTTCCAGCCGAATTTAAAACCTCAACCATTTCAACTGTACATAAAAAGGGAAACAAACAAAATTGCGACAATTACCGTGGAATAGCAGTTACTAGTACCATTAGTAAAATCTATGGGAAAATGATCAAAAATAGAATAGAAAGAGAATACACTGATATGGAGGCAGAAGAACAGGCGGGTTTTAGAGCTGGTAGATCGACCATAGACCACCTTTTTTGTATCACCCAACTTATAGAAAAAAAGGTTGCTGTAGATCAAGAAGTCCACTTTTTGTTTGTTGATCTAAAAAAGGCCTACGATAGCATCCCTCAAAATAAGTTATGGAACACTCTCAGACAAACGAACATCAACTCAAATCTCATAACAGCAGTGGAAAAACTATATGAGAACGCCAACGCCAAAGTTAAAATAGGAACGAATGTTTCCAAAGGTTTTGTAGTAGACAAAGGACTGAAGCAGGGATGCTGCTTAGCGCCGACACTTTTCAAAATATATCTGGAACAAGCATTAAAACTCTGGAAGCGGAAATGCAGCGGCATGGGTATACAATTAAACAATAACAACCTGTACACTCTATGTTTTGCTGATGATCAAATTGTGATTGCTAACGAATATGACGACCTAGAATACATGACTCGAAAATTAATCGAAGAATACAAAAAATGGGGATTAGAAGTCAACATAGATAAAACAATGTACATGAACATCGGTGGTAAAGAACAAAATCTAGTTTTAAACGACGGACAACACATTAAGTACAACAATAAATATTCCTATTTAGGAGTAGAAATCACAGACGACGGCAAATCAGATCAGGCTATAAAAAAACGAAACACTCAGGGTAGAAGGGCCATATCTCAACTAAATAGTATTATCTGGGATCAACATATATCCAAAAAAAATAAACATCGAATATACAACACTATTATAAAGAGCATAGTAATGTATGGAAGTGACGTGTGGCAGTTAAAGGCAACTACTGAAAGAACACTACAAGCCACGGAGATGGACTACTGGAGACGGGCCGCAGGAAAATCAAAACTCGAAAGAATTAATAACGAACGTATACGAGAGGTTATGGGAGAGATTATATAATATATATATATATATATATTATATATATATATATATATATATATATATATATATATATGAATAATGTATTTTGAAATGGGGAAATTATTAATTTATAGATATTATAAAGAAAAGGTCTCTAAAACGTTTTTGAGCAAGCCAAAAAAATCACATTATAAGGCATGAATGAATCAAATATGTAGCACCTTTTTTGTAGATGTATTATTCAAAAACAAACTGAAAAGTTATTACTATAAAGAGGGATCTGTATAGCAGTGGCTATGCTGGACTTAAATAAAACAACGATTAGATATAAAAAAAATCACAAATTTTATTAAAATTATCTATATTTTTTAAATGTTAATATAATTTGGTACATACATTGTTTTGTATATGTAATATTAATTAATTTTTATATAAATAAATAGTCTATTTACAAATGTACTTACTACTACTACAAATGTACTGACACTTATTTTCTCTAACAATGATTCTATAACAACATTTTTGGGCTCTGCTTAAATTCATTATTAGCTAATATATTGATGGAAGACTTCAAAACAAACATTTCTAATCAAAATTTAAAGCCCACAATATGTTGGAGATATGTAGATGTGTTGGACACAATTCTGATTAATGTAAATAAAAGGTAAGAGGTGTAAGGTAAGGAGTCAATGAAATTTACAATGGAAAAGGAATATAATAACTCGTTACCTTTTCTGGATGTTTTAATCTCAAAGGAAAATAGTGGATATGGGACTCATGTATACAAAAAACCAACACATACGAACGGATATCTAAAGTATAAATCAAATCACAACATAAATCGTCTGTGTCGTTCTAATACCTCGTAACCCACAAAAATTGGAAAATGCGTTTTTTACATATTAGTATAATGTAAAGCTAAACTCGCCTGTACAAAAAACCTTGTAAGCCATACTTTATTATTTATATTATTAAATGTGTTTTCTAATAGCTCGTATTCCCATTGCTGAGAGTATGAATAGCAATACCCCGTAACCCACCTTTTTAAAAATCTCGTAACCCAAACATGACACCTAATTCACATTTAAGGTCGATTCAGACATATCAGTCACGTCTCGTCACAGTGATGGCACCGAACCGAACAATCCGTCATACAAAATATTCTTTAATACAAATATGGCGCCAGCATTCACACCAATGACGTATAATATATAGACTACGCGGTCCCCTATTCTCGCTATAGAATCGAAGTGTCCGAAAGATCTCCGCTCAAGGTTGAAGGTATGTTTATCATAACAGCGGCGTGCTCATTTATATGTTAATGACAATAATTATTTTTTTAATTAAAATTAAATATTTATGATTTCTTTTTGTTCCCGTCTATAAGAGAAATAATTATTTTGATAAAATAGTATGGCATTTTACTAAAATAGTAAGTAAATAACTCTCAACAATTTAAAATAAAATTTGCTTGTCACACAAAATGGAGAAAATGTTTTCATACGTCCATGATGTTTTCAAACACAAGATCAACTTCGTGATGCTTCGTAAGAAATCATGAACTTCGTGCATCTTCGTATCAAAACAATAAACAATAACAAAGGTATTCATGTTTTGGACACTTTTTAAAGCGTTCACCGAGTCTATATATTATACGTCATTGATTCACACTCATCAGTTGACAAACAGTTTGCCAGCTGTCAGATAGTTGATAGTTCTGTGACCAAACAGGACCGGTTCGGTGCCGTGACGATGACGTGACTGATGTGTCTGAATCGACCTTAAGTATTTCGGTTCTGTGGCTTACGAGATATTAGCGTACAGTCATTCGCTCAACTGTTAGTTAGTTAACCTATAAATTGTGATTATCTTTTAGTGTACATGCATAGGTGCATCATTACGATTTGTTGTTTTGTTTTTAATATAAAAATATAAATATACTGTTGATTATAGTTTTACAAAAATGTGTTCACGGGGCCGTAAGTTAGTTGACCTTGCTTTAATAGACACAGATACTGGTTTAGGTAAGTAATACTTTAAGTGTTGTTAGTATTTAGTACTCCGTTGTCTTTCTAATTAATTTTACTTATTAATTGCATGCGGCAGCTAAAATGTGTTAACTTTAGTATTTATTTATATTGTAGATATTCGTTCGGAGTCAACACATAGTCTTTCAGACACAATTAGCAAGTCAGCGTGTAATGAGGAGGTTGGAGACAATTGCTTGGTAGAAAATTTGATAAACTCTTCTCAAAAAGGTAGGAATGCAGTATTTAAGCTGAAAAATTGCTGCTATATAAGTATTTAAAGGGAACGTCATTGTTTATTTTTATAAATTTTTTAGTTGCTAACCATGATTCAACTAATAACGCCATTACTATTGATGTTGCTATCGACACTGTTCAACAGGTTGAACTCCCAATGTGTGATGAACATAATATTGTTTTGGAACAAGGTAAGAACATACGACATAGAAGAATAAATTTACGACTTAAGACTAGGTAGAAGCTTTTACCTATTGTTATTTTTTTTTCTTTTTAGTTGTGATGCATGACTTCCGTAATGAGTCAGAAGGCACTACTACTATTGATATTAATAATATACCAGTAATAATTGAAACACCTCTGTTTAGTGAAGTTTGTCGAGACGTTGATGATTTTCAAATTGAAATTATTACAGACCCTACTCCTATTACAGCCTCTCTCGAACATACTCTTTCGGATAATCACGAACATCTAACGCAGCTACATATTCAGAAAGAAGCAACTACAGTGTTAAGAAAACGAAACCGTAAACGGAAGCCTGAGAGCTGGGCTAAAAATCATAACAAACAACTCAGAATGGAAGGTAAGGCTTATATCGGTTACCGAAATGTTCTCGGCAAAGTAACAAATGATGCTAAAAGAAAAGAAAGACAAATTGGACCAACTTGTACTTCCAAAGAATGTTTAAGAGTTAAATCAAAGCAATGTTCGCAAATAACACAAGAGCAGCGCGTAGAAGTTTTTAAAGCATTTTGGAATACCATGAATTGGGAGCAACGAAAAGTTTATGTTGTTAACCATGTAATGAGTGTACCCCGGAAACGAGTATATACCCAACGTGAATTGAGTCGCAGGCATACCACATTAAATTACTATTTAAGTATCAATAACTCCAAAGTACAAGTGTGCAAAAAGATGTTTTTACAATCATTAGATTTAGGTGAATACTGCGTTATGGATTGGGTAAAGAAAGGTAAGCATGGAATGAGCGATTCGAATAAACAAATTGAAGAGACATTGCCCAATAAACAGGTACAAACTGGAAGCAAGCTATTTATGACTGAATTTTTTAATAGCTTACCCAAACTTCCATCACACTATGGAAGAGCCAATTCCTCGAAACTTTACCTGGAAGACGTGTTTCGTAATATACAACATCTTTACGAAGTATACAAGACCAAATGCTTAGAAGAAAAACAACAACCGATGTCGCGAAGTGTCTTTAGTGACACATTTCATTTAATGAATTTGTCAATTCATCCAATTAAGAAGGATAAATGTGACGTTTGTGTAAAGTATGAAGTTGGTCAGCTTGCAGAAGATGACTACCAACTTCATATACTAAAAAAGGATAGAGCAAGAGAGGAAAAGCAGAAAGATAAAGAATCTGGTGTATGCGTATTGGCAATGGATTTAGAAGCCATTAAAGTCTGCCCGTTTGTTACAGCTAGTGCAATTTTTTATAAAACAAAATTATCATGCCACAACTTTACTGTGTATGATTTAGTTAGTCATCATAGTACTTGTTTTTGGTTTACAGAGGTCGAAGCAGATATGACTGCTTCTACTTTCACAACTTGTATAATACAGTATTTGTCCAAGCACTGTCATAATGTAAAGGGTAGCTTGATAATTTACAGCGACGGATGCACGTACCAGAACCGAAATGTGGTGTTGTCAAACGCACTCTTGCAATATTCCGTGGAAAAACGGATTGTAATTATGCAGAAGTATTTAGAGGTAGGTCACACGCAAATGGAATGTGACTCGGTCCATAGTTGTATCGAAAGGCAGTTAAAGGGACGTGACATTCATTTGCCAAGCGATTTTATACGAGAAACTAAACGAGCAAGAAAGAATCCATTTCCATATGAAGTCAAACAAATGCAGTATACCGATTTTCTTGATTACACTTCAAAGAAGAATCATCGATACTCATCAATTAGACCTGGAAAAGTGAGTACCTACCTACTACGTTGTGATAAATAATATGTAAACATTTCTAAAACTATTATTATTATTATTTGATAATTCTTACTTTTAGACAGCAGGCGATCCTACAGTAAATGATATACGAGCCTTAAAGTATGTTCCAGAAGGAACTATTTACTATAAATTAAACTTTGACGATGACTGGAGTTTGCTACCTCAAAGACCAAAACTTGTTAAGTTACCGGTTGTTTGGCCTCAAATGAACAAAGAGAGAAGGAAAATAAAATATGAAAAATATTGTCATCTTCAACAACTGAAAGAAGTAATTCCAGTAGACTGCCATACATTTTATGATACGTTACCTCATTTTGATAAATAATGTTAAGTTTGTTCACATTGTATTTCTCTTTGTCAGTTTGCATAAAATATATTTTTATTAATAAAAGCAATAAAGTATTTATCGTTTCAAATTCCGTAAAATAGGATGGCTAAACGTAATCTAATTATAGGAAATTGTAATAGAACCAATGTAGGAAAATACCTTGTAAGCCACATTTTTTAAAACATCGTGAAAACGATTTACTCGTAACCCACATTAAAAGGCTAAAAACTAAAAAATTAGTAAAATTCTTTTTTAAGATATGTAAGGTAGTTTTAAAAACAAATGAAAATGTAAAAAAATCAATCGTCAACCATTCCACAAAAATTAAAAACGGTTTTTCTTGTCTCCTGAACAATCGCGATTTTGGGGTTACGAGGTATTAGAAAGACACAGACGAAATGTTAAAAAGGGACTCATTAAATCATTATATGATAGAGCTAAAATTGTCTGTTCTAATGAAAATTCGTTTTTGAAAGAAAAATAATTATTAACATCTATTTTAGTAAAAATGATTATCCGATGTCGTTTAAAAGTAAGGAATTTTCCAGAATAAAGGAAATGGAACAAAATAACAGAAAGGAATCCTGCTACGTTCACACGACAAAATTCGAGGAAAATAACAATACCATATATAAAAGGATTATCAGAAAAACTTAAAAGGATAGAAAGTAAATTCAATGTTTCAACAATATTTAAAACAACAAACACATTGAGATCTATCTTATCCAAAACCAAGCCTAACAATAAACAAAAAAGTTTACATTACATACATATCACGAATTTGTGATTTTTTTCTATCTAATCTTTGTTTTATTTAAGTCCAGCATAGCCACAGCTATACAGATCCTTCTTTATAAAAATAACTTTTCAGTTTGTTTTTGAATATTACATCTACAAAAAAGGTGCTACATATTTGATTCATTCATGCCTTATAATGTGATTTTTTTGACTTGCTCAAAAACGTTTTAGAGACCTTTTCTTTGTAATATCTATAAATGAATAATTTCCCCGTAAATTTGGTATCATAGTAATTGATATATATCATCAGTCAACATTCTGTATATAAAATAACAAATTTTTATTGGAAAAAATTCTCAAAAAATATTTTTTTAAATATTTTTTAAAACTATTTTACAAAACCTTTAATTTTGATTTGCTATTATTTACTATTCATTTTAGGGTTATTCTTATAATTTAAACACTATTAAATTTATCAAACGGATTAAATAGATGGATTGAAGTAATTATATTATTAATTTATAAAAAAAATGTTCGCAACCAACAATACATATAAACTTCATTGGCACATTCAGAAATAAATACAAATGAACTGCGCAAGTCTGCACAGAATAGTGGGTCAGGCCACAGAATAATAAACAAATTGTTTATTATTCTGTGGTCAGGCTCTAGACCATCGAGCAATAAGACAAAAGAGGGAATGTAAAGGTAGAAGGGGTAAACATATTGATAGACAGGAAGTGCCATCTTGAGAGGCCACTTTAGACAAGGATAGAGAGTCTCTCTCCTTGTTTGACATCAAATTTAGTTGGGTTATGTTATTGTTTGTCCCAAATGTCACATGAAATCTTATTTATATTGAAGTTTTTAACAATTGTGTCGCATTTTAGACTCTTATCATTAATAATTAATTAAAACTTTCTCGTCTAAGACACATTTTGAAAAATATTATATAGCTACTGTTGATAAGTGTCGAAAAATTTAAATTTGGCGCCTTTGCATTTCCGGATGTGTCCGCCATCAGAGGCCACTTTTTTGGTCTCCTTTTTATAACGATTAGATTCCCTCTTTTGTCTTATTGCTCGATGCTCTAGACACTAGTTTCTGGTGGCTATATACCCACTACAGTACAAGACCAGAATTGTCAAATTAAAACATACCTAACCTCAAATCATTAACCTAGAAAAAATTATATTTTCCAAATATGAGTAATAATACAACTGAAAGAGCTCTCAATCTTCTTAGATATTTACCCAGAGTATGCATTGCAAATATTAGAGATAATCCTGGAGCTCGCAAGGTATGTACATTTTTGTTAACATAAAAGACATCCATTCCCTAGAGAGTCAGTTGAATAATCAATCCTATGATTATTTTAGTGTACTAGAAGAGGTAGGGCCCAACACGGTGGAGATTACCACGGGCATGGTAATAAAGGATCAAAGGCTAGGCAAAACTATACCCGACTTGGTTATGAAACTGGAAATAATCCATTTTACCTGCGTTTTCCATGGGAACCTTATTACAGAGGACACCAGTAAGTAATACCATTAAACTACATATTCTCATTTTTTAATTGTTTTGTGTAAAAATATGCATAGTTCCATATATTTATTGTTTGTTAATCATTTTGTGCCACTTCATTTATTTTCTTTCTAATTCCAATTAATATTTTTAGTTTAAAACGCCAATATCCACCTTTATCCATGTTGGATCTCCAAAAACTAATAGACACCAATCGTATAGATAGTACAAAGCCCATTGATTTAGTAGCAATCTTAAACACTGGCTTGTTTAAAATCTACCCAGATCAACATCATTTTGGAGTACAATTAACAGATGACGGTGCAGATATATTTGATGCCAAAATTAACCTTGAAGTCCAGTGGGCTACAGAACATGTTATAGCAGCAATCGAGAGAAAGGGTGGTGTTGTCACTTCTGCTTACTATGATCCACACAGTCTGCAGGCTATGGTTAACAGCAAGAAGTTTTTTGAGAGAGGTAATTACACAATTTTACAGTAAAAATGGTTCTGTATGTACAAATTTTATACATTTCACACTTGAGGTCCTTCTAAAAAGTTTGTACTATCTAAAATTTTGTTTAGTAGAATTAAGTATACATTTCATTTCCACAAATGGGGCCCAACATTAAGAAAACTATCTGCTGTTTTAACTCCAACAAATGGTTGGGTTCTGACACCTGTACCATAGCTAAATTTTTTAATGTGTTTTTTCTGGTGTCCAGTGTAGTCTTTTTGGTGTTTTTTCATGAAATATTTTAATGTGGAACCAGCTTAAAGGAAAATTTCTGTGTTTTCTACCAAATAAGATCTCTCCTAGTAGTGATACTTTTAAAAACTTGACCATAGCTCTGAAGATGGTTTTGCAAGAGAAAAGCGATCATCTAGGAAATAAATGTTTACACATTTGATTAAAAAAAACTATTTTACCAAAGCTATTAGCAATATTGGTATTTTTTACTAGTACATATAGTCATTTTGTTTTAAGGGGACAGTCTCATGTGATTAAAAAAAAGACACATTTTAAAATTAAAGCAGAAAAAAAACTATAGTATTTATTAACATAATTCCTTTTGGAGATGATTAAGTAAGTCTTGAAGTATATAAAAAAAAATGTTTTCCGCAAATCGCCAGGAAATTTTGACATTCCTGTCAAAATTTCTTGAAGAAAAAGTCAGGACTTCCTTACTGTATGGAAATGTCATTTCCTTACTGTAAGGAAATGATATTTCAGTACAGTTGTTAGTGTTCTACATAAGTTTGACAATTCAACCTCAATACGTTTCCATAGTAACCCAAGTAATTTTATTAGGAATTTCAAAGCACCATTTATTTGGGAATAAAATTATCGCGTTTTTTTTAAATCAATCAATATCTGTCGAATTTTAAACGATTTGCGGAAAAATAGTATGTTTACCTCGTAGGAAAAGCCACATTCCTGGACTCTGTGTTGCTAAGTCTCAGCTTGCGCCTCGACTTAGCAATCTTCACAGTCGTCCAGGAATGTTAAGCTTTTCCTACCCGGTAAACAATGTACTATTAATAGCGATTTTAACTTCATTGGTGTCCTGTAGATGGCGTGTAGTAAAAAGTGCGTTTTTGGTGGTAAGACACTTTGTGGGTCACCTGTAACAGATATTAAAAAAATTCAAAATGGGTTGTATTCGTGAGACTCAAAACTAGATGATAAACCTTTAAAATATGCAAATTGTATTATTTTGAAGAGTTTATACGAATTTTTTCAAAAAAGTCGAAAAATCGCTATGTTTTTCGGTGGATTTACCCATATATAATAAAAGGGGGGTGATTTTTAAATATTTTAAAGGTTTATCATCTAGTATTTTGTATATATATTCGAAAAAAATTTGGTTTTTTAAAATCGGTTAAGAAGGTTCGGAGAAAAGTGTCTGACCAGTTTGAAAATGTTACTTTTGAGAAAAAAGCATTTAAAGTTTTTTTTACATAATTTTCGTGTATAAAAGGCTGATAACTTTATACTCACGTTTAATCGGCTACTCCTGGTGAATATTGAGGACCCTCTTCATCCAACAGTTGTTGTAAATGGCTTTGTAAAGCTGTAAATTTCAATACAACGTCGCGATGTTTTATAATTAATTCATTTGTTTGACTGGAGTCTCAATTCACGCCGCGATTCTGCCAGTGTAAGTGTAAAAACGGAACACACCTAGATCGCATGTCACTGTCAATTCAACGAAAACGTACTTATTTATAAATGTAGATATGAAAATATTTTATAACTAAAAAAATGGTTATGTTTTATTGCCAAAACGGCTTGAAAAAAAAGTTGATTTCTAAAATTAAAAATAAAAAGGAATTTTAAAAATAAAATAATTATATTACACTCTTTTTAATTTGAAATTATAAACAATATTTGGAATAATAAATGTATTTAAGTATAAATTTTATAACTCAAATAATACCTAATGAACACAAACAAAATTGATGTTAATAAAACATTATTTATTATCTGCACAAAACCGGACTTTCAGGAAAAATCGGTAGACGGAGCAACACTGTCGGCGTGCCATATACGCTACTATAAACCGCTGAGGAGAAGTAATCCAGTGGAACAAATAAATTAGTTGTATTAGTTGTAAAACATCGCGACGTTGTAAAGAAATTTACACTGGTTAATTGCAACGCAGAGAATCTTAGTATTTGTAAAAAATCCTATGTTCCGGATTTAAAATTCCAAATGTGTATAGTAATAGTAACTGCCAAACGTTATACAGATATACATACTATATAAAAATGAATCACTAATACATACCCAACGTATATACAACATATCTACAAAAGCAAGAACAGCTGGAGCCTCGCGCTCGCCGCGCGGAGAGAAACCGGTTTTCATACGTGCGTAGATGACTTTAATAAAATAACTATAACTTATATTCTAGTGAAAATTTCTTTTTAAAATTTTAGGAGGGAGTTTTTGAATGTAAATGGAAGGGATTTATAAAAAAAAATAAAATAGATTTTTTGAAAGTTTCGCATGAGACTGTCCCCTTAATCCATGAACTATTGGTTTTCATATCATTTTTCAACCCAATTACAAGTCTAAATTAAAAAAAAAATATGTGGTATACTACTAGAAGTTTAGAAATCTTTGTTTTTAGATCCAAACTCAGATTTATTCTTCATTGCTAAATTATACACCAAACAAATATGTAAAAGTGATTTCTTGTGAAGTCCTTACTTAGTTTTTCTTTTATTTTAGGTATTCCAATACCCCGAAGAATGATGCCTCCTCCAGACGCCATAGAACATTACTCAGATCCTGCAAAGAGGGGATATTTGGCAGATCCCGAAAAGATATCCCAAGAGCGTCTAGTTCTAGCACAGAAATACGGATACACCTTACCAAAAATAGAAGAAGATCCTCTATATGATATGTTAATGGAAAGGAAAGATCCTAGGCAGATATTCTATGGTCTACATCCAGGATGGGTGGTCAATTTGAGAGATAAAATTATACTTAAACCTTTGGAAGAGGAGTTACAGGAATATTATGCTTCATAGTGTAGTGGTAAATAAATAAATTAGTATGATAAAATTTTGACAATTGTTTTACTTTTTTATTTGAATTAGTAGAAATTGGACAATATTAGAGTTAAGTAGCAAGTCATTTTCTATATTATTTCATATTTTGGGTCCTTGATTAACTCTGTACTTACATTGTTATTGTTATTATTGTTATTTGTATTGTTATTTCCATTGTTATTTCTTATACACCACTTGCTTTTCTTATGCCTTTATATTTTACATGACAACTGACTGTTATCTTGAATACTTTTGGATATTCTTCTTTAATATTAATTTATTCTCTTAATAATCAGTAGAGAATCTTTGTGCTCACTAAATCGTCCTTATGATCATAAGTTAATGTTTCTGTGAGTCATAAAAACTCATTCTCTTGTGCACAATTCTTAAGTTTTATTCTCAAATAAGCAGAAATTGTGAATATATGTGCTTGTGGTCATAAAGATTGTTTGAAAGGAACTTGTACCTCTCATATTTCCTTTTTTAAGCTTGTCTTTACTGCTTGTTCAAGAAAATATAAAGGGTTATGAGCAATTACAGCATCTTGGAGCCGTTTCCTAAATATTTAATTGCCTTCCATAGAGGAACAACTTTCCAGTTGATTTAAATCTTCAACATTAAATATGTTCACAATTAATAAGAACACCGTCGGTCAGATAGCTCAGCGGGCTGTGCGGCTGCCTCTCATTCGCTTCACTGTCGAATGGTTTAGTGGATGTGGGATTGAGCCCAAGCTCGGTGTACAGAAAACAAAAAGTCTAACGCAGCAGTTTTAAAATTCTAGATGAATCTGCGGCTTAGACTAGGATATGCTGGGATCTGATCGGCCTATGGTGGAGCAGTACGGCAAGAGATAAGGGCTTGCGTCTCGGTGATACTCCTCCATAGATCCTACCGGACAGGCGTAACGCCTAAAAAACCGGATATATAATTATATATATATATTATATATATATATATATATTATATATATAATATATTATATATATATATATAAATATATATATATTATATATATATATATATATATAATAAGAACACCAACTCTCCTGTCATTCTGATTTCTTTGTCTCGAGTAAAACCCCTTTGGTTCTGTTAATGAGCATTTCTTAAACCTAAATTGCTCAAATCATTTCATTTGTCCTTTTTCTTCAATGATATGGAAAAGAAGATAGTATTCTTGGGAAAATTACTTAAAATGTTGATTAAATCGTAATATTTCTTTATAACATTTTATGGAATATTTACTTTCTCGTTTTACCAAAAACAACCGCCAAGATTTTGTTTCTTTCTCAATTATAATTATTTTTCTTAAAATAAATACTAATCTAGGCAATCTCAATTATACATAAGTGCAATAATGGTTGCCTATATTCCAATATTTATAAATGTCAGAATAATTTTAAATGATTAGCTAGTATATAATTATTATCAAATGCATATCTTCAATTTAATAATTTAAAAGCGAATAAAATTATTAGCTATGCAGTTGTAATATGTGGATTTTTGTTGCATTAAAGATCTGATTATTTTAATTCTGTAATTATCTCCGCCCATGACTTTTTTAGTTTGCCCTTTCTGAAGTAGCTGACAGCGTAACGAAACGGGAGATTGAGGAACTAAAACTGAATCTGTCTATACAACCAAGCGACCGGGTTACTTTTGTCCTGCAATTATAGGTTTGCACTTGTAAATATATGCGAAGAAATGTAATATAACAGCTTTATATTTGTTTCTTATCTGTCAGGACATATTTGAGACTGATTTTGTCCTCTGTGCTTCTTAATGCTTCTGATTATTATCAATTACATTTCTTTTACCTATAAAAGAGTGACATTTTTTACACCTTAACAAACTTGCTATCGCTCAATGGGAGTAAACTTGGGTGCGATATTTCTACGAGTGGATTTTTCACGCATCTTGCCTAAATGTTATAAAAACATATTCCAAGCAGATATCTTAGTATAGCTTTCTTATGTCCAATAATTAACTTTTTATTCTCAAATGAACTGAAACTGAAAATATGTTAGAATGGTCATAGAAATTAGCACCAAGGACATTGTATCTACTCCTTACTTTACTGTACTTACTTCTTGTTCAAGAAAATTATAAAAGGCATGGTCACAGAATAAAATTACGGTATGTAAAAACTGCTCATTGAATATTTAATTCTTCAGAAGATACCTGGAAGAACAACTTATTTACAATATATTAATTAATATCTTCAATATAAGAACAAATAATCTTTTTATTCACGTGCAAGTGAACAATTCATTCGACTGCGTCGTGTATGTTATTCTAATTTCTTTAAATCTCATAAAATTAATTTGGTTTTGTTTCTGAGATGTTCTTGAACAATAAATTGTCCACAGGAGGTATGTTGCAATGTGGCTTTTTATTAAGAATTGTACTTTCCTGTTCATTTCTTATATATCTTGATAATTTTATAAATATACAATTGCTTTGAACATTCGTATTTTACTTAAATTGTTTATAAATTTGTATTTGTAATACTTCCTTGGAATTATTTTTCCTTATAATAACCAATTTAAGCAATCAAAATACACACTTCTGTAATACTGGTTGTCTAATCTGGTCATTGGTAAATATTGTAGTTTTAAAATTGTATACATATATAAATAGTATATATTATTATGAATTACACATCTTCAATTCGAAAACGAAAATATTTCGAGCAGTCCAGTCGTGGTACCAGAATTTTTGTTGCTTAAAGATCTATTTATTTTAACTTGTTTAACATATCTCCGCCCATGGCTGTCTGTTAGAAATCGATTGTACTCGGAAGTGACAGACAGCGCACTGAGGTGATTATTAAACGGTAACCCGAGGAACTAAAATTGAGAGTGTCTATATAACCAAACGGTCGGCTTAATTCGATATATCCAGAGATATGTAGCCCAACAGTTTTATTGTTCTTTGTTTCCTTATAATTTATTTGAGCCTAATTTTGTATCCATATTTTGATATATATTCATATTCGCTTTTGAATTGACCGATACAAAAATTTAAAAATGTTTTGGATCAACGCATTGTTATGCATTCCTTGAGATGTAATGGGATAATCAGAAGAAATTGTAGTCTAAAATGCTACAAAAAACTAGAGCTTTGACGAATTTCCTTATACATTTTATACAAGAATAACTATTTTTTAATCCTCATTTCTAATTTCTTTTACTTTATTTACAGGTACAGATGCAGCAGACGATTAGAAAGAACGTCGTGGCTGGACCATAAGCTGGATAAAATTTTACAAAAATATATTGTACCAAAACCATCTTAAAAATATGCAATTTAACATCTAAGTGTTACTTATTATAATAGTATTTGTAGGTTCTTAATAAATTGTAAAATGAAATAGATGGTATTATTTTCCTAAAAATATCGTTCAACTTTTCAGACAGTAAAAATCTCGAAAGTACTCCTAAATAAAGATACTCTGCAACAAATTAGTACAAAAATTATTTAAATGTAACCGAAAATTCATAAATTGGGCCCCCCGATAGATGGAGCCACTTAAGTTTTGCACGGGAGTCGTGCCTTTTTGGTACCTAACAAAATTATTAAAAAGGTGAGAAAACAAAGGGCGGGGGGGTTAACACCGAATTAGACTTCCCAGTCTTTCTTTTTGTGTGAAAATATAGTCTCTTGTTGAGATTTATTAGAAAAACAACTGACCTACCCCTCTTATACTCAGTCAGATACTGACTCTCCATCCGATACTTGATCCTAAGTGATTTATTGCAAGATTCCGTTGAGTTTATTGAAGTGGCGGCATCTTTTAGCAGATGTTACTACTAGTTTGAGGGGACATATTTTCAGAGTTTTGTTTTCGTGATACTTGAGAAACTGATTAGGTATTGCCTACATTTAGGCGTGAATTAGACTTCCAGTCTTTCTTTTTGTGTGAAAATATAGTCTCTTGTTGAGATTTATTAGAAAAACAACTGACCTACCCCTCTTATACTCAGTCAGATACTGAAGCTCTCCATCCGATACTTGATCCTAAGTGATTTATTGCAAGATTCCGTTGAGTTTATTGAAGTGGCGGCATCTTTTAGCAGATGTTACTACTAGTTTGAGGGGACATATTTTCAGAGTTTTTTTTTCGTGATACACAGTAAACACCGAATTAGACTTCCAGTCTTTCTTTTTGTGTGGGAAGATTTACTTTGTCATTTTCGATTTGAAAATATAGTCTCTTGTTGAGATTTATTAGAAAAACAACTGACCTACCCCTCTTATACTCAGTCAGATACTGAAGCTCTCCATCCGATACTTGATCCTAAGTGATTTATTGCAAGATTCCGTTGAGTTTATTGAAGTGGCGGCATCTTTTAGCAGATGTTACTACTAGTTTGAGGGGACATATTTTCAGAGTTTTGTTTTCGTGATACTTGAGAAACTAATTAAGTATTGCCTAAATTTAGGCGTTTTTGATTGAATTGTGTTATTTCATGTCTACTTTCTTTAAGTTGTTATGAAAAATAAAACACACCAAACCACAAGTGAGTCTCTCTTTTTGCAGGAGAAGATTTACTTTGTTTTAGTTCCATCTTTTAGTAAAAATTGCAACTAAAATTTGAGGGGACAATATTGACTTTTCAAAGGATTCGGTTTTCTTGATACCTGACAATTAAGTATTGCCTAAATTTAGGCGTTTTTGGTCGGTAATTTCTTATCTATTTTCTTTAAGAAGCTTGTAAGTTATGGAAAATAAAACAAATTATTTACTGTAATTTATATTATTTTATCTTTATAAGACAACACCCTAATATGGGTTTTATTATTTCAGCATTTAATTAACTTTGTATCGACAGACCTGAAGATGCTTTGCAAATTGTAGAAAGCGAAACCGGTCGTCTAGATAGTTAAATTAAACTGATTGTAAGTCTTATTTATTATTTCTTTTACCTATTTGAAATGGACTCACACAAGCAACACATTCATGATTTACGTTAAAAACATTAATTTTAATTCATGTCTGTGGAAACGAAAATACAAATAATACAACCCTGAATCGTGCTTGTGTTTGTCGTGGCATTGCTGCGCTTCTATCGCTCATAAGAAATACATGGTTCTATCTCCGCAATGTTATTTTCTTAACATGGAACGCTCTATAACAATTTTAAGATTAGTTGAAACACATAAAAAATGTACATTTAGATAACTGAGTTTCTTTTATATATAAAATGAGTTTTTTATACATAAAATAAAGTGTAAGGAGCACATACATGATAGATCAATTTTAAATTAAATACACTGCAGAATATTGCAGTAGATGTTACTTAATTGATTGGTGACTGCTTTATAATTTAATGTTTCCCTTTTGAAACAATTCCACCTCTGTAAGTACTCACGTAATTTTAATGTGTCTTTGTTTTAATAAATTGTGCTTATTCCTATAAAGCTCAGTTGGCCAAATATTAGGTTGACAAAAAAATATAATTGCTTCACATTTCCCCACTGACAATGTCAGTGGTATAGTCTGGTTTTATTTCAATTATTTTACACTAACTTACAAAATACTGAACAAAATATGACAATTTTACAACACATTTAGTCTTTTAGTTTGAGGTTAGAGTTGCATTCATTCACTTTACATTTTGTGTTACATAAAAAAGTTTGTATACAAAAATGCATAGTGAAACTTCTGACGATAAACCTGAAATAAAAAGAAAACATGGTATTACTAATGAAGTAAAATATACACGTAATATAATATGAAAATCAAGAGTAAGTGGTGAGGAATGCACAACTATAAAGGTTATGTTGTTCCAAATAAATCTGTTCATGATAACCTAATATGCAAATGTCCACGGAAATGTTATTTTTTATCTATTGATATTGAGATTAAAAATCAGATCTGGAAAGCTTTTTACTCTATAGATAACAGAAACGAGTAAGATTTATAAATGCAGACCTTAATAGAAGCTACTGAAATAAAGCGTAGAGTGAACAAAAATCCAAATCAAGATGATAGGCCTAACTTAGGCCCAGATAAAACTCCAACCTCACGAATAAAAAATAAGTCTTTTGTATATAACATAAAAATAAATGGTATTATTAGAGTAACGACATATCCTGGTGCAGATATCGGTTCAGACCATAACCCTGTAATATCTGACATCAAAGTGAAGCTCAAAAAAGTCCAAGAAAGCCCCAAAACTCCAAAAATTAAATATCTCAATATCCAACAAAACGTTAATAGAAAATGACTGAATGAGCTAAAGAAATCAATAAATGAAAACAACACAGAAATATGGAACACATTTAAAGATCTTACCTTGAAAGTAATAGAAAAATATTCAACAACGTTACACAGGCACAAAAAACAACAATGGATGACTGATGAAATCCTGGAATTAATGGAGCAGAGAAGGAAACTGAAAGGTAACAAGACAGAATATAAGGAAAAACAGAAACTAATTAAACAAAAAATAAAGGTGGCTAAAGAAAAATGGATGGAGGATAAATGCAAGGAATTAGAAAAGTTGAATGAAAAACATGATACGTTTAATATGTTTAAAAAAGTTAGAGAAGTAGCTGGTCTTTATCATAAGAAAACTCCACATACTATAACCGATTCGTCGGGAAAAATGATAATAGACGAACATGAAATTCGAACAACCTGGTGTAATTATATAAGTGAACTGTATAATGATGATAGACCCGAAGAACTGGAGACTTTAGTTGAAGGTGAAGGACCAGAAATACTAAAATCAGAAATACTGCATGCTATAAAGTTAGCAAAGAACAAGAAAGCCGTTGGCCCTGATAACATACCGACAGAGATGTTAAAGCTTATAAATGAGGAGAACATTGGAATACTGGTCAAACTTTTCAATGATGTTTATTCGACTGGTGATATCCCTGAAGATTGGTTAAAGTCCGAATTCATAACACTACCAAAAAAAACAACGTCCGAAAAACTGTAGCGATTATAGAATGATAAGCCTTATGAGCCACACTTTGAAAATATTTCTACGCATCATCCACAGTAGAATCAGAGATAAATGTGAAGAAGATCAGGATGAAACACAATTTGGCTTCAGAAATGGACTGGGAACTCGGGACGCCCTCTTTGCACTAAATGTATTACTGCAGAAATGTCGAGATCAAAGGAAAGACGTCTTTGCTGTATTTATTGACTATGAAAAGGCCTTTGATCGAGTACAGCATCACAAATTAATTACAATATTAAAAGATAAAGGAGTTGATAGTCAAGACATACGATTCATAGAAAAGTTATACTGGCGTCAAACAGCGACAGCTTGCATAAACGGAAAATCAACAGAAATATGTAAAATACAAAGAGGTGTCAGACAGGGTTGTATACTATCCCCACTGTTATTTAATTTATATTCAGATAGAATATTTAAAGAAGCGCTGCATAATTTGGAATGGGGCGTGAAAGTTAATGGAATTCTGATAAATACAATCAGATATGCAGACGATACAGTTATTTTAAGTGATGACATGAATGGATTACAATGCCTTTTAAATGCCATTGATAAAGTGGGAAGAGAGTTTGGCCTAAACATAAACTGTTCAAAAACAAAACACATGGTGTTTAGCCGTTTAGCACATCAAGATGCACGATTATATGTTGATGGTCATATAATTCAAAGAGTGTCCAGTTTTAAATATCTTGGTTGCCATATTACTGAACAACTAGATCCAGATCAAGAGATAAAATGTAGAATCGAGATAGCCCGCACGACATTTTTAAAAATGAGGTCATTCTTCTGTAATGATAACTTGCAACTTCAACTTCGAAAGCGCATGGTTAAATGCTACATTTGGTCAGTCCTCTTATACGGTGTCGAAGCATGGACATTAAAAATATCCACGATTAATCGTCTGGAGGCCTTTGAGATGTGGCTGCACAGACGTATACTAAAAATTCCATGGACGGCTATGCTGACAAATGTGGCAGTCCTTGAAAGAGCAAATGCTGCTCGCGAGCTGCTTGATAACATCAAATGTAGAAGATGGCCTATTTTGGACACGTAGTAAGGGGAGACCGATATAATATTCTTCAACTTATTATGATGGGTAAAATCGAAGGACGCAGAGGAATTGGTAGAAAGCAGGCCTCTTGGTTGAAGAATATCTGGGAGTGGACAGGAATAAAGAAAGCTGAGCAACTATTTAGAATAGCTCGAGACAGAGACAGTTTCGCCATGTTAATCGCCAACGTCAAGGGGACTTGATAGGGCACGTTAAGAAGAAGAAGAATATCTAAATGGGGAGTTAAAGATACTAAGTAGTATCAAAATAAATACCTATAAATGTCTCACAATCTGTAACATAAGTACATAATGAAAATGGATCATTGTTTCTAAAAATAAAAAGAAAAGAAAAATAGCTTCCATTTTCTATACCATCCAAGACACATTGCTTCTCTTTGAAAAAAAAATGGATTGACTAAAGTTCTTCTTCTAGTTCCATGACCGTTATCGATCGTTGGATATCATGTTGGCTACCATATTCGCTATCGTGACTTTATTGACAGCAGCTCTAAATAACGATGTAGTTGATTTTCCATACCATTGCCTTAGATTTTTCAGCCATGATGTTCTTCTTCTACCAGGACCACGATTACCTTGGATCTTTCCCTGAATGATCAGATGTAAAAGATCATATTTTTCAGGGTGTCTCATAATATGACCGAAGTATTCCAGCTTGCGTTTCTTTATTATATTGACCAGTTGTGTTGTTTGGTTCAGCCGTCTAAGGACCTCCTCATTTCTAACTCTGTCGACCCAGCTTATTTTCAGTAGTCGTCTGTATACCCACATCTCAAAGGCTGTCAAGCGTTTAAGCATAGCCTCAGTTAGGGTCCACGCTTCTACTCCATACAGCAGGACAGGAAAGATGTAGCAAGATATCATACGAACTCTAAGGTCAATGCTAAGATCGTGACTGCAAAGTACGTTTCTCATTTTTACAAAGGCAGCTCGGGCTTGTTCTATTCGGCTTTTAATTTCTGCGGTTGGATCCCAGCTCTCATTGATATTACTGCCGAGATACACGAGTTTCTCTACTCTGTCCAGTGTGGCATCTCCGACTTTTATACCGTCATCATGTATATAATTTTGTTTGCTAACTATCATATCAGTGGAGGCCGGTCAGCGCCGACCCTGCCGACCCAAACCTTTATAGATATAGATTTTTTTAATATTTAATTTAATCGGTATTTCAATAAATAATTGTGGCAGGTAATCAGTTGATGTCATTTGTTTTTGTGAAATAAAAAAATATCTGTGAGATAATAAAGACTAAATTTTATTCATGGTTTTTAAAAGAATTCGACCAGACTAAATTTTATTCATGTTTTTAAATAATTCGTCCAATCTGAGCGTTAAGTGATCCCTGCGTAGACACTTTTCAAATTGATGATCCGATATCGGAGACATCCATCCGCGTGTGAATTCTTAAAAAGGCACGTTTTGTTTTTTCGGCAAGCCGATCCCAACCTTGACGATTTATTTGTAAAAATCAACGGAATATTAGTTGATTAGCAACCAAATATACATTTCTTTCCATATGAACTTAATTACCAAGTACGGCAAATTTAAATTTGCCGATGTTTCATTTGGATTGGTGATTGGTCGCGAACTGTACATTGCGAGTGCGGGATGAAATGTTATTTCATATAAGAACGTAAGTAGTAAAGTGAAGTGATATTCAGTGCACGAACTAGCCTTCTTTTTGTGATTTATTTTTATTTTCTAAAGTAATACTGTGATACGTTACGTCTGCCGTAAATAGTTAAAGGTTAAAGGGTTTTTTGACATATTAGAAGTTTTTTTTTAATTAAAGTGTAAACAAATTCAGGTAAATTAACCTAAAAATGCAAGCCATGGGAGAAACTGTAAGTATTGATAAGTCTGATATTGTAAATTATATTTTGCATAATGGGTTTTCATCTATTCCATACGAAGAACAAATTGTTATTAAAAATAAGGGGCGTCCTTTGCCTAAAATGTCCCGGCTTATAAATATTAGTGCGGGTAAGGGAAGTAATAGATCATTTTCAGATAATTGGTACAGCAAGTACTCATGGCTTACCGGGAGTGAAATAAAAAACAAACTTTTCTGTTGGCCTTGCATTTTATTTTCGACAAATAGGGGCAAACATCAAAATCCGTGGTGTGAATCTGGTTACGATAATTTAAAGGAATTATTTAGGGCTTTACATAAACATGATATTTCGAAAGATCATACTTACAGTAAGATTAAATTAGATTTATTTGGAAAACAAAATATCTATGTTTCATGTCATAGATCATTTCTTCAATCATCCTATGATGATTGAAGTCTTTATTAATAGACGGTATACCTATCTGAGGGGACAAAAAATACCATGCCGACCTTGTCTCTCAAGCCACGAGCCGCCACTGTATCATATATTTAGTTTTCTTAACGTTGAGTTTTAATCCATACTGATCACAAGTCTGTTTTATTTTGTTCATTAGATTTTGAAGGTCTTCTCCGCAATTGGCAAGGACTAAGGTATCGTCGGCATATCTAATATTGTTGACGGTTACTCCATTCACAATAATACCTTCGGTTGTCTCCATTAAGGCTTCCTTAAATATTTCCTCCGAATATAAGTTAAAAAGTAAAGGCGACAATATACAGCCTTGTCTCACTCCTCTTTTTATATTTATTTCATCCGACAGTTCTTGTTCAACCTTTATTCTTGCCACTTGATGCCAGTATAGATTTGTAATTATTCGTAGATCTTTATCGTCCAATCCAGCTGTTTCCAATATTTCTAGCATTTTGTTATGTCGGACTTTGTCAAAAGCTTTTTCAAAATCGATTGCACAAATGTACACATTTTGATTTATATCTCTGCATCTCTGTACTAGCACCTGTATACTAAACAAGGCTTCTCTTGTACCCAAGCCACTCCTAAACCCAAATTGAGTATTGCTAATTCTGTCCTCTAACAGCGTGTAAATTCTGATGTGTATTACTCGCAGAAAGATTTTCAAAACGTGACTCATCAGACTTATTGTCCGATAATCACCGCATGTCTTTGGACGATGTTTCTTAGGTATTGTGACAAATGTCGACTTTAACCAATCAGTTGGTAATATCCCAGTGTCATAAATTCTGTTAAAGAGATTACACAGAGTGACTAAAGTTACATTCAACCAAATAATATACATGCAGAATTTATGTAACCAAGTAAATCAATTGAACCATATTAAAGCTGTCACATGTAAGTACATTTTGTAATTATTCAACATTCATATAGAAAACAATCTGACAAGAAACAACACCAAACAGATTAATTGATGGATTCGACCGTTACTTGATGGAAATTCATTTTATGTAACAATAAAACACTGAAAACTTTGTTTTCAAACTTCCACAAAATTTATTTTAAACTGTTATCACTACAGCTGTTTCGGCTGATTGCCTTTCTCAAGTGATCTATTTTTGGCATACGTTTACACTTTATAGTCTTTAATAAAATAGGTTGAGGAGGGGAGAACTGTTTGTCTCAAGTTGGTCATTCAGAATTATATCTGTGTTTTTTACTTTCTTGATTTTCATAGATTATACCAAGGATAGCTTAAGGCCTTTATTTTGAATGTGAAGAATTTTAAATTTGTCATTAATCATCATAATCATTCTTTTAATGACAAATTTAAAATTCTTCACATTCAAAATAAAGGCCTTTAGCTATCTTTGTTAGAATCTATGGAAATCAACAAATTAAAAAACACAGATATAATTCTGAATGACCAACTTGAGCCAAACAGTTCTCCCCTCCTCAACCTATTTCATTAGAGACTATAAATTTGTAAACCCAAGCCAAAAATAGATCACTTGATAAAGGCAATCAGCCGAAACAGCTGTAGTGATAAGATTTAAAATAAATTTTGTGGAAGTATGAAAACAAAGTTTTCAGTGTTTTATTGTTACCAAACAGATTGTTTGGATTCCTAAACATAATAAACAAAATTTAAAAACAATGAAGACTTTTCTTATACAATAAATAAAATGTACCTTGTTATTTCTATAGCTTGCTGTCTAATTGCAAAGTAAATTTGCAGATATATCTACATTATAAGATCTTAAAACATCATTACAAATTACTAATTTCTTTGCAGCTTCATTTATATTTCTTCTTTGTCATCTGTTGTTTCTGTATCTTGATGGATGTGACAACAGAAAACAATAGTACTTTGTAAATATTATCACCTACAAAAAAAAAAGAATATATTAAGTACTTTTCAAAAACATATTTTTTGCAATACCTTTAAAAAAACACAACAGAACTATTATTTAAGTCACCGATGCTAAATTAATACCAAAAATATGTTTACAAACTGGAATTATTTGAGCCAATAAAAAAAATAGGATACAAAAATAAGCAATACAGGGTGAGTCATGAGGAACTTTACATACTTCTACCATATGTAGAGTCCCTCAGGGAGCATATCATGTGGCCACTAAAAAATGTCAACTCCTCTTCTTTATTAATTAACAGGGTGATTTGTGTAATTGACCATTTATTTCATTTTACTGTAGTGTTTATACGGCTCATTTGATTTTTTTAATTTTTGCATGATACAGTACACTACTATCAAGCATTCGACTGGTATTAGCTAAACTAAAAAATTCCAGGACTGGCTTTGGAAAAATTAATTTAGGGATTCGTATTAAATATTACACCCTGTATATATATTTTTTAAAATGCAATAAGTGATTTTCAAACTACATAAATAGCCAATGAAAACGACATATGCGACAATGTTGTCGCACTTTTATTAAATTTTTAGTGAACGATCAAATCTTACCAAAAATAGAACAACCATAATGAAGTATCAAATTATAAGGTATTAATTTAAACAAATGTTATAAATTTCAAACATTTTAATTAAAATGAGTTCCTACAACATAATCTAATACGTAGAAAATTAACATCTTTACTGTCACTTTGTATTATCTCTACGATAGAATCAATTGTTTTTCAATTTTAAATTTTTACTCATAGATCGTATTGGGGCATTATTTTCGATAAATAATAAATTAAATTGATTAAAAAGTCAAACCTCTTGTATGTGTTAGTTTTTGTTGATTGTAAATGATTAAAATTTTATGTCAAATAATAATACATTGCATCAACTGTACTAAATAAAAATAAATCTAAAAAAGTTTAAAATGAAGGTTGGCGTTGACCGTTTGACGTTTCTTGATATTTTATACCCATTGTCATTATTGTCATTATCAATTGTTATTTATGTGTACAAGAATACATATTTCTTCTGTCATATCTACGTTAAGTACATTGTGTTAGTTTTGGTAGAGCTTTTGTTACTTTCGTTCAAAATGCCACATCAGTTTTCGACCACAGAATATGCAGACATAATATTTGTTTATGGATTCTGTAATGGGAATGGTAGGGCTGCTAGTAGAGAATATCGCAGGAGATTTCCTAATCGTCGAACTCCCAGTCATCCAACATTTGGGTCAGTTTTTAATTATTTGCGAGAAAATGGCACTTTTCCTAGTGGAACAACAGAGCGACATGTAGATGAAGCGCAGGAAGATGACATTATGGACGCCGTTACTATGAACCCTACAATAAGCACTAGACAAGTAAGTCGAGAACTCAATGTTACTCAATCAAAAGTAAGTAGAGTCTTACAAAAAAATAATCTATACCCATATCACATTCAAATGGTTCAGCGACTACATGCTGGAGATGAGATCGATAGGTTGGAATTTTGTAGATGGATTAACAATAATCGACCAACGCTATACAGGACACTATTTACAGATGAAGCCCAATTTACCAGAGACGGGATAAATAATTCACGAAATTCACATGTGTGGGCAGAAGAAAATCCCCATGCTATTCGAGAACGTCGTTCTCAGTTAAGGTTTTCGGTTAACGTGTGGATTGGTGTCATAAATAACCAATTAGTAGGTCCTCACTTTTTTGATGGTCCTTTAACAGGGCAGGTCTATTTGAACTTTCTACAAAATATTTTGCCGAATTTGCTTGCCAACGCGAACGTTGCTATCCGAGGGATGTATTTTCAGCATGATGGGGCACCCCCACACTTTTTACTGGCAGTGAGACAACATCTCAATAATGTTTATGGCAACAGGTGGATAGGACGTGCAGGTCCTATTTCGTGGCCTTCAAGATCCCCTGATTTCAATCCCGTTGATTACCATATTTGGGGACGATTGAAGCAACTAGTTTACGCAGTGAATATTAATAACCGACAACAATTAATTGATAGAATTATACATTGTTGTAATACTATTAGAAACGATCCCCAGAGTATCCGTAATTCAATACGTCAATTAACAATTCGGCAACAAAAATGTGTACAGGCTGCAGGGTTCCATTTCGAAAATCTATTTTGAATTATTTTTATTTTGTTACCATTATTGTATCTTTTCCAGTTCTAATTTATGGGTTTATCATAACTATGTACATATTTTTAGTTTTTTTTTAAATTGTTCTTCGTTATTGTTAGTAGTTACTGTTTTTTGTTGTGCAGTGACTCAGTTTATCATTTCAATTAAAATGTTTGAAATTTATAACATTTGTTTAAATTAATTACCTTATAATTTGATACTTCATTATGGTTGTTCTATTTTTGGTAAGATTTGATCGTTCACTAAAAATTTAATAAAAGTGCGACAACATTGTCGCATATGTCGTTTTCATTGGCTATTTATGTAGTTTGAAAATCACTTATTGCATTTTAAAAAAATATATATACAGGGTGTAATATTTAATACGAATCCCTAAATTAATTTTTCCAAAGCCAGTCCTGGAATTTTTTAGTTTAGCTAATACCAGTCGAATGCTTGATAGTAGTGTACTGTATCATGCAAAAATTAAAAAAATCAAATGAGCCGTATAAACACTACAGTAAAATGAAATAAATGGTCAATTACACAAATCACCCTGTTAATTAATAAAGAAGAGGAGTTGACATTTTTTAGTGGCCACATGATATGCTCCCTGAGGGACTCTACATATGGTAGAAGTATGTAAAGTTCCTCATGACTCACCCTGTATATAGATGAAAGTGTACTTATAGCAACAAATAGATAAAAAAAGTAATCTTACCTTATTTTCAATAAAACCAGCATGAGCAAAAACTGGAGCATTTCCAATTTAAGTTTCACTGAAATGTTTCTTTACAAAATTATGCCTTTATATTCTTTGATAGAAGTCTCATCCCATAGGAATTATCACCATTTTTTTTTGGGTATAATACCTAAAATAACATTTTATCGTGATTTTAATACAAATAGAGATTTGAACGAATTCTAATTATAAATCTACTTACTATTTGAGCAAGAGAATACATTTCTTTTGATATTTTTATGCAACATAATTCTTCATCTTTCCGTCATTTTAAGACTTCCAAAGTGCGGAGCGGTGTTCGGTTCGTTACTTATTTCAATGCCCCCTGTAACAACGTCGCGAACTTTTGTTGATCGCGTCGCTGTACGCGACGGGGTTCGAGACGGTATTCGGAGCATATGTGTACCCACCTCAACAATCCGCAAACCGGCAACTCGGCAAGCTCAAACAGTACAGCGCCCCTTACGTTACGACAAAGAGCGACACTAAAATCGGGAGTGCCTATACAACCAAACTACCATTAGATAATAAATAATTTATTGTATATCACTTTACAATATTAAAATATATCATTATTTACAACAGTAAATTTTCACTACTGGTACTCAAATTAGGCAAAGATTTGAAAACACAGCTCCTATTTTTCACTATATCAGTCTTTAAAGAATTTTGTAAAGAATATTTCTTCTTGCTACTAGAAGGGCACTCAATGTCTAACGCTATTATGTTACTCCTAGATAAGTCAGGTGAGTTATTTGAGCTTTCTTCGTTCCTCGGCGTTTCACACAGATCTTCGACGTGCACGTCGGCTTTTTGGATCGATGACGCGCTATTTCGACTGCAACATTTTACCTAAAAAAAGTAATTTGTTAAGTACAGATAAAAAAAACAGTATAAAACTAAATTTCGCTCAAATTTATTGGAAATCGTTCCTTAAATTCTTTAGTAAAGCTCAAAATCAAGATTTATAAAAACATTCTACTATAGGTCGATCATTATATCCGTTCGGCTGAGTTTCTTCGGAATCTCTAGATCTAAAATCTCCTAACCTAAAGAGTGATGTAGATAGAGAAAGGGCTAAGCTTCTGACAACTTGGCAAAACCAGACTCATCACGCTATAGATATCATAAAAATTATGCTCCGAAAGGATGTCGATAAACTGCTTTTGAAAATATCACTGCGCACTATCTATCAGCAAACTATCTATCAAGAAGGGAATTTGTGACAATAAACTTTTAAATGTCTGAAAGGTTTTGCGATTCAGCTACATAAGGAAACAGATGGTCAAAAAGATGTCTTTAGTATGCGATGTTCGTTTTGAGAAAAAGAAAAACAGTGTTTTGAAGCTTTATTATTTTGTCAAGAGATTTAAGAGAGGACAACTTGGAAAAACTTATTGGAGGTTGTGTACAAGTTTATGGCAGAGAATCACTTCTTCACTTCTATATAAACATAGCTATCCTAACTTTGCTTGCCGCTATTCTGAATAGTCCGGTTGTCGATGTATTAAACCACTTTCTCAGGTTTTGAAGCCAAGATATTCTTCTTCTCCCTGGTCCTCTCTTTCCAAATACCTTGCCCTGAAGAATGAGTTGCAACAAGCCGTATCTCTGTTCATTCCTCATAACATGGCCAAGATATTCTAGTTTGCGCTCTTTGATGGTGTTAATAATCTCGCATTCCTTGCCTATTCTACGTAGGACCTCAACATTAGTCACACGATCCACCCATGAAATTCTTAAGATACGTCTGTAACACCACATCTCGAATGCCTCGAGTTTTCTTAAAGAAGCTTCGGAAAGTGTCCAGGCCTCTATTCCGTATAATAACGTAGAAAATACATAGCATCTAATGAGAGAGATTTTGGTAACAAGTGGTAAATCGTGACTTCTGAAAGGATACTTCATTATTATGAACGCTGATCTCGCTTTTCCTATGCGTTGTTTTATTTCACTGGAGTGATCCCATTGGCTTTTACAAACATGAAAAAAAGACGAATGCGACAAGTGTGTAGCTACAGGAAATATGCGTAAAGAGATATTTGACGAACATCAAGTTAAAAAAGAGGAAGCTCGAAATGAAAAACAAAAAGACAAAGAAGCAGAAAATTGCAATGTGTACACGATGGATTTGCAGTCTGTATTGTTATGTCCGAAGTCCACTGTCTCCTCCCTATACTACAAGACAAAACTAGTTGTCCACAATTTTACAGTTTTCAATCTGAAAACGAAGGATGGTTATTGCTATATTTGGCACGAGGGACAAGGAGGACTGACAGCCAACATTTTTACATCAATCTTGTATAGCTTCGTCAGAAACCACGTAATACAGGAAAATGAAGCTCGAAGCAAGATTATTTTTTATAGTGATGGTTGCACCTATCAAAACAGGAATGCATTGCTCTCAAGTGCCTTTTAAACTTATCACGAGAAAGTCAAACAACATTGAGCAAAAATATCTTGAAAAGGGACACACGCAAATGGAATGCGATGCCATGCATTCAAGTATTGAAAGGAAGCTCAAAAAGAGAGTTATAAATGTCCCAGCTGATTACGTAGAAATCTGCCAATCAGCACGTCTGAACCCAAAACCCTACACTGTCCAGTACTTAGACTATACATTTTTTAAAAATTTTGAGAACATGCAAGTTCTTAATTCTATAAGACCCGGAAGGACTACAGGAGATCCAGCGGTCACTGACATTAGAGCTCTGAGATATAGCCCAGATGGTTCCATCATGTTTAAAATTCGCCACTCAGAAGACTGGAAATATTTGCCATGTCGCCTGAATAAAAATAAAACTGTTACATCGTATGATGCCCTCCCCCAACTTTACGATGCACCTTTACCAATTCAGAAGAAAAAGTTTGAACATTTAATGGATTTAAAACGGTCATTAAAGGAAGACTATCATGCATTCTATGATAATTTGTCCCACTTATAAATTTTTTTAAGTTGTAAACATGTTGATTACAGTTTTAATATCTAAATATTATCATTAATTTTTTTAAGTTTAAAATGTTGATTAAATGTTCTGTTGATACTTACTCTTGTTATTAATAAGTTAATTAAAATGCGGTTTTTTGAAGTGATTTGTTGAACGAAGATGACCTAAGTCCTAAAATAGTCAAAAAATAAATAAGCAAATTGCCTATATCCATTTAATTGTAGTAAAAAAATAAAAATTACAATGAAATTGCACATAATGTAATTAACAACCTTTTTTAAAAACAATCAATGTAAAAAAATATTTAAACTTTACTTTAATTAAATTTAAAATTGGCATAGTTTTTTAGCTCTCCTGCAAAACTGTTATTTTGTGAGTTAGGCAATTTGCATCTTAGAACGACGATATCGATTATAGTCCTTTTTCATCATATTGATAGCACATTATGTATACAAATCCTCAACAGGTCAAAAAACCATAGGCGTCACCCTATACTTGTTTTGAAATAAATAAAAAAAATTAATATTTTAAGATGCCGTCAACAATTCATTATCTTTTAAAAAATCTTCTGTAAAATAAGTGTCCACTAATCTCACTATACGTTTTTTGTGCGTAAAAAACGTCGGTCTATATGCCATTCCGATTCCTAAAAGAAAGAAAAGGAGGTACTGTTTCATCTCCCAAGAAGAGTGGAGGGAGTAAACCCTTGGAAATTGAAGAAATACATAAAAACATGATAAGACGCAGCGTCCACCCATTTTTTTTTTAACAAAGAATTTCCAACATTGGACAAAATCCAAACATTAATTAGAGAAAACTAAGAGTTACCAATCATAAGCAACAAGAAATTATGGGGACTACTGAGAGAGATGGGATTTCGTTGGCAAAAGAATAGAAGAAAATCCGTTTTAATTGAAAAAGATTACATTGTATGTTGGAGACGAGATTATCTAAGAACTATTAAAAAGTACCGAGAAGGAGGGAAAACAATTTTTTATTTGGACGAGACTTGGCTAAATGAAGGTCATACTGTACCATATCTATGGGTTGATACAAATGTGAAAAGTTCCCGTCAGGCATTCATCGAAGGTGTATCTACTGGAATAAACAATATTCCCGTTGGAAAAGGAACTCATAATAACCCATATTGGAAACGAATACGGTTTTGTCAATGGTGGATTATTAAGTTTTGCCTCAAAATCAACCAAATATTACCACGAGGAAATGACTGCTGACGTTTTTGAAGAATATTTTGAGCAAATGTTGGATTTAATTCCAAAAAATTCTGTCATAGTCATGGATAATGCTAGTTACCATTCAAGACTAGCAGAAAAATTGCCAACAACGGCATGGAAAAAAGGAGAGATAATCGAATGGTTGGATAAAAACGCAATTGAGTACAAGGAGAATTCGACAAAAAAGGAATTATTACCTATTGTAAGGCAACATAAAGCAGCTTATAAAAAATATATAATAGATGAAATAGCATTAAACCGTGATGTAATTATTTTACGTTTACCCCCATACCACTGTGATCTGAATCCGATAGAAAATATATGGTCTCAAGTAAAGGGTGAAGTCGGACGCAACAACAAAACTTTTAAATTAGAAGACTTACAACAATTATTAGAACATTCCTTATCAAAAGTAACTCCAGAAAATTGGAAAAATGCTGTTAGTCATGCTCACAAGGAAGAAAATAAAATGTGGAATTTGGATAATATGACTGATGCAATGCTGGAACTGGTAATAATTAACATTGGAGTTGAAGAATCCTTAGATTCTGAAGAAAGCAGTGAATCTGAAATGGAATTTGATTAAAATAATATTCATTTTTTACAAATCGGCCCTGTTACGGCCACAAATTATTTTATATATAACCAATAAAATAAACATCTTACATTTCTTCCAAATTCATTAGTACCTGTTAATCTCCATCACTCCGACACTGGCAACTTTATTTAGGGATTAGTAACCCTCAAAACTATTGTATTCTATTCTGCTTCAACCTTTATACCTGGTGGTCATACTCAAAATTAAAATTGTTTTCCTATATACTTCTGTAAACTTGTTGACAAATATCTATTTTTCATTGAGTCACCCGTATCAACAGTTTAGGGATTTGCATACATAATGTGCTATCAATATGATGGAAATGGACTATTATACTATTTTACGAATTCTGCAATTTTTAATTTATATGAAACAATAACGAGTAAATATTTGTCTCTCTCGAGGGTAATTGCAAAGATATGTTGCACTCTGGCAACTGCTGACTTGACGATTGCCAAATCTATTCTCTAATCTATCAAAGGGTAATTACCAAAAAAATTCTAATAATTAACTGCAATTAATCTCCAAAGAAACAAATATTTACTCATTCTTGTTTCATATAAATAAAAAATTGCAGAATTCATAACATAAAGCTCCATCTTTTTATATGTGAAGCATACAGAATCTACATTATAAAAACATGCCAACACTGCTAAACCGAAATTTTTGTTCCATGTTTGACATTTACAGCTATAATCAGCTTGTACTTTCGGTAAACTCAACCCTTTTACTGTAAAATAGCCCGTTTATTTATGAATTCTGGGTAGATATCGTTAGCAGTTACACACAGATATTAGATGGAGATATCTTAACTTTTAGATTACTAATTGTCTAAGATTTGGAAGTTTTTAGCACAGCGCCTTTCCACTAAAAATCCACTTTGTTCAAGAGCTACTTAAAGTTTGGTAATTTGTTCTGAGACACTTTCTGAGACTTCCAAGTAAATATGTATTTAATAAAACCGGCTACCGAAAGTTGCCTTGTCTAAACCCTTAACATATATAAATAGTACACAACACTAACCTTTTCGTTTTCGAACACGTAGCACATTTGCATCTCGTTTTGTGAGTTGGAATTCGTGATTGAGGATGGCTGATTATATTCCGCAACGGTGACTACTTGCGTAGGAACGTGGTGACTAATATTCTTTTGAAAATACGGCGAAGCAGGGGGTGCAGCCGGCTTTTCCGGGGCATTTTGTACGAGAATTATACTGTAAATAAAAGAAAAGTTACATAAATTATTAGTCATAAACATTTTTTTTTAATTAATTAATTTTTTTTATCCACCCGAAGGTTATTAGCGACATTCCTGTACCATTACACATTACACACGTTACACATTTGTAACAATCAATCATTGTAACAATTAATTACAATTAGTGAACAATTAAACATTTGTAACAATTAATTAATTAAATGTAAATTAATTTTAATCAAATTTAAGTTAAATTTTGTGTAACATGTTTATACATTTTAAGTAATCTAATAAAATATACGAAACAAATTTTTTATTGAGTAAGGCTTTCAGGTTATTTGGAAAATTGTAAGAATGTCTTCGATTTACATATTTAGGACAGTCTATCAAAAAGTGCTTTATACTGTCTACTGTATTGTATGTTTCACATTTTCATAAGTATCCACAAGAAGTGGATCATTCTGAAATTTTCTTGAGCTTCCATTAGTTCGATAATTTTATCAATGGGTTGTTTAGGGTATAGCATATTTTGCATAGCTTCGATTGCGCTGAGAGAGTCGGAAAGAAGTAGACAACAAGGGATGTTTTTAACATTTACATATTTGATAGTTTTAAACAACCAAAAAGTTCTGCATTATATATGCTAGAATTTAGAGGAAGTTTAAATTGAAAAGGGTCATTTGGAGTTGCTTCTTCAACGCCAAGTTCACCTTTGGATGCATCTGTATAAATTTTAACCCTTTCCCTCACGACTTTTTGTTTCACAAACAAAAATTCTAAAATTGAAGATACAAAATAGGTGATTTTTTTTAAGATTTTTAATATAATTTACAAAATTTTCTACTTTCCCAATTAAGAGTTATAGTATGTATCCAAACGTATACATTGTGACTCGCAGGTAAAATTGATTAATTAAATTTTTATATGTAAAATAAATAAAATGGTGATTTCTGTATATAGAATTGGTACTTATTATAAAACTCATTACAACTTTATTTATTTATTATGAAATGCCAAAAAACAGTTTTTATTTTTTTGCAAACATAAGTGAATGTTACATTTGACACACATAATACGACTTTGTCCTCTAAAACCAGGATTTTTACATCTTGATGCATATGAATTCCGTAATTACTTCGCAATTCTAATGTCGAGTCGCGTTGTAATTTTATACGTCGCAAAAGGATATCTAGGTTTTAATTTCCGTTGTTTTGTTTGTTTTCAATTTATATGAACGAATTCTTAATTTCGTCATTCATACTTGGGTCTTCGTAGTGTTACGTATGGATCTTAATTCATACTTGGGTCGTCGTAATGTCAGGTGGGATCCAATTCATGCTTGGGTCACCGAGCAGTTCGTTGTAGGCTCAGGTATGGATCCGAATTCGTCGTCGAATGTGTAGTTTTCTGTTTTTGGCTCCTTTTGTGGAAATAAGTAGCAGTAGTGGTGGATTTTTATCTATTATGAAGTGACCGGCATTAATTTGCCAAAATTAGTGGAGTTTTCGCTCGATATTTTAAGATGTTTGAAAAGTCTAGTTCCTGTTGAAAAGTTGAACAAGTTTAGTTCCTGTTTTTTTGAGAATTCCGTTTTTCCAAGTGTGCTAGTTCCAGCCCCCAATGAATAAAGCTCTTCGCTGATGATGTCCGGATAGATACTCTAGAGATGTAACAAGTTTTTTTTTCTTTTCGTTAAGTGGAAATATGTGAATCCAGGCAACTGTTTATTGTTTGTTTAATTTCGAAGTTAAGACAGATATATTTTTAGAACAATAATTGCTTTCGTTAAAATTTAGAAATTGTAACATTTAAAAATTGTAATGCGGTAACATTTGTAAGTTTTATGTAGTATCTCCAACTCCTGGAGTTTTGTAAGCGGATGACACACGTAAGTTTTTTGTATTCTAGTATTTCTCCATGTTGTAACTGTTTGTGGTGATACAAAAATTAAATTTTGTTTTCTTAACATTTTGTTTATTTTTTGAACTAACCCTTTTTTGAGCTTTATTTGAAAAAGATATGTTTGTGATGTTTTATAATTATTTCCCTAGTTACAACTAGCGGTTGTAATAGGTATAATTAGGCACTTCAAGTGGCGCCCTATATTAAATTCCTTGAGGTGTTTCCTGTTTATTTTTATTTTGTTTATCCCAAGAGATTAATGACCCCTTTATTTCATTTTTTGTAGTTGCCCCAATCCAACCCCCTTATCTTTTACTTATCCACGACTCCAGCTCTCCTACCAAACTCTGAGTGCCGTTTGCAGTAGCGATGATTTTGCCTGCCCTCTCTCTACCCCCATAATCTTACCCCATGCGGTAGGCAAAATACCTTCGTTACATAGCTCAGCATGGTGATGACCGTGGAATTTTTATTCTGTGTTCCACACCAATCGCAAATAAGTCGAAGAACACGTACATTTTCCACAAAATTAAAATTTGAAAGGAAGTGGTGCAAGAACGACGATATCGGAACTGATCCGGAAGTTTTGGTAGCGCTAAATTCTTCTGACAATCAAATGAAAATGTGACCATGTCGTTTCTTTCTTCTTGAAGAAGTCTGTAGAAACTCTCACTTCTTATTTTGTGGAGACGTTGTTGTGCTTCCAGACTAGTTTTTTTGCTTTTGTCTCGCCTTTTATACTGGATTTGTACTGTAAAAAAGTTGCACACAAATCTGTCTTCGGAGTTCCAAAGCCAACGTAAAAATTTTTGTTAAAATAATCTCTAAAGAAACATTCTTTGACTTCAAAGTCTTCGTTTTGGGCTATTTTGTCGTTGTATATTCTCCATAATTTTGAGATACTTAATTCAGTAGGCAAATAAATTCTGTTGAATGTTTTTGAATGGCAATAATGAGATTACGCATATTTTAGGGACTCGATGATTTTTTTATAGATTGTTTTTTACCTTCGTTTTTTTTTTGTCCAATTCGATATCCGCCCCTTCTTTCGGTAGGAATAAGCGAATACTTCATTGTAGTTTTTCATAATATTTAAAATTCTATCTTTTTTAATTCCCAGAATACCTTGGAAAGCTGTTCGACATACAGGAACAATTTGGCTGTCACTTCTCTTCAATTTGTAGGATAAAATACAAGATTTTGATTTATTTTTGTTGGCTGTTCGTTTCCTTTGTCTTACCGGGATATGTGAGTCAATGTGGCGTAAAATGAACATGTCTTGTCCCCTTTTGTTCTTACTTTGATAAAAAGCTGAATGAAAGTCTCTTACATCGTTCATGGACAGATGAGATGTACATTGAAATGGTTGAATATGGCTTTCCCTTATGGCCGCAAGTGGGGTCTATTCTACTGGGAAATTTGCACGATTTAAGTTATTTAATAAAATGAGAATAGACTCTTTACAGACATAAAATGAGAATAGACATTTCTTTTAAGTTTATTTATGAATCTAGATAAATATATAAATCAATTTTACTTATAAATGACAAAGAATGATCATTTTTTTACTAAAAATAAGTTTTAATAATTTTTTTTTCATCTATAAAAATAGTTTCCTTACATGTAATTGACTATCCCATTAAGATTTATATTTATGTTGATATTTGAATTGCAATTTAAATATCAGCTAGTGTGTATTGGTTTTCCACGAAAATAAACAAAATACAATATTTTTTCTGTAAATTTGTGGTGTTTGCTGTGAAAAACCTCTCTTTCACAGCGAATTTTTTTCTGCACGTACAATGTACTAAAATCGTGGTTTTCGCTCGAATAGTTTTTGTGTAAAATACATATCCGTTTTTTTCCATAAACAATCCAGTTTCCCGATGGTGATATTTAAACAATTAGGTATTTCCGTATAATCGGCCGCGCCTGTAAATTTTCTGCGAATGTCTATTAAAAAAGGAATATTTCTTTCTAAATATGTTTTAAATGTTGCATATACTAATTATTCCTCGTGAATGTTATCACGTACCACTATATCTATGACACTGTCACGATTACAGACTTATGGTAGGAAGAGGAAATTTTATTATAGAAAGTGTATAAAAGCTCCAATACTTCTCAATTCAAAGATTTCTCTAGCACTGCTGTTAATGAGATTTTCATTAACTATTTTTTTATGGTCAAAACCACAGAATCCTGTACGTCTTTTTTTAAATAATGAATACTTAAACGTTATTACGACTTTGTTTGGTATACAACCTTTATTCTTTCTTTAATTTTAATTCAAACAATACCAGGAAAGAGATGACACTGACGACAGTACAAAAGTTGTTGCCTATGAATACATTTATCAAACATTTTGGAGAATTGTAAAAGAAAACAAGGCTCAAAGAACCGATATAAAGCCTCGGCACCAGAACCTAAGAAGACGAACCACACAAAGAAAAGGAAAATGAGAAGGAAAAATAAGCCCACAATTAGATTAGCAAACATGGAACATTACTTCTTTCAACAACAAAGACCAAGAGATAGAAGAATTCATAAATACAAACATAGACATTTGTGCATTTTTTAACAACATAAGGCAAGCTGATAATGGCTTGTAATTTTTTTCTGGAAAAGACATACTTACATACTTTAAAAGAAAAAAGTTTGAGCTTTGAGACTTGAGTCAATTTTTTCAAAAAAAATCTCAAAAATGTAATTTTTTTAAAAATTTCATAGTTTGAGCCCTTATATCTCTGATGGGCAAGCAAGTAAAAATTTGAAATTTGGCTGAATGTCAGATCCCAATGAGTAGAATAAGGGGTAAAAATTTGAAGTTATACACTTAAGGCATATAGGAGTTAAAGGCCTGAGAAATGGCAAAAAATCATTAATTTGAGCGTTTGCGGTAGAGTTATTTAAATTCAAACAAACTGTCTAATGAAATAAAAATTAAGGTATTTTCACCAAACTTCACAATAAATACAAATTTATACTACATTATAGAAATATTAACCTTCATTTAGAATTTTGACAGTTCAGAAGTTGGGATATTTCATCGCATAAATCTTGAGATAATGTTATGGTTGCGTCCAGTTGCTGTTTTAGTTCTGAGGGTGTGATTTTCTTCAAGATTTTATGAACAGGCACTCAAGCTTTATCATAAGATAAGCACTTAACTTAAATGATGTTCTGGGTCCAGAAGGTTCAAAAAAGTGCACTAGAAGTCAGTTTTCATTATCCCTAGCCACCACTTTCCATCACAAACACAGTCACTTAGGGAAATGGAGATAGCACTTGTTGTGAAAAATTCTAAATATTTAGTTGCCTGGGATGTTTTAAAACATTTGTCTTTATTTTCTGGGATTATATCTTTTGCAGTTAAAATTTGAATCTTACAAGTTGATTGTAAACTGATTTTAGTATCTTCTCTTTTTGTTGTGCCGCCGATACCATCGCATGCATTTTTCCCGTTGGCTGTTGCAAAAAAGTGCCATTCCGCCTGTATATCAAAATCTTGCTCATGATGACAGATACTCAGGAAATTTTTTTATTTTTATATTATCTATTGGCCCCATCGGTAAAATAAATTACTTTTAACAGCTGGACCAATAGCTTTTAAGTCTTCAATGAATTATTTCTGAAAACAGTGATTCACGGCAGTGTTATGTTGTTGATAGTTACTTATGATGCATAGAATATATTTTTGTTTGTGGACTGGCTTTCCTTCCATGCGCGCACACACACAGTATTTTTTTCCAGGGCAAATCCTGCAAATTTGGTGAAAATACATTAATTTTTATTTCATTAGGCAGTTTATTTGAATTTTGATTACTATACCCCAAACGCCCAAATTAATGATTTTTTGCCATTTTCTCAGGACTCTAACTCCTATATGCGTTAAGTCTACAACTTCAAATGTTTACTCCTTATTCTACTCATTAGGAACTAACATTTAGCCACATTTCAAATTTTGACTTGCTTGGACAGCAGAGATATAAGGGCTCAAACTTTGAAATTTTTCAAAAAATTACATTTTTGAGATTTTTTTTGAAAAAATTGACTTAAGTCTCAAAGTTCAAACTTTTTTCATTTAAAGTATGTATGTATGTCTTTTCCAGAAAAAATTACAAACCATTATCAGCTTGCCTTATGTTGTTAAAAAAATGCTGAAAACGGAATTTTTTCAGTTTACCTTTTCAAACTTTGAGGTTAATTCAAGGCATTAAGGGTAGTTTGTAATTAAATAATGTAATGAAAATTTTTTTTAGAGCATACTTTTCCAAACAGTTTGGTTTTTGATTTATTGTTTTAGAACAAATCTAAGTGAAAATTTTAGCTAAAGAGTGAAGCCATGTTTTCCGTCAAAATGACCGACACAATGAAACAAAAATGGCCTCCACCGGCAAAATAAATTTTTTAAAAATAAAATTAATGCAATTTTGTACTGTCTATAGACTGAAGTATAAAAGGTAGAAAAATATATTAAAAATAGTCAAGCATCCCCCTTTGGACCACTTGGTCCACACGTGCTGCTGAGTTCCGGTAGGATTTGACCCCACCATAGCAGTTACGTTACTATTATTAAGATAATACATTAAAATGGCTTCAAGAATTACCGGAAGTACAGTGTGGAGTGATAATGTTTTTGACTTTCTCAAATTCCTGGAGGAGCCAACCAAGAATATTGAAACTTATAGTGACTCTAATAACAGTGATACTGACAGTGAAAGTTAATACTTGGATCACGACACAGATTCAGAAAAGTGACTCATTAATGTGAAACGAATGTTCCGAATGTGAAACATTATTACACACCTTACTAGTCTTCGTGGACCTGTCTTAAAAAAAACCATCCATCCACTTAAATCCTGGTCACTTCTAAAAAAAACCATCCAGTCCACTTAAATTCTGGTCACTTCTTATAACTCCTAACATGTTGGCCTCTATTATAGACTATACAAATGAAAAAATTACTGAGCTCCGTGTGAATTATGGGAATACCTTCATATTTGTCGATAATCTAAATGAAGGTGAACTTAAGGCTTTTTTGGGTACTTTATACCTTTCAGGTGTACCAAAGTCGAATCATGAGAATATCGATTCATTATTTTCGACAAGTGTTTTCACAGCGTAGTTACACTAAAACTTTTTCTTAGAATTATACATCGCAGAATATACAAGCTATGTGAAGAGAGAATACAAGATACACAGTTTTGATTCATGAAAGGCGTATGTACGAGATATGCACTGTTTAGTCTACAGGTATTATTCCAAAGATGCAGAGATATGACACCTGCTTTGTGGACTACCAAAAAGCATTTGACACAGTTCAACATCGAAAAATGATGAATGTTCTAACAAAAGCCCAAATTGATGATAAAGACCGGCATAATACAAAATTTATACTAGAAGTAATCAGCCACAATGAGAACAAACGTTGGAGATGAACCGACGGAAGCGATCCAGATTTTGCGAGGCGTTAGACAAGGATGTATACTTTCACCTATATTCAGAGGAAATATTTAGTGAAGCCTTGGAAAACTGCGAACAGGGAATCCTTTTAAATTGAGAACACCTAAAGAACATCCGCTATGCAGATGATATCGTTATTTTTGTAGACAGTTTAAACAGTTTCCAGCAACTAATAAACAAAGTAAATGCAGGCAGTGAAAGATTTGGACTACAAGTAAACATATCAAAAACTTAATTTATAGTTATCAGCAAAAAGTAAATTAGAGACGTCCAACTGCATCAAGAATACACCAGTGGGCCGTGTAAAACATTCTACTTATATTGGAACAATAGTAAACAAATAATGGAATCACTCACAAGAAGTAAAATGTATAATAGAGAAGGCTAGGAGTCCATTCAACAACATGACCAAACTCTTTAAAAGCCACACCCTTAATCTGGAGGTAAAACTAAGGCTCCTACGATGTTATATTTTCTCGATATTATACTACGGAGTTGAATCCTGGATACCCACTGAAGCAATGTAGAAAAAACTTGAAGTCTTGAAGATGTGAAAGAAAGAGAAGTGATGTATATGATTAAAAGGAGAAAGTTAGAATATCTCGGACACTAATGAGAAATGACACTAAACACAACTGAAAATAATCCTTCAAGGCAAAGTATTCGGAAGGCGAGGAATTGAGGGAAGAAGAATATCATGGTTAAAAAACCTGAGAAAATGGTTCTCCACAACAACAACTAATCTATTTAAAGCATTAGTTAATAAAATAATTATAGCCAGAATGATCACCACATATTCGAAACGAATAGGCACCACAAGGAGAAGCATTTATCAAAGATACAAAAAAAAATTAAATATGTTTTTATATCATGTTTAGAGGTTTTTAAAATTCGGGTCATATATGACCCCACGATCGGCTTTTTCTCCCAATCCTCTTCCGGGAGAGAAACGGATCCTAATCCCTTAATCCTACCCACCAACCCAGACCTACCCAAATCCTTCCCTTCCCTCCTCAACCCGCACTGGACCAGCGTGAGGAGATAACGGTCCAAACCTTAAAGTCAATGTACAGGACAAAAAAGAAAAGGCCCCCAGTGCCCAGCACTTCCCAGAGTCTTGATCACGGCAGCGATCAAACAATCAAACAACTAACGGTAGGGGGGGGGGGTGCTAAGAATCCCTGGGTAAGACCCGGCTGCCACAAGATGACAATTTGGCTATGCCCCTACAATATTCGAACTAATATAGATATAAAATGGGATATCCTTGGTATATGCGAGACCAGAAGAAAAAGTGATAAGTATATAATACTAAAAAATGGCACACATTTTATGCATAAAGGTGGCGAATACACGGGAGTGGGATTCTTGGTAAAACAAAGCCTCACACAGTGTATCGAAGAATTCAAGCCCATATTAGACAGAATAGCATATCTCATCATTAGGATTAATAAAAGAACCACTCTGAAAGTGATCCAAGTGTACGCTCCGACCAAAAGCCACGACGATGAAGAAGTAGAAATATTCTATGATGAAATAAGAACAGCTATAGAAACAAATAAAGCAAATTACGAAATACTATTAGGAGATTTTAATGCTAAATTGGGCAAAAAGAGGAAGATTATGAACATTTAATTGGTAACTATGGCTACGGGAAAAGAAACGATAGAGGAGACATGCTTTTCAATTTCATGAATAAACCTAACATGTACTCAATGAACTCCTTTTCAATAAAAAAACCAAGCAGAAAATGGACATGGATGAGCCCGATTTTTAAAACGACAAAAGAGTGAATAATTATAATAGACACCTAATAGGAGACGTATTAGTATTTGATTAATCTGTTGACATAGGTAAAGCACGTTGTGTGTAGTTGTGGTTTATTTTAGTTAGTTGGTTATTTTTTTGTAGTGTTTGGGGCTTTTGTTGTATGGTTTTTTTTTTGGTTTTTTTTGTGTATTTGTGGGTATGAGGTTGTTTTTGATTTTGTGGGGTTGGGTTGTTGCTTTTTTTCCATCTGTCGGTTGAGGAGGGATTGGTTTGGTTGAGTGCTGATGATGTGTTTTAGAATTTGGTAATGGGTGGTGGGGTGTTAAATGAGTGTACAGTTATTAGGGGGGTTCTTGTATTTTGAAGGGATTTGGTTTTTATTTAATTTTCTGTATCTAATGGTATCTGGTGGTGTATTTCGGTGTGTTTTTTTCATCTTTGTTGCGATTTATTTCTGTGGTTGTATTTTTCTGTTGGTTTGTTTGTGTGAGGTTTGTTTTGAGTTCTTTCTTAAAGGGGGTATACACTGACACAATCCCGACATTTAGGAGTACTTATTTAGGCACACACCGCATTACGCACTAATGAGGAATCAGACAACAAATAAAATAAATTAAGTAAAGAACAAACGATAAAATAAAAAATAAAATATGATTAACAACAAACTATTGAAAAAAATAAGAGTATGAAATGCCTCAGATCGACACTAGGACGACGTCAGATGATATCATTAATGGGAAAAGACGAAAATGAAATCACAACTAGAGAAAACATACTGACACGAATAGAAGAATTTTACACAGAACTTTACAGAATACATCAACAAGATGATGAGATGAGACCAGCACGCAAATTAATAAAAAATGTTGGATCAGAAATAATGCCAAAAGTAACAATTTCAGAGGTAACTACAGCATTGGAAAACATGAAGAGAAATAAAGCTGCAGGAGAGGATAGTATTACCACAGATATGATATTAGAGGGAGGTAAGGAACTAATTGCAATTGAAACTAAGCTTGTGGACAGTTGTTTACATCAGGGCGAAGTCCATAAGAGCTGGAACAACTTTAAAGTAATCTTATTATACAAGGAAGGTGATAGTCGAAAATTGGAAAACTACAGACCCATCAGCCTACTGTCACACCTGTTTAAAATACTCAATAAAGTCATAACTACTCAAATAACAAGGAAATTAGACGAATACCAACCATACGAACAGGCAGGTTTCAGAAAAGGCTATTCAACTTCCGATCACCTGTTAACTACAACAATATTAATAGAAAAATGTAACGAATACAAGTTTTCAGTTTTCCTAGCATTTATAGACTACGAAAAAGCTTTCGATACCATAGAAAACACGGCCGTAATAAACGTAATGCAAAATTGTAGAATAGACAGCAGATATGTTAACTTAATAAAAGAAACTTTGAACCAAGCTACAGCTACATACTACCTAAATGAAAATGAACACACGAACCCTGTACCATTAAACAGGGGAGTCAAACAGGGAGATACTTTATCACCCAAACTGTTCACCTTAGTTTTGGAGGACGTTTTTAAAAACCTAAATTGGAAATATAAGTCATGCACTCCGAAGACACCGTAACAATAATAAACGATAAAGTTAAAGAAAAAGTTGAAGAATATATATACTTAGGACAAAAAATAATACTAAATAGGGAAATTCAAACTGAAGAAATAAAAAATAGAAGAAAGTTAGTTATCTTGGGCAGCATTCGGTAAACTGAACTATATACTCAGAAATCAACAAATTCAATTACATCTTTGATCTAAAGTTTTTGATGCATGCATTATTCCGATATTAACTTATGCGGTACAAACATGGATAATCACAAAAAAGAATATGAATATACTTAGAGTCACTCAACACGCGATGGAAAGAGCAATGCTAGGTATATCACTTAAGGACAAGAAAACAAACACATGGATAAGACAGAAAACCAAAGTCACCGATGTGGTGCAAAAATCATTAAAGTTGAAATGTGAATACGCTGGACATGTAGCTAGGAGCGATCTAAACAAATGGCACAGATCAATTTTAACCTGGAGACCACACCAACACAAAAGACCCAGAGGCAGACCTCCTATGAGATGGACAGATGATCTGAAAAGGACTGCCGGGAAAAATTGGCTACAAGTAGCGTACAATAAAAAACAATGGAAAGGAAGATTTGAAGAGGCTTATGTTCAGATGTGGACGTGAATGGCTAGACGAAGAAGAAGAAAAGAAGAAGATGACCCCACGATAGTAGTTATGTGGGTGTAAATACACAATAGTTGATCAGGGTTAAGTTAAAGGAAAACTTCATTGGAAGTTATCCCATTCATGACATTATTAATAGACATACGTTTAACTTGGCGTTAAAAAATCTTGTAGGGCCGATATTATCCTATTTAAAGTACTAAATTGTAATAATTACTATTGTGCCTTCTCATTAACAAATATCTATACTTGCAAAATCTATTTATAGTACAGACCCGTCACTAATAAATATTAGGTTGATGCGACTTTATCTTTAAATGAAAAAAGGTTTGTGTAATGTTTTTTAATATATTGTTTATTTTATAGTTAAAAATAATATGTTAACCCTAGACATACAATAACGTTGAAACCTACTTCAATAATCTTATCATTGTCTTATAATTGTACCTCATTTATATACCTAAGGGCATTTAACTAAGCTTTTAATGAGGCTACTATGCCCGTTTTTTCTAGTATACATGAAAATGACTTTATTTTTTCAATTTCAGTAAATTATACAAACGTGGACTTTGGCTCCGTTGTGTAAAAGCGGAAATTTTGTCGGGCCAGTTCTTTGTAATTACTTATTTATTTTGAGGCAATTAGGAAACATTTATTATCACCACACGCTGTGGAAATTGTGATAGGAAAAATGCCGGTCGAATAAAATATAGTGCGATGGTTTTATCTTCGTGGAAATATTTAGAAGTGGATAAGAAAGTCATTCGAGGTGACGAAGAGATTTACCAAAAAAATACAAGACTTTATTTGGAACTGTGATATGAACTCATATAGACACATTCATCATCATCACTGGTTCGACAACTTTTTTTATGTCTTTCGTGCTTTTTTCTCCTGAAAGCGAAGCTTCTATACTTTCGTTGTATTTTACTTTTACTCTAAAGTGAAATGCTGAGGCGAGCGTCACAGAACTAGCGCTACAGGTTGCAGTCGTCACGAGTAGCGTCATGGAATAGCGGGCTTCACATCGATTCACTTCTTCTTCTTCTTCTAGTTCCTATCCGTTTCGGATGTTGGAAATCATATTGGCAATCATAATCTTGCTCGCTGCGGCTCGAAACAGCTCCGTTGAGGTTTTCTTAAACCATGTTCTTAAATTCCGCAGTCATGATATTCTCCTTCTACCGGGTCATAGCTTACCTTTGACTTAACCTTGCAATATAGAGACTGCAGCAGGGAGTAACGGTGCTGATTTCTCATAACGTGTCCCAGATATTGCAATTTTATGCGTTTGATCGTAAACACAATCTCTGGTTCCTTCTTCATTTTTCCTAGAACTTCCTTGTTCGTAATCCTTGCTGTCCATGATATTCTCAGCATTCTTCTATAAAGCCACATCTCAAATGCTTCAAGTTTTTTAATAGTGGTGTCTGTAAGCGTCCATGCCTCCGCCCCGTACAACAACACAGAGAAAACATAGCATCTCAAATGTCTCATTTTTGTATCTAGGGATATGTTGTGACTTTTGAAGATGGCTCATTTTGTTAAAGACCGTTCTTGCCTTTCCTATGCGGCACTTTATTTCCTGTACATTACTCCACTGTTCGTTTATAATAGTTCCCAGGTAGCAATACTGTTTTACTCGCTCTATCTGCGTCCCATTAATGTATAGATGAGCCCCGTTTATATTCTCCTTCCTGATAATCATTTGTTTCGTTTTGTGGGTATTAATGTTAAGTCCGCACTGTTGACTTCTTCTTCTTCACGTGCCATCTCCGCTACGAAGGTTGGCTATCATCATGGCAATTTTGACCCTGGAGGCTGCCGCTCGGAACAATTGTATGAAAGTGCAAGCAAACCACTCCCTGATTGACTGTACTCGTTTATTCCGACCATTAGCCTCTGAAGTCCCTCTAAACTATCTGCTATCACCATGGTGTCGTCGGCATATCTAACATTGTTTACTCTTTCACCATTTAGAAGGATGCCTTCGTTTATTCCGTAAAGAGCCTCGTTAAAAATTTTCTCGGAGTACATATTAAATATCAAGGGCGATAGGATACATCCCTGTCTAACTCCACGTAGTATTTTTATGTGATCTGTTTCTTCTCCGTTAATTTTCATGTATGCGGTCTGATTCCAGTAGAGTTCTGAAATTATTCTGTCTTTGTCATCCAGGTCTCATCATCATCATCCAGCCTCTATTTATCACGTCCACTGCTGGACATAGGCCTCCCTTAAACTCCTCCATTCCTCACGATTTTGAGCTCTTTGTTGCCAATTTTTAGTGATACGCCTGATGTCGTCGGCCCAACGTGTAGGTGGTCTTCCTCTACTGCGTTTGTCTGCTCTTGGCCTCCAATTTGTAATTTTGCTCGTCCATCGTGATATCGTACATTCTCGCTACATGGCCTGCCCAGTTCCATTTTAGTTCCGGTATGCGTTCCACAACATCAGTAATACTCGTCTCTTCTTCGCAGATCTTCGTTTCTTATTCGGTCCCTCAACGTCACTCCCAGCATAGACCGTTCCATTCGTCTCTGTGCCACTCTCAGTTTCGAAGCCGTGGTCTTGGTTAAAGTCATAGTTTCCGCCCCATAGGTCATGACCGGTAATACGCATTGGTCAAACACTTTTCTTTTGAAGCTGATTGGTATGTTGGCCCTAAGTGTGTCTCGCAGTTTTCCAAAGGCTGTCCATGTTAAAGTAATTCGTCTTTGGATCTCACATGTTTGGTTATCCCTGCTGATTCTTATTTCATAGACCCAAATACGTATATTTCTCCACCAGTTCTACCACTTTGTCTTGAATAGTCAAATGGTTATTGGGGACCAAATTTGTCATAAACTTAGTTTTGGTCAAGTTCATTCTCAGACCCACCTTCGAACATGCAAAATCCAATTCGTTTAACATATCTGTCGCTTCTCCTAAATTATCTGTGATAAGGACAATGTCATCTGCGAAACGGAGATGGTTAAGCTTTTCGCCGTCTATCGTTACTCCTCTGTGGTCCCAATTGATCATCTTAAAGGCATATTCTAATGCCGTTATGAATAATTTCGGCGACAATGTATCTCCTTGCCTTATTCCACGATTTATTTTTATTGGTCGGGTTTTATTGTCTATTTTAACAGTCATAGTGGCATTTTTGTAAATATTATAAATAAGCTCACTATACCTATGGTCGATCCTGCTGTCATTCATTGCTTCTATAAGGCTGTCTAATTCGATCGTGTCGAACGCTTTATGAAAATCTATGAAAGTGAGAACAAGAGGTTTGTTATATTCCATAGATTTTTCAATGAGTGTCTTTACTGTGTGGAGGTGATCATTGGTACCATAATTTGAGCGGAATCCTGCCTGCTCTCTCGGTTGGTAGAAATCTAATTTTTTCTCCAATCTTGATGTCACTACCCTAGTGAAGAGCTTGTATATGTGGTTCAACAGGCTAATAGGTCTATAATTTTCTAGGTCTGTTCTATCTCCTTTTTTTATGCAAAAGGATGATTGTAGCATTGTTCCACTCTTTGGGCACCTCTCTTTGCTGCAAACATAGATTGAATAGTTTCCTTAATTTATTTAATAGCATATCTCCTCCATTAACGATAGCTTCTATTACGATTCCATCCTCTCCTGGGGCTTTGTTATTTTTCATTTTTCTTAATGCTTGTCGAATCTCATCTAGCTTTATCTCTGGCATTAGTTCGGAACCTTGATTCTTGATCTTCTTTGAAATGGCTGTTTGTATTCCTGTTTTATCTTCTCGTCTACTTCTATATAAGTCCTCGTAAAACTCTTCGACGACCTGCATTAACTCGTCTCTAAGTGATATTATTTCATTTTGCTTGTTTCTTAATTTATGAATTTCGCATTTCCCATTCGTTAGCTTTCTACGTAGAACTTTTAGGCTGTTATTTTCCTCTATAGTGCGTTTAATATAATCGGTATTAAATATTAATACCAAATACATCCAGGTCTGCCTCTTTTAAAATGTTTATCATCTTTTGATGTTGAACTCTGTCAAATGCCTTTTCATAGTCGATCAAGCACGCGTATACGTCGCAGTTAACGTCCCTGCATCTTAGAATCAGTACCTGTACTCCGAAAAGTGCCTCTCTGGTACCCACTGCGTTAATGAAGCCGAACTGTTTGTCCGATATTTGTTCCTCGCATTTCTTATAAATTCTTCCATGGATCACTTTAAGAAACAGTTTCAACATGTGGCTCATTAGGCTGATTGTTCGATATTCTTCGCACTTTTTAGCCCCCTGTTTTTTAGGTATCGCTATGAATTCTGATTCTAGCCATTTATCAGGGATGATTCCTGTATTGTATATTTTATTGAAGACAGCCGTGATCCAATTTATTCCTTCTTCCTCCAAGAGTTTTAAAAATTTAGCTTCGATATTATCAGGCCCTACAGCTTTCCTGCTTTTCATCCGTTTTATTGCTTCTTCTACCTCGGATTTAAGTATGTCTGGGCCAGTCATCCTCTCTGAAAATGGATGCCTATAATCCGTTCTTTGATCTTGAAAAAGTGTCTCCAAATATATTCTCCATTTGTCTTTCATCTCTTGGGTGTCAATGATTAATTTTCCATTGGTGTCTATGAGTTTCATTTGTGTTCGCTTTTTAAAAGTACCCGTTATTTCTTTTACCTTTTTGTGTACATTAAAATTGTCATGCTTGGCTTGTAGTCTTTCTATTTCTTTACATTTCTCTACAGCTTCTTTTTCTTTAGCTTCTCTTATTTTTCTTCTGATGTAAGCCTGCATTTTTTTATACTCATCTTTATTTCCTTTAATTAACCTTCTGCGTTCCATTAAGTAAAGGATTTCTAGGGTCATCCAAGATTTCTTCTTTGTTTCTTTGTTTGGTTTTAGCAGATCTTGTTTAGTTTTCTTAATTATTTCTTCGAATTGATTGATTTCTCGTTGATCGATTCACTACTCTCGATCAATTCGTTTCTAGTCATCATATATTTACTCTAAGCAGGTTTAAATTAAAAACTACATGACAAATAACTAACAAAATACAGACATAAATGAAAAGTAAAAAATTAAAAGTATATCTGTCAATAAAAGAGTAAAATAAACATAAGATCGATGCTAAAATTCGATTCGTAACGATTTTCGAACGTCAAAATTCATCATAAATGTCAAAAGTCATAAATGTCATTCATCCAATTAATAACAATATAAAATCGTCTGCTTAATAACGCCCGATATCGTAATGAATTTAAATGTGAACATTAAATAAATTAAAAGTTCACTTTAAGTGTAAATTTCAGTTATTTTCAAGTTTGAATTAATCCAAAAATGAATTTATATAATATATGTACGCCACTGAAAAGTTTACCGACAAAGAATGAGTTGTTTAGAATAATATGACGAATTCTATTTTTTTTAAAAGGTTTCCTTTGAGAAAAGATATAGTTAAGTCTTTATTTGAACAGATAGAATCTTTGTAACAAAGACGTAAATAATATCATTAAGATATAATAAAATTTGCTCAAAAAGGATGAGGGTCCATTATTTGTCATTATGTAGATAATATTAATTTCTTGTAGTTTATCTCTACTATGTAAAACGTTGTATGGTATCTAATTAAGCAAAAAAAGATGAAGGTGTACAAACGATTCAGCTTTGAAAAATACGTCTTCTAGGCTAAAAGAATGAAGATGCTACATATGCAGCATGGTATAATAAACTACAGAGGTAACATATTGCGCACGGTCGCGTGACCTTCTTCAAGGGAGTGACGTCAGTGTCAGCGTAGCAGCATCAGCATCAGCCAGAAACTAGCAACCGAAGAGTGTAGTTATCAGTTTTCGGAGTTTGCTCACAGTTATACTTTTAATTTTTACGATATGCGTTGCGCGGTATTTGGCTGTTCCTCTGATAACCAGAGCAAGCGAAATCCTTGCCCTGACACGAGGTTTTTTCGTTTTTCTAAAGAGGAAAATCTAATTAAACAGTGGGTGCACGCCACCGGTAGGAAAGATAAATGTAAGGATACAATCTGTATTGTGGTATCGTATAATATTCCTTATTATAATATAGATTATACACTAATTATGATTTTTTGTCCACAGGTCACCTACAACAAAATTACAAAAAACACAAAAAACCGGCTTCGGCCACCAAAAAAACTAACAAAAACCCCAAAACCCGGGCACGTAGGGCCCAACCCCATTGAGCACCAAGTCGCCGAACTGAGCCGGACTCAGAGCGGAGACTTGAGGCCCAAGTAAGCAATTTTAGTTCTCGGATAAGCCATATTAAGATAACAGGAATAAAGCGGAGATGCGTTTTTGCATTCGGTTAGGAAACCATGTTGGGGTTCTATTACCCAGGACCTCCACATGAAGAGCATTTGGCTGATTGTTGTGCCTCTATAGCGAATCAGATTGCTATAGGGGGGAAAGGGATGGTCTAGAGCATTGGAGCACGGTGGGGTGACTCCTGTTTTTACTCGAGTTAACACACCTTGCTCCAATGAATTGTTACACCCGATCGTACTACCTGGGTGAACATTTCTCATAGGCTGGGTTTAATCAAATTGCTTGCTTGCAAGATAAATATAACCCAAAGCTAAAATCAACTGCTGAATTATCGGCCGAAAAATTATAGGGGTTTGAAAAACGATGTTTGCCTATGGTGAAACCTGAGGTTACCACAAGACACGATGCGCGATGGCGCATTAAAAAAAAAGCAAAGAAAACAAGTCGTTGATGAATTATTAAGCAGGTAAGTTAAATGTATTTTTTTTTCTAGATATAAGCTTCTATAGAACTTCTTAGAAATATTTTACTTATTGCTTGTTTGTACCTTTCTTATTTAATTTCCGTAGCAAACTTGAAGGCTCTGGAGCTAACATTAAACAAGTAGGCACTGAGGATAAATCTGAAAGTTTTATTTAGGGTGATGGTTTTAACAATAATACTACAGAAAAACAGGTAATTTTTTTTTAAATTTATGCTTAAAAATTTAAAATTATAGAGCGTGTCATATAGCTCCAAAGTACAATTATTATTTAATTTACGGTAATTATAAATAAATATTAAACAAAATATTTTAGCATGCAAACAGAACTACTAATAAACGGATATAAAGAACTGATTAATGAAATTTCACTTCCAAAGCAACAACTAAATGCGACAACAGCAAAGGTGTCTACATTGGAAAATACTATTTCCGCACAAATTGGACACAATTGGCAGATGTTTATAAATTAGTAAGTGTTACAATTTGTAAGGTAAACATTAATTACAAATTTGTTTTAACTTGTTATAGGTAAACGATTGGTTTGACGTATTTATGTGAGCGTTCTTGTAAGCGACACTCGAACCAGAAACCGGACTTATTGTTTGGCGTTAGACGCCCAAAATGATATTTTAAAAAGAATGTCTGACATGATTTCAACAGTGCGCAATAAAGGCAAGAAATTATTGATTCCATTCCAAAAAGGTAACACAATATATCAAATTAAAAACAACATTTATAAAATTTTAGAAAACATTGTAAGTATTCTTATATCAAATAAGGCTCTGCAGTTGCTGCTTGAAGATGTAGGCAAATTATATAATATGAACTACCTTTTGACGAGGCGCTTAAACCAAGATCCCTCAGAGAATTTTTTTGAAGTCATAAGAGCAAAAGGTGGTTTGAACGATCATCCAACTTCTTTAGATTTTAAATACCGAATGCATTCTTTATTTAATGGGAAAAAACGAAGGTGCTTTTTCAGAATACTGTAATGTAGAAGGCGATGGTACTCCTACATTAACTATGTTAGCTTGTTGTTTTAAGTGTGTTATGTTGTTTTAAAGCAAGCTTAGAAAAGCTTGCTTAAAAAAACAATCATTTACACCAATCCCACGGATGGAGATGACATAATCCTGTGTGAAGAACTCGATGATTTTAAGATATGATGGACTAAAACATTTAGGAGGATTTATTTGTAGCAAGCTTAAAGGCAAGTTACCAAATTGAACTAACCCAAGTTCGACGTTCTACACCTGGACCAATCATTTGACAGAAGGTGGACTATGTTAACCTTCTAACGAATTTATTTCTTATTTTTAAAAACTAGAGCAAATTTTTAAAACTTTAATAGAGATACCATATTTACTGGCAAACAATATACTTCAAGTCTGTTATCCGCAAGTGTTAATATTGATTGTCCTTAAGATGCTAAGAAAATATTTTTTCGATCGTGTATGTACTTCCATATAAAAGATTTTAATAAAAAAATTATATTAGTACGTACTAATAAAAGAAAAATAAGAAAAAACTATCGCATAATGTAATAGTTTTTCTATTTTAAACGCAAATTGTTTAAAAACTGCTTTATATATAGTTATTTAGCAAGAATATTAACGCGATCGTAATATTTATTTTGAAAGTTGGCATCTGACTTTTGTAAGTGACGGTTGTTTTAAGTATTTAAATTTAACTATATATTTACCAATTATGTATAATATAAAAATTTTGTTTCTTCTTAAAAGTTTATGAAAAGTGCAAGTATGTAGGTACCTAAATAAGTAGCTATCTTTTTGTATTTACTAATACCTTATTTTGTTCTTATTCGCATAAAAATGAAATATATTTGACTAAGAAAACATGATAAACATTTGTTTTTATTTAAATGTATGAAGAAAGTAAAATAATATGCAAAATATCCATATTTAGGTGACTAAACGATGCTTATGTATACAATTAAGAGCATATGTAATACTACGCTGCAAGTGACGTAGCTGCGCAAGGTTAACGCGAATTTGCACTTCGTATAGGTGGCCTGCATATGCAGGCTAAAAGGATGACAGTCCACCTAGTTCAGATTGCTTACCACAGAGGTCTCTGCTATTAGTGCTGTTTGTTGTCCAGATGTTTTCTAAACGTACATACCTGTGCTTATTTACAGCTTTATGTTATTCTGATGTAGATTGGTGTTATTTTATATTTTACTATTGAAGTACTGTACTGTATAAAATGTCTGACAACGAATATCCCACAGCAATTGCAAACTGTTCAAGGAAAAGAAAAGGTTTTGGTCACATGCAAGATGTAATGAAAAAATTAAGGTTATGTAGCCATGAGTTAGGACCAGACTGTAACTGTTTAAGACTTCATTGCTTTAAAATCATAAGGTTAAGTGAAAGACGAGATGTTATTTCTAAGTTCAACCTGCTCTCATCACATGAAAAAACAATCAATGTATCTTTGTGGACTGATAGTATGCTGTACTATCATGCGCCATAGGCCTAAAAAGTCTGAAGCTGAAGCAGATTTTCACACATTTTCGTATACATACAAGGTAAGAGTAGTAAGAAATGACCAGGTAGTAAGAAAAACCTGTATGTTATAAATCATTTCTGACCCCTCACGGCATCACAGCCAAAAGAGAACAGAATTTACAAAACAGCCTAAAAACAATAGGCGTAGCACAATTGGACGTTTGAGAAAAGCATTGTTTGATGTCTAATAAAGTTCCAGATGATATTATTGCCTCTGTAATTGATCACATTAAATCCTTCTTCTTCTTCTCCTTCCTACTTTATAAATAGGCTTAATGCCTGTTTTACTTCGGTTTTTAGCCTCAATTGACGTTGTCTGACCATCTTTTCCTCGGTCGTCCCAATGATCTTCTTCCATTTGGCGATTTATCTCTTGCTATTCGTACTATTCTATTTTCTGTCATTCTTTCGATGTGTTGATTCCATTCCACTTTTCTTCTTTTGGTCCACGCGTTTATTTCCTCTATACCACATCTCGCTCGTATTTCCTCACTTCTTACTCTGTCTCTTAGAGTTTGGTTTGTTATTTTTCGTAAGACTTTCATTTCTGTTGTTTCCAGCAGTCTTTGTGTTTTCGCCGTATCTGCTCTTGTTTCCGCTGTGTACGTCATTATCAGTCTTATTGTTGATTTATATATCCTGGTTTTCGTTTCCGTTGTGAGGTATTTGTTTCTCCAGATTGTGTTGTTGAGACATCCTGCTGCTCTGTTTGCCATGTTCACTTGTTTTTGTACTTCTTCTTCCACTTTTCCGTAGCTTGACAGTTTTATTCCCAAGTATTCAGTTTCCATCACTTGTTCTATTATTTTGTTATTTACAAGTTTACATCATCTCGGTTCCGCTGATATCACTATCGCTTCAGTTTTCTCTGTTGAGATCACCATGTTGTATATGAGCGCCGTATCTTCGAATTCTTTAATTAATCTTTGTAGGTCATCTTCATTTTCGGCTATTATTATGGCGTCGTTGGCGTAGCATATTATCCTTATTTCCTTTTCTCCCATTCTATATACTCTTCTTTTTTTAACTTTCTTTATGATTTCATCCATTATCAGATTAAATATTAATGCGCTCAGCGAATCTCCTTGTCTAATGCCAGTTTCATATTTGATAGGTTGCGATAGTTTTCCTTTACATCTTACCATAGCTTTGTTATCTTTATATGTATTCTCAATGGTTTTTACTAATCCAGTGATATTCCCTTTTCATATAATAAATGTATCGCGTCCCGAATTCTCACTCTATCAAACGCTTTCTTCAAATCTATCAGACACATTAAATCCTTCAAAACTAGAAACTCACACTACGGGTTAGCAAAATCCAAAAAGCAATACTTACTTGAAGAGATTAATGTAAGTAAAATGTTTCTTTATACAAAATAGCTTATTCAAACAATAAGTATCTCTAGAAAAGTACCGTCAAATATTTAATTCTAATTGTAACTTGTCTTTTGGCTATCCTAGGTGTGACACCTGCAGTACCCGTGATGAACTTACGGTAAATATTGATGCAAAACAAACTTAGTTAAACCTACCTGCAACAGTCGATAATCACAATGATCTTGCAAAACTAAACTGTGAACTAAAAACTCTTTTGCAAAAAAAAGAATTGCATTTAAGGAAAGCTGATTCTTTTTACCAAAATAAAAAAAGTGCTGGGCTTGAACCACAATAAGACAAAACGAGAAGAAGTGATTGCAATGGATTTCCAAAAGAATCTGCCTGTCCCAAACATCGTTAGTACTAACGATGTTTATTATCGTAGGTAACTATCATTTTACATGTTCAACATACATAAACTTTCAGACTCAGAATATTTTTTATAACTATGCAGAAATCTATGGCAAGAAAGAAGATAATTTTGTCCCCTGAAGATGCTCTAGCAAACGAAAGTGCTTGGGCAAGATTTAATTAATAAAATTGTGCTCGATATCTGCCTTTTATTTGATCAAAGTTAAAAATAATAAAGGCTTTGTTTTAAATTTTTCATTTTATTTCTTTGTCTGAGCTCGTTCCCTTAGGGGGTAAACTATTAAAGAATGGTACCCAATTCATTTTAATTTTACAGATAATACAAACAGCTTGAATATGAATTTTGAATGAACCACACCCAACCTCTTCCCAATACGAGCAAAAGGGCCTGGAATATTTATGTAGATAAGTAAATAGTTTGTACAACGTAGCAAAATGTAATGTACAAAATGTAAACAGTAGAATGACGGATTAAACAAAAAGTTTCAATACTATATTGTCTAAATTAATAATAGAAAACTCACCCCAGCAAAAAAATCACCTTTTAGTTACAATCTTCTACCGTTCATTTTATCTCTAATTAAACTAAAGAGACAGTTACTCAGGCAGATCTGTCTGCTGTCTAATTATTGTCTTTATTTCAAATAATCTTGGAGTACTAATTGAACGTAATGATATCTACAATTATTTACATTTTTAATTTGTTTATGAACCAGCTAATTTGATATTTTCTTCCATATAGTAAATACTGAAAAGAATCAAGATCAATAGTCACGTCAAACTTAGAATGCCTGCGTCAGAATTATATGACAATTATTCTGTCAGTAAGTTGATGTTTTTTCCTAATAAAAATACTAATAAAAATCAACTGCTTAAACTAATTTCCTAAATCGTGTTCCAATCGCGACAATAAATTTTTTAGAATGTTAAATATTCAACTCAGTCGATTAATTGCTGACAATTTAGCGTGACGTAAGAGGAAACACAGAGCAATCCGTGTTTGGCGCGTTTTTAATATTTATTTATTTTGATATGTAACAGTATGCAGTATGGTAATAGCCATTTTATTGTTTATACGTGACGTTAATATTCCTATCTCATTAAATAAAATGTGATACATAAATTTATTTTTTCACGAACAATGCCACGAGCTCACTTTTTGTTTCCTGTTCTTTGTTTAGGCATATAGGTACTGCGTATAGTTTAGTTGAATACAATCACGTGCAAAAAGGTCGAGATAATATGGCAGATATTTTGCACAGCTCGTGGAATAGACGTTGAGCTCACCATCCAACGGTAAAACGAACCATTATCGAAGAACTGTAAACGTTTCTTCATCAGAACAACTATTTAAAGTAGCATTAAATCTGGGGAAACCCCTCTGTGGCTCAGTGGTAAGAGCGCCTACCTTTGAACGTAGAGGTCGTGAGTTCGAATCTCACCTGGGTGGAGAAATTTTCGTTTATTAAAAATTAATAAATGAAAATAATTTCTATCCTTGTGCGATCGGTACTCACCGGAGGGACCGCAGACGTTCGGATACAATTAGCGTCTCTTAGCAAAGACAATGACGTCGACTTTGCTAAGTATCAAGACAATTACTCTACACCTACACACACACTACACTAGGTACCTGACTGTAAAAATTCACTGTACCATGCCAATGACCATTAGTTATAAAAACTCAATAAAAAAAATCTGGGGAATTAACTTTCTTGATGCTTAGGGAGGGACGTGAAAAACATTCCGAATTTCATTGTAATTGGCGAAGATTAGATCGCAAAATCAAGAGGCTCTAACGCTTGGCTTCATCTGGAATAGTTGCAACTTTATTAGAAGACTGCCTTAAAATTACCATTGAACATGCAAATCAATGCAACAACAGCTTGCAGTATCGTCAAAAACAGCGCAATGGCAAAGATTGTACAGGTATACAAATCAATCGTTTGGGACGAATGTACGATGGCCCTCAAGAGGTCATTGCAGGCACTGGACAGACAGACGTTTGAAAGATATTCGTGACAACCAATACATTTCTCGTGGTGTATTGTCATATGATTTTCGTCAGACTCTTCCAATTATTTCCCGATTAACTGCTATGGACGAACTAAACACGTGTCTAAAATCATCCAATTTATGGCGACAATTGAAGACGCTTCAACTGACAGCTAATTGTGCAATTGTGTTTTCGAAGCAGTTGTTAAAAATAATTGGATAATGTTTTAATACCGCGTATAGATATGATACCGCGATTTCAACTGACTTACAATTTGAATTGAACCGTCTACAATTTCTCGAGTATTTGGCTTTTGCAGTGACGATAAACAAATCGCAAGGCTAATCGTAAGGAAACAAAAAGCAATGTATTAACTACTGGGGAATAACACTCCTAAACACCACCTACAAAATCCTTGCAAACATCCTGCTAGAAAGAACCAAAACATACACAGAAGAAATCGTTGGAGATTATCAATGCGGATTTAGACCGGGCCGCTCTACTATTGACCAGATATTCACAATAAAACAGATAATGGAAAAATGCTGGGAGTTTGATCGTGAGCTTCATCAGATGTTCATAGATTTTAAACAAGCATTTGATAGAGTATGCAGGGACAGACTGTGGACAGCGATGCAGGAACTTGGCTTTCCAAAAAAAACTAGTCAGGTTGATACGGATGTGTATGGAACGGTTACGATGTAAGGTGAGAGTTGGACAACAATACTCGGAGACATTTGAAATAAACAATGGACTAAAACAGGGAGATGCACTTTCACCACAACTCTTCAACTTAGCTCTGGAGCACATAATCAGAAGTGCAAGAATCGAAAAACCGAATACAGTATTTCATCGAGAAGGACCAAACTTACTACTGGCATTTGCAGACGATATCGATCTAATAGGAAACACACGATTAAGGATGAAGGAGACTTTCGTGAGGTTCGAGAAGGAAGCAGAGAAGATGGGGCTCCAAATCAACGAAAACAAGACGAAATATATGTATATGAGCCGCAATAACCAAAGCAGAGACAGAATCGGTCAGAACATCACCATCGATGACTTTAACTTTGAGCGCGTTAGAGAATTCAAGTATCTTGGAACAACAATAACTGAAGACAATAACGGATCACAAGAAATAAACAACAGGATTCAGGCCGGCAACAGATGTCTTTTTGCCCTCCAAAACCTTATAAAATCGAAACAACTAACAAGACGTACGAAGATACAGGTCTATAAAACAATCATACGACCCGTTGTGATGTATGGAAGCGAAACGTGGACGATAACAAAGGCAAACGAAGAGAGACTATGTGTTTGGGAAAGAAAAATCCTAAGGAAGATCTTTGGTCCTGTGCTGGATGAAGCATCAGGACAATATAGGATAAGAACTAACAAAGAGCTCGAAGAACTTTACCCAGACGCCAACATCATAAAAGAAATAAAGTCCAGAAGACTCCAATGGGCAGGACACCTCAGAAGACATTCTGACGAACGAACAGTAAGACTGGTGTGGGAGGAAGTCCCAACTGGAAGGAGACCACGCGGACGCCCTCGTCTCCGGTGGCGAGATAATATAGCAGGAGACCTAAGCACTATGGGCGTGGAGAATTGGATGGAGGTTGCTCAAGACAGAAAACAGTGGAGGCATGTTGTCGAGTCGGCTAAAACCCACGAAGGGTTGTAACGCCACGGAGTAAGTAAGTAATCGTTGGAAGTTTTCGAAATCAACCTGGAGTTTTCATATTTAGCACAAGGACAATTAAACGTCGCGTCTTCGTTGTATATTTACTTCTTCTTCTTCAGTGCCTTATCCGGTCCGGATGTTGGCGATCATCAAGGCTATCATGGTTTTGTTGACTGCTCTGCGAAACAGCTCCGCTGAGGTCATCCCAAACCATTGTCGGAGATTTTTCAACCACGAGATACGACGGCGTCCCGGTCCTCTTCTGCCAAATACTTTACCCTGCATAACGAGTTGAAGAATTCGATATTTTTCTTCGTTCCGCATCACGTGGCCGAGGTACTCAAGCTTACGTTGTTTAATTAAATTAAGCACTTCTTTTTCTTTTGTCATGCGCTGTAGGACCTCAACGTTGGTGACATGGTCCACATAAGATATTTTTAGTATCCTTCTGTATATCCACATCTCGAAGGCTTCGATTCGTTTTTCAGTGGCTTGCGTCAGTGTCCAGGCTTCAACTCCATATAGTAACACTGGAAGAACGTAGCACCTCACTATCCGCATCTTGGTTCCCAAACTGAGATCACTGCAGCACAGCAAGGATCTCAACTTAATAAATGTAGACCGTGCCATTTCAATTCTGGATCTAATCTCTTGAGCGTAGTCCCATTGTACGTTGAGGGTAGTTCCGAGGTAAGTGAATCTGTCGACTCTCTGGATCTCTTCGCTACCTGCCATTAGTGCCCCGGGATCTAAATTTGTACGGCTGACAACCATGAATTTAGTTTTCTTAATATTGAGGTTCAGTCCGTATGTTACGCTCACAGTTCGCACTCGGTCTAGTAAGGCCTGCAGATCGTTTAGGCTGGTTGCTAGTAACACAGTGTCATCGGCGTAGCGGATATTATTGATGTATTCACCGTTCACTCGGATTCCCATGTCTAGGTTTGTGAGGGCTTCATTAAAAATCTCCTCAGAGTATATATTGAAAAGAGTCGGCGATAGCACACATCCTTGCCTTACTCCTCGCATGATCTTCACTTGGTCGGTCAGCTGGTCTTCGACCTTGACTTGAGCACGCTGGTTCCAGTATAAATTCATGATGATCCGAATGTCCTTCTCATCCAATCCTACTCTTTGTAGTGCGGTGACCATCTTCTGGTGCTGACAACGGTCAAATGCCTTGGCGTAGTCAATAAAACAAATATAGACATCACAACTGACATCGCGGCATCTCTGAAGTAGGACTTGTAAGGTGAAAAGTGCTTCACGTGTACCCATGGAATTGCGGAATCCGAATTGCATTTCACCGACATTTTCTTCGCATTTCTTGTAAATTCTGGCATGTATGATTTTAAGAAAAATTTTAAGTGCATGACTCATAAAACTGATAGTTCGGAAATCTTCGCACGTTTTCGCAGATCGTTTTTTTGGTAGCGTTACAAATGTTGACAATAGCCATTCCTCTGGGATATTACCTGAATCGTATATGGCGTTGAACAGTTCAGTTAACTCCTTCGTGCTCACTTCACTCATCACCTTAATAAGTTCAACGGGTATTTCGTCCGGACCTGTAGCCTTACCATTCTTAGACTGTTTTAAAGCAGCCTTTACCTCGCTTTCTAGAATTGACGGCCCTGTCATGCAATTTATTTCCGGAAGGTTGCCTCGGTCGTCCCAGAAAAGTTCTTCGATATATATTTTCCAGGTAACCAACTTCTCATTCACTGTCGTCGCTACTATTACTGTGTGTTTTCTCCTCTTGAATTGACCAGTGGCTTCACGAATCCTTCGGTGGATATTTATATGATCCTGTTTCTCTTGGAGCTCTTCGATTACTTTACATTTTTCTTGCATCCATGTCTCCTTGGCTCTTCGTATTTCTTTTTTAATTGTCTGGTTGGTTTCTTGGTATTTCTTCGCGTCCCTGTTTTTCAATAATCTTCCTTGTTCCATCATCTGCAGAATGTCATCAGTCATCCATTCTTTATTTTTTACTCCTTTTTTCTTTCCCAGATGTTCTTTTCCTGCATGACGTCTTTGATATAACTCCATTTTTGTTCTACACTCTGTTCTTGTTGTTGAGCCGTTTGTAGTTTTTGTCTCATTTTATCTCTCACGTTCTGACGAACTAAGGGGTCTTTTAGAGTGTCATAATCCAGGTTCTGGTATATTTACGAAACACAAAAAAGACAAAAAATAATATTTATCAGAAAGATATAGAATATTATTTATTTATTTATCAATAATCAACTTGATTAAACTTTTTGCGTACATAATGTTTTGAGTATTTTTTTGTAAGGGGGTTCGAGATGTGCTATAAATGGCTGTACAACCTAGATGCTCAAAGCAAACACTTTAAGAAAGCACATAACTCTTTCAATTGTAGGTTTAATAAAAAAAAGATGATTTATAATTGTAGCATTTACAAATTCTTTGGTATATAAATTCCTTGATATATGTTGGAATCCCCTCGTATATGTATTAAATTGAAATCCCCTCATATATGAATTAAAATAACGAAGAATAATTTCAGTGTATTGCAGTTTCCTATCGTAAAGTTAAAATACCCGAAATATATTTCAATTCCTTCTTAGGCGGCTCGAGTTAATATAAACCATTTTAGAGTTGTTTATTTATTTCGCAGCTGCGTATTTTCCTCTCGATAATTCTTTGATTTAAGCCGCCCGATGTACTGCGTTTTGAATAAATATTCCTGTCAAGGGTTTTGTTTATTTCAAGTTATGTGAACGAATTTTAAAGATAATTGTCGTCCAAATATTTCATCAAATTTGTAATGTCCTTTTGTTCTTCGTCCTACGTTATGGAAAATAATTATAGTAGCGGTTAATAGTAGCAATTTAATGGTAATTGCAGTCCAATTCTACCTGTCCCAGTTTTTTTTAAAGGAGAAAAGTTCCGAGTTTTGTGTTCAATGCCGACTTAATAGTCAGTCCAATTCGCAGTGTGAGATGCAGTCCTGCTGTTCGTGTCCAGAGAGTTTAACCCCAGTTGTAGTTGCAGTTATGGTTCCAGAAAATTTAATGTGTGATCAAGTGAAATTCAGGTAACTTTTTGTGTATTAATTTTAAAGTAAAGACAGCCATTTTTTTAATAATTATAATAATTGCTTTCGTTAAAATTTACAGGATTTGAAATAATTAATAAATTGTAAAATTTTAGGGTTTGACTTTAGCTGTCAACTTAAAGGTTAACCTCTAGGGATAGTTATTTTTAAAAGATATTTCTTTGTTTGCAATAATTTATTTCTGTATTATATTTGTGATTTGACTATTAATATAGTGTTTTTATTGTTTTACTTATAAATTATTATATTAATGTATTTTATTGTCTATTTTGTAACTGTTTGTGGTACTACCCAATAAATGTTAAATTTTTTTTAACATTTTGTTTATATTTTTAATTAACCTTTTTTTGAGTGTCATTTGAAAAAGATATGTTTTTCATTTTTAATAATTATTTCGATAGTTACCACTAGTTGTTGTAATAGTTATAATTAGGCACCTCGAAGTGGCGTCCTTTTTAAATTACTAGAGGTGTTCCCTGTTTCCTTTTGTTTTATTTGTCCCAAGAGATTCATGACCCTTTGTTTCATATTTTTGTAGTTGCCCCAATCCAACCCCTTTGATATTTACTTATCCACGACCCCAGCTCTCCTAACAAACCCTGAGTGCCGTTCGCATATGTTTCGATTATTTTGCTTGCCCTATCTCCACCCCATAATTTCTGTCCCCAATTTTCTACCCCTTATATTAATACCCCATGTGGTAGGCAAAATATTATCGTTACATAATATACAAAGAGAGAAAAACAACGCTAAAAAAACATTAAGTAAATTTGATTGACTTACCGATTGTGCGCTTTCCACCTAGAAAAAAGATGTAAATACTGCCTACATTGTATATACATAAATACAACTCCTCCAGTCGATCCTACCGATACTACCACAAGTTTAGTCCAAAAAGGCCAAGCTGTAACAATATTATTAGTATTATTAACAGCAACTAAAGCATAAATGTAATAGTAAAGTCGTATTATTTAGAATAGTATTTAATATTTACTCAAATATTCTATTTGTAATAATCTTAATAGATTTCATATTATAATATGATCTTAATTAGTTATATATCTTTTAATTACTGATTAGATTCTACACACATCGAAATAAACTAAGGGACAAAAACAAAATGCGAGATTACAGAAGGATTTCAAATAATTTATTTCAAATATTTTTAATAAAAAGGTATAAACAAGTGTCTCGAATATAAAATAAACATTTTTTCGTAGAATTATCGCAATAGCTCTTAAGAAAATTAAAAGAGAACTCAAAGTCAAAAAATGGTAACAAAAAAAAAAACTAATTTGTTGCCCCTCAACTTCCAACAAAGTAGTGTTTAGGTTAAGTTAGTATAGTGTATGACCACCACGGTTGTTGATTACTACATGTGTAAGGCAAATTTATGATCAGATGGTGAATGTCTTGAGATAAAAACTAGAAAGATGGAATACTTGGGGCACATTGTGAGAGGTGAAAAGTACGAACTTTTAAGAAACATCATGCAGGGCAAAATTAAGGGCAAAAGAAGTGTGGGAAGAAGAAAAATATCGTGGCTTCGTAATCTACGTGAATGGTTCGGATGTAGTTCGATTGAACTTTTCAGGCGCGCTGCTAACAAAGTCGCAGTGGCCATGATGATTTCCAATCTCCGCTAGGAGTGGCACGAGAAGAAGAAGAAGGTGAATGTCTTGCTGCGATATTCTGTTCAATTCCATTAAAAGGCCCTCAAACAGTTGCTGTCTATATATGTTATAAACTCAATATTTTGTAGTAAAATGCGTCTGCCCAATACATCCCATATAAGCTCAATTGGGCGTAAATCTGCCGATTGTGCAAGCCATGGTAAGACCTCAATTTTATCTTCGAGGAATTTTCGCACGACCCTGGCAGTACGCAGACGTTCATTGTGGAGCCTTAATTGAAATTGAAAATCAGCTTGTTGTACAAAGGGTATCAGGAGTAGGTTCAAAAATAATATCGTGGTATAGTCCAGTTACTGAGGGTTTTTACCTCCGAATTCTTTATAACTGAATCGATTCATTTGAAATTTTGTGTGTTGGTAAATAATTACTCAAGGAACAAAAGTTATATAGTGCCGATGTGCGCTTCCACCCTGGGGGTGTTTGCCACCCCTTTTCGAGGGTGGAAATTTTTTCACTCAAAATAACTACGCTATTCGATAGAAGGACAAATTTCAAACAAAAAATGTAGTAAACATTTTTTTCGCTAGATCAATACTTTTTGAGTTATTCGCTGTTGAAAAGTGTCATTTTTCGTTAAAAAAAAACATGTTTTTCAAAGGTTTTTTAAGAATAGCTCTGAAACTAAGAGTTTTATCAAAAAAAGTGTAACGACTAAAATTAAAGCTCATAAAAAAACAAAAAGATTGGCTTTTTAATGAATATTTTCAGTTCAATATTAACTGAATTATGGCTGTTCAAAGAAGGTTTGTTTTTGTTTTTGTCTTCCAATACGAGTATTTAACTTTTGTTAATATTAAAAATGTTTTTGTTGTTTTTTGTAAATATTAAAAAAAATGTTTCTTTTATAATAACTTCAAAACTATAAAAGATAAGTAAAATATGACAAAATACGAAAAAAATAGGTTTTTTTTTCAACAAAAATTTTCATTTTTTAATTTTTTTGTAGCTTAAAAAATAACGGAGATATAGTTGGTTGAAGTTTGCTTTATAGCGCATGAACCACTGGTCTCCGATCCTTTGACCCTTCACCCTTTAAACATGAAGGACTTTAGAATGTTTTAACATTCCTATACTTGCAGCCTTACATACATAATTACATGTAAAATCGTTTTTTATACATGTTGTAGCATTAAAATTAACCGAGTTATTGTAAAAAAACCAATAGTACTTTTTAGAATAAATTTTGGAGCATGGAAACATTTTATAATTTGGAGCATTGGAGCATTTCGATGGAACTAATAGACATTTAATATATACATATGCATCTATGTATCTGATGAATAGATATTCATTTATTTTATACCTCGTTTTATATAAATATTATTTATTTTTATTTTTTGGAAAAATTGTAATATATTATAAACTAAATTTTTTCTATTTATGTCTATGTCCAAGTTAAGGATTTAAGGATTTTATTTTCATCTTGTAAAGGTTGAAAAAAGTAGGTTCATTTTATAAGTAAAAAATTAATTTTTGTCTACAAACAATACACTCTAAAAATGTTTCAAATCGTTAAAAATATTTTTTAATTTATTTTTGACAAAGGGGGTGGTTGTGAGGGTTGAAATGTTGAAATTATCATAAAATGTTATTTTATAAGCAAGAAATTATTTTTTGTTTAATAAAATCCACTCAAAAAATATTTGAGACCAATAAAAATATATTAAATTCATTTTTTAAAAAAGGGGTTGCTTGTATGACAAAATACAAAAAAATAGGTTTTTTTTAACAAAAATTTTCATTTTTTAATTTTTTTGTAGCCTAAAAAATAACGGAGATATAGTTGGTTGAAGTTTGCTTTATAGCGCATGAACCACTGGTCTCCGACTCTTTGACCCTTTACCCTTTAAACATGAAGGACTTTAGAATGTTTTAACATTCCTATACTTATAGCCTATACATAATTACATGTAAAATCGTTTTTTATGCATGTTGTAGCATCAAAATTAACCGAGTTATTGTAAAAAAACACACTAGTACTTTTTAGAATAAATTTTGGAGCATGGAAAAATTTTATAATTTGGAGCATTGGAGCATTTCGATGGAACTAATAGACATTTAATATATACATATGCATCTATGTATCTGATGAATAGATATTCATTTATTTTATACCTCGTTTTATATAAATATTATTTATTTTTAATTTTTTGGAAAATTGTAATATATTATAAACTAAATTTTTTCTATTTATGTCCATGTCCAAGTTAGGATTTTAAGGATTTTATTTTCATCCAAAGGGGTGCTTGTAAAGGTTGAAAAAAGTAGGCTCATTTTATAAGTACAAATTAATATTTGTCTACAAACAATGCACTCTAAAAATGTTTCAAATCGTTTAAAAATATGTTTTAGTTAATTTTTGTTTAATAAAACGCACTCAAGAAATATTTCAGACCAATAAAAAATATATTAAATTAATTTTTTTAAAAAGGGGTTGGTTGTGAGGATTGAAATTATAATAAAAAGTTATTTTATTATAATTTCAACACGTCTAAGAATATATTTACTTAGGACAAGCTATCGGAGCAGACAAAAGTAACCAGACTAAAGAAATAACCAGAAGAATAAGAATGGGGGGGCTGCATTCGGAACACTCTCATATACTATTAAAAACCAAAAAATACCTTTAAAATTAAGAACGAAGGTATTTAATGCATGCGTCCTACCTGTTCTGAGATATGGTGCCCAGACGTGGACGTGTACTGATGTTGGGAATATCGTTGAGAGATAAAAAGAAAAACGAGTGGATAAGATGCAAAATATACGATAGCTTTGATGAGTCATGCTCTAAAACTGTTCTTAAGAATAATCCATAATAGGATCTATAGGAAATTAGACGTAGACATCAGTAACACTCAGATGGGATTCAGAAAAGGGCTGGGTACAAGGGAGGCTCTGTTTGCAATGAATGTTCTCTCACAGAGATGCTTAGACGTGAACCAAGAAATTTACGCCTGCTTTATTGATTTCGAAAAGGCCTTTGATAAAGTACAACATGAACCACTAAGACAAGTTCTAATAAAGAAAAATATAGACAGCCGAGATATTCGAATTATATGCAATCTATATTGGAATCAAACAGCAAATGTCAAGGTTGAGGGCAGACTAACAGAAGAAATTCAAATCCGTCGAGGAGTCCGGCAGGGATGTATCTTATCGCCACTTTTATTTAATCTGTATAAAGAAGCTATCTGTGAACAAGCACCCGAGGAAGAAGATCTTGGTCTGATAATAAATGGTGAGACGATCAACAATATAAGGTATGCTGACGATACAGTTCTCCTAACGGGAACGCTAGTAGAACTACAATATCTCGTTCAAAGCCTCAATATATACTGTGACAGTTACGGCTTGAAAATTAATTTGAAAAAAACTAAATTTATGGTAATCACGAAACCAAAGAACATCAGAGATAATCTTGTAATAGACAATACAACGATTGAGCGTGTGCCCTGTTATATGTAGGTGCTTGGATCACAGACGATACTGATCAAACAAAAGAGATTAGATGTAGAATAGAAATCGCTAGATCAGTCTTTAATAGAATGCGCAAACTCTTTTGCAATCGTGATATCAATATAAAGTTACGAATTCGAATGCTGCGGTGTTATGTCTTTTCTACCCTGTTATATGGAGTTGAGGCTTGGACACTAAAACAGTTGTCCATAAAAAACATCGAAGCTTTCGAGATGTGGTGCTATAGGCGCATTCTCAGAATATCATGGATGGACCGCGTCACTAACACGTAAGTACTCCAAACTTTAGACAAAAGATGCGAAATTCTAAATGAGATAAAAACTAGAAAGATGGAATACTTGGGGCACATTGTGAGAGGTGAAAAGCACGAACTTTTAAGAAACATCATGCAGGGCAAAATTAAGGGCAAAAGAAGTGTGTGAAGAAGAAAAATATCGTGGCTTCGTAATCTACGTGAATGGTTCGGGTGTAGTTCGATTGAACTTTTTAGGCGCGCTGCTAACAAAGTCGTAGTGGCCATGATGATTTACAATCTCCGCTAGGAGTGGCACGAGAAGAAGAAGATGCAAAACCGAAACAACAGACGCTGTCGATCATGCATTGAAATTAAAACGGAAATGAGCTGGGCATAACGAAAGATATCAGGATGGAAGACGGAATAAAGAAATTGGCCGCTGGAGACCATATACTGCGAAAAGGTCAAGAGGTCGACCGCAAATGAGATGGAAAAATGACCATGAGCAAAGCGCAGGTCCAATGTGGAAAAGACATACAGAAGACAGAGACAAATGGAGACAAATGGGAGAGGCCTATATTCAACACATGAATAGATTTTGGGCTATAGATAGATAGTATTTAGGCTTGCCGAGAATGTTTTTACCATTAGAAATTACACTGAGTCTGACTGCCGGTTGTTTTCTGAATACTTTTGAAGTCTTAAAAATAATTCCAACTGAGCGCTGCGCTCACCACGCGAACAATGACGGGATAATTAACCAGCTAACTTTCAATACGTCCAACTTTAATTAAATATATCTCTTATATAATGCAATAAATAAATAATGCAATTGTAGCGATTTTTGAGGCCATTTTCCAATATGTTGTATATTGAATTTAAAATAACAAAAAATATGAGAGGAAAACTTGAGTCAAATAGTTTCAAAATATGAAATTATATTTTGATTTCATATAGAAAGAGGCTCTGAAAAAATCCATAAAAAATGGATATCGTCGTGGTACCTGCAATAGACCGTATTTCATTTTCATGTAACTTTTCAGGAAGGACAAAAACCTTCCAATCTTTACAATTCTTCATCAATTCATCAGAAATTTTAATTACTTAAATGAAGTTGGTTATGGTTATGGTTATTGTTATACAGAAGAATCCTGAAGATACCATAGACAGACAAAGTCACCAATGAAGAAGTACTGCGGAGGATCAACACAACCGCGGATTTGGTCAACATTGTGCAGAGCCGTAAGCTGGAGTACTTGGGACATATAATGAGAAATCAAGGCAGATACGAGCTAGTCCAATGCATTTTGCAGGGTAAAATTGAAGGAAAAAGAGCCCCAGGACGAAGAAAAATATCCTGGCTTGCTAACCTGAGAGCATGGTATAGAAAGACGTCCACACAGCTATTTCGTATAGCAACCAATAAAATCATCATAGCCAAAATTATCGCCAACGTTCGGAACGGACAGGAACCCTACGAAGAAGATCTTTCTTATTGGCCCATCGAGATATGACTAATTGTAGTTGTGTATTTGAATGAATCGGTCATGTATGTTTCATAAACCAGAAAGTGGTTTTTTTTACATAGGACCTATTGCAAGTACCACGACGATATATCATTGAGTTTCAGGATATAGACCAGACGAACGTCTGAACTTAATTATTTCATATCCACAAACTAAATTTTATTTCAGTCGAAAGATTATGATTAGACTTCGGCAAATATGCAAATAAAAATGTAGAAAATATGCGCATAAATATGCACGTGTTTACCCGAAAATATGCAAATATTTTACAAAATATGCATACAAATAAATAAAAAAATCGTAAAATAGTAACAATTTTATTTAAAAAAAAAAGTGTACATAACTAAATATTTCCTACTATTCATTAAGATTTACATTTATTTTAAGTAACTACATCATTTTTAAGGATGAATAAACTTATTTAGAATTATGGTAACAATAAATGACCAAGTGGTGTTCAAAATTTTCTAACAAAAACTTGTGGCTTCTGTCTGAGTACATATATTTATATATGGAAAAACTTCGTTCAACATCAACTGATGTAACGGGAGCATTTTTCAAACTAACCAAAACATTTGGTTCTAAATTAATTGTTTCCGAAATATTTCCAGCTAGAACACTGACTACTTCAGAAAGAATATGGTAACCTTTATTTTTTTCCATAGTAGCTTCAAATTTTTTTAAAATATCTTTTCCAATATTACCTCTAACGTTCCGACAACACGACGCAAATTCTTTTATTAATGCTGTACTTTCGAACAATGACAGTTTTGGTGATTCTAACTGAGTAATTGTTTTTTGAACAAAACTAAAATTTGATTTTATAAATGAAAGTTCTTGTTGAAGCAAGTTACTCTGAAAAGTTTGTTTAGAATCCAAAAGAGATTGGGAACTTTCATCTGTTAACGTATCAATTATGTTCTTTATTTTGACAAAATGATCTGCATAAAAATTAGCTGCTTCTAACCATGTTCCCCATCGCGTTAAAATAGGTTGTGGTGGAAGAGGAATGTTAGGTAGCATTTCTTTATAAAGTTGAATTCTTATAGAAGATTTAAGAAATACTTTTTTGACACTGGATATCATGGTATTTACAAGAGGAAACTTTTTTCGTATTTCCTCTGCAACTCTGTTTAATCCATGCGCTACACAAGTGACATGTATTAAATCTGGGAAAAATATTTTTAAATTTTGTCCTGCTTTTACCATATAAGGAGCAGCATCCGATAAAATAAGCAGTAATTTATTAGAAGGAATAGTTGTCGGAAGAAAAAAAGTTGCTAATGTTTCTTGTATAAAACGCGAAATTGTTAAAGCATTTGTTTTCTCAAGTTGCTGGCATGAAATAAGATGAGATTTTGGTAAGGTATCTTCTTTAAGAACACCAATCAATAAATGAGCAATATACTTTCCTGAGGAATCAGTGGTTTCGTCTACAGATATGTAAAAATAATTATCTGCAATTTCTTCCTTAATATTAATTAACACCGACGAGTATAGCCCGTTCACATTATTTCTTCTTAGAACCGATCACTTGGAACATTAAGTTTGCAATATTTTTTTAGAAACGAACTAAAATTTACATTTGCTAATTTTGAAAGCGGTATGTTTGCAGACACTAATGCGCGACACAAGTCTTCATTAAAAGTTCTTGCTCATCTAATTTTTTTGAAGTAGATTGGAAACATTTAGCCATTGAAGTTTGATGTTTTCCTCCTATTTTTCCTTTTTTTGCGTGTGAAGCAGTTCTCACATGTTGGTCTATCTGAAATTTCTTCTCACATGCTATCTATAAATAAAAATAAAAACCTTTATTTTAACCCAACCTTTAAAATATAAAAATATACAAGGTGTTTTTGGTTAATCAAATAACTGGTTTGGAAAAAAAAACACTCGCTAAGTGTTTTAAACGCAGTATTAATCCACAAATTAGTTTTTGTTACTAATCATTAGCACATCATATAACTTATTTTAAAATTCAACAAAAGTTTTTTTTTTGTTAATTCAATTACAATAAAAATAATTGTGTTTTAGAATAGCTGACTTCATAAAAAAAAGTAAAGGTGAAAAATTTTTCTAAATACACACCATTGTATTGTACCATGGACAATTTTTTCTCACCAAAGGAAGCTATTTTTCATTTAAAAACAACCTACGAGTACTAAATTTCAAGTAAATACGTTTATTGGTTTTAAAGTTATTGTTGTTAATAACTAAAAGAATTTAATTTTTTTTAATTTTAACACCCTGTATCTCGAAAAGTAAATAAGTTTGACCCCTCATTAACTATATCGTTTTTTTCAATTTTTCGAGAAGTATCTACAGTCAAACGTTGTAAGTGTCATTTGGAAACACCCTCTATGTATGAAATATTAGATATTTAATAGAAAATATTAGATACTTACAATTTTGCCACAGACTGAACAGTAGATTTTTCCCATATCCATAGACAGCTCTTTATAAGGTTTAATCCAAGTTGAAGCACTGGTTGTTTTAGGCATTATAAAATCACAATCTTCCTTTTTGTTACGCACAACGAGTGTTTACGCATTGAATATCAAAACAAAAATGATTTACAAATCTGAGCATCAAATTACAAATGTTTAGGTACCTAATTCAATAAACTGGGAGATTTTGTAAAATCCCTAAATTAGGAACAAAACTATTAGCCGTTTAGCTGCTGTTAAGATGCAGTAAATTGTAGATAGATTTGGGGATTAGATCATAAAAAGGAAATGAGCGAACCCTTAGCGATTATCCAATAACTGAATGCCTCAGTGACCGAGACTTTCTAAGAATGTTGAGGGCTACTTAAATTGATCTTCTTTGAAATTGTAAATGTTTTGTACCTGTAGAGATTACGTACTTAGATCATTTCTTGATTAAAATGACTACAAAATTTTATACAAGAATTGAAATAAATTGGTATGTTTAAAAATTTTCAAATACAGTATAAAAATCTGAACTTTTATGCACTTTATGCAAACTTTTATACAAATATGCCAAAATATGAAATATTTGCATAAAATATGCACAATATGCAAAATATGCAATATGCATATTTGCCGAAGTCTAATTATGATACTACATCACAGTAAAAAGTTTATCGCGAAAACAAATTTATTTATAACAAAATTGTTCTCATTATTAAGGAAATTATAGATTTTATAAAATTGAGAATTATATTGCAAAGACTTACCAATCAGTCCTTTCCTTACTTCTTCAGCCGCTCTATCTATTAAAACAAATAAGGACCAAATAACACAGACAGCCGCTACGAAGTGGAAGAGAATGGCACATAGAAGTCTCCGTCTCTCGACGCTTGTCATTTCTAATATCCGCCACTGTAACAAAAGAGAAAAATATCTTTTATAATTATTGTACCATTAAGGACCGGTTTCACCAACGACAAATAGCAGTCTATTCAATGAATAAAGTTATTCGACTAATAAAACTGACAATCTGCGTTTCACCAACGTCAAATAAGACTTATTCTATGAATAAACTCCAAATAAGTTATTAGTCCAATATCGGCCAAATACATATTTATTCTTTGAATAAGTTGACAGCTAACCTTACTTTAAATATCAATAATAAAGAAAATTCATTAGTTTAACTTGAAATAATCAACAATACATTGCAGGTAAAGGTAATTATATCAGACAATTTGGATTTTGTATACATATATATTTACTTTAGATTATTATCTTCATCATCATCATCCTCTGATGACGAAAATGAGCAGCGAAGGAGAAGACCACGCTTGCAGCTGCAAAGAAGACACCCTTTTGCTGAATTTGATAATGTAGACTTTAAAACTAGGTTTAAGATTATCAAAAAAATTAGTAGATCCAATTATTAAATTAGATCGATAACCAATTTCATCCTATAAGCAACAAAAATATTGTTCTAAAGCTATTTTCTTGTGGCATTTTAAATTAATTACTATTTAACTGGGAATAAGCCAAAATTAAAGATAAAAATACGTTTATTGACGTTTCAATTTCCACTTCGGAAATCATTCAGAAAGAATGAATACTACTCTCATTAAAATAGTACAAGAATGTTACCGTATTATATTAATTGCTATGCAAAAAAATAATAACATTCCTGTTGATAAAAATTAATGCTTGGCCTAATAATTTGGCCAGGTACTGAAAAAAACTACTTTACATTTTTGAAGCTAAGCTTGTATACTATCGTTGTATTACTTTTTCTCGATAATAAAATGCTGACGTGATCGTTACAAGATTAGCATCACGAAATAGTTGGTAGAGTACATTTACGCGACGAGGGCGAGTCCGTTATACAACATGTAAACTTTTTCAATGTTATTAAAATGTATAACAAGGATATTGTCTAACAGTAGTTTATGTACTTTCGAATGTACAAAAAATTGTTATGATGTACATTGATGGCCATTTTATATCTAAGGTGATAAGTGGTAAGAGTATAAGTCAAATAATAGTGTTTTCCAGAAATCGAATTCAAATATTTTAAATGCTGGTTCCTTCTGTTTATGTAGTTTTTGAACAGTTTTTTGCATATGTTTTGTTTAATTAACACAAAATATTATCTTTACAACTGTTTCATTTGATAATAATTATTGTTTTTCAATTAATAAGTTGACTTGTACTGTTAGGAATGAGGTGCACAAGTGACTTATACTCCTAGACTAGGTAGCATAGGTTTGTTGTGATACTACAGCTTCAATTGATTGATGTAGTTCAAGTGTGAGTTATGGGTAGGTAAAATAAAAAGAGAAAATACAAAATAGTTATTTATATTTAATTTATTTTGGGAAAAAAAATTTTATTTCAATGAAAATACCTACATTATTGTACTGAACGAACATTAAATTATTAAAAATTGATATTAAAATAGTAATCCTGTTGGATTAGTCCTCTTCTTCCATATCTAAGTCGGGCAAATTGGCTTTCACTGATGCGTTGCATTTTAAATTTAAATAAGAACTGTGAAAATCAGTGAGTTATTAGTGGTAGTAGATCCATTATATATTTTTTTTCTATCGCAATTGGTAGTGATGACGCATAGCAAGACTTTGGTTTCAATTAAAAATCTGAATTTCTTCTTTCCAAATCCAGACGTCGAAAATGTCCTCCTTCTTTCAAAGAGCATTTACAAAAAACCGTTTTTGGGTTGCTTGAACAATATCTCAGCCATCTTAAATCGGTCCATTTAAATGGCTCTCCAAGTGTGTCTTTTTTTTTAATGACAACGACCTCTTATACAATTCAGCCAAATTTAAAAAAATCTTTGTGAAATAATTACACTAAGTACTGCAAACTTTTTTTTATTACCTACTGTTCTCTGCCTACTAGTTCATACCAATCGTAAGGTACTGAAATTTGAATTTCAAGATTTTTTTTGTTTTTCGATCATTCCATGATCTACGTCGCACTCCAGGTGGCTGTGCCCACTGACCATAAACTTGTGGTCGACCTGCTCCAATTGTGGGTTGTGTTGGAGCAGTGTTTAAAACATAGCTGTAACGTGCGAATTTCTATTTTGTCCTCCACATGAATCAGAGTAGAGAACTACTTTTTTTATTTCTTGTGGGAGCTTTGATAGCTCCTTATAAATGCATGTTGCTATCTGGTTTGCTCCCCTTCCTCCTTCCGCTTCATGCCACATGTAGCACGTTACATTGCCTGTTACCATTTCGTGGAAAGTAAGATTGAACGTCCACAACTGTTTATAAAACGATACAGACGAATTCAAATAAGGCGTCGGAAGGCATTGCTGTAGATCGAAAGTATAACACCTAGTGTTGTTCTTGTTTTTATCTTTTCTGGCGTCGGTCTTGTCAGCACTTCTCATTGTATAGGCAAAGTCAGTTTCGTCTAAGTGACTGTTTTTTTTCCCTTATACACCGCCGATCATCCTCGTTTGTGGCAACCTTTTACTACTAATGTATCACATTCATGACAGGTATCTACTTTAGGACTTTTAAAGGAAATGTTTAGTTTATTGAATTCTCGTTCATATATAGGTTTACAGGCAGGTTTGTCTACATGCTCCTTGTATAACGAATACATTCTTGTCAAGTTCAGAAAAGCTGGTAAGTATTTTTTTGTACTTTGCTTTCGGGTGTAATGGGATTCGTATGCTGGAAAAGATTTAATATGATTACGAATAGCTTGAATCGTCTCAACAGAAAGTTTGTTAGCTGGTGGATGCTTACCTCTTTGGTCGGGCTTCGCAATACCTGAGGTAGATCTTAAACTAGCCTCAATTGCAATTGTAACAAACATGTTTGTTTCACCTAAGGTCTTCATAAAGCAACCCCGACAAATCTTTTTTGTTACCATTAAATTTAAAGTGAAATGCATGTGTATACTGTCGAAATTTTTTTTTTCTGGATCATCGGTCCGTTATTTTCTCATGACTTTGGGCGGCTCACTAGATTCAACTAAACTTGAAATATAATTTGAGCTGTTATCTCGACTGCCTAAGCTCCAATACTCTTTAAAAATATTGGATTGGATTTCAGGAGTGATACTTTCCTTGCACTTGGAACGGCAGTTTTGCAGGACAACCATTTTTCTTCCAGGTTTTACTTTACCTTCTACTTTCCTTCTTCTGCATTCCTTTTTATATATTTTTCCAATCATTTTGTATATTTTCTTTCAGCGGTTAACGTTAAAGCATTTTCAGAATATGTTTTTGTTGAACTAGATCGCACTCTTTTTGTTGAATCACGGCTTTGATGAAATACCTCAGTAATATAATCCTCACTGTCAGTATCGCTGATATCCGGTATAAAATTGGGATCTTCATCACAGTTATCACCTGAAAAAAAAAAAATAATAAATAAATAAAAGTCTAATTTTTTGACAACCTTTAGACTTCATAGAAAACGTTACAAATAAAATTTACCTTGATCAAACTCTTATTCGTTTTCAATTTTTATTATATCATTAAATCTGGCTTCTTCGACAAAAATATCATCTGTAATAAAATAAAAGTCAAGACATAAATATTGTCGTTTACTATTAAAATTTTCATTTTACCTACCTAACTCACCAGTTGTACAATCTACGATCATCGTTTTAGTATTGTCGACAGGTTCCTCCATTACGTAGTATACTTTTATATTATGTTGAGATTTTTCATCGGTTTTAAGTTTGGGATCATTCTCAATAGAGTCAGCAACTTCAAACACTATTAGTTTTGTATCACTTTTAACTAAAATTGGACAAAAATATGTTAAAGACCTAGGTAATGCAGTTATTGCATCATAGACTAATAGTATGTTATATTAATAATAAGTCCAATTTGCATAAGTAACTTATAATTTAATAACTGTATAGGTATTTACGATTAGTTTGAACTCCTGTATCGTTTTTCTGTAACAAATCTAAAATTTTCTCGATTCTGTTGTTAACACTAGAAGAAGACAGCTTCAATCATCACTTGATTACAAGCAATAAAAAGTATTTCAAATAAATCAATTCACACGTTTTTCAAAAGTAAAATCAAAACACGGCATAAAAAGTGAAGTTACAAAGCACGATAAAACGACAGCAACAAATCTCAAAAGTACAAGTCATAGCAATACGTCACCTACAGCTGTTTGGCCTATAGATACCAACAGTATAACTTGACTTGTACTCTTTATACGTAACACATAAACGAAGGCGTGACTTATAATCTTGGGATCAATGTGCGTTGTGCAAAAAAGTATGACTTTAACTGACTTATACTCTTCAGAAAGTGCGGAGAAGTCAATGGCAGAGCAGATGGTGAAAAATTCTCAGAATCGACAAAAACTGACTTATACTCTTACTACTTATCACCTTAGATATGATCAATTCCATATGCCAAAAAGTACAAAAGTGTTAAAAAGACGAAAAAGTAAAGTAACAAAAGGAATAAAAAAAATATCACAGATATGTTGTGCTTCTTTTTCAATTTATCTTCATATATATTTGTTTTAATAAAAACTGAAAGCAATCAATGAATTTCTGTTGCATCAAAATCGGTGACATAAATAATGGTCTGGCGCTGCAAAATATTTACGCGAGCAAACAAGAAATTTCATTTAAAATTTAAATGGATGATATATAAATAACACCTGGCGTCCCTTCACCTTTTAAATCAAGGTTAATGTTAACAATATAGAATAAATATCTACCTTATTACTACAAAACGAACAAGAGACGATTACGTATAAAAAATGCAATTCACGCATCAAAAAAAAACTAATAACAATAATGACAAGGCTCTTTTTTCATAGAAGAATAATGTTGACAATTATGGCATTATAATGTAAACAATATGTAAATCAAAAGAGGGTGCACGTCATTATTTGTCTCATATCTTATTTTGACGCGAACACCAAGATTAACCACATGCAAATTATATTCCAAGATAGTACATGCAATAATTTGCAAAACATATTCTTCTTAGTTGTCTTTCAGAGTACTACAATAGGTGCCAGTTACTAAGACCAGCGCAAATCCTTATTTTCGTACCGATTCGATCCGAGCGCCTTGTTTACATATTTATCCACGCTGTCAGTAGCGCAGCGGTAACTATTCGTTGCCGTTAATTATACAGATAACGACATTGTTTTATTGACCATACAACACAATGGCAGTCGCTGTGACATGTTACACGTTTCCACCTCTATATTCATTTCACAGTAAGTACGAATTGTCGTAATTGTCACATTGACATTAAAAATTTCAAACGAAGTTCTGAAAGAATAAACAAATAATTAATAAAATGCCTATTATGTTGTATACCGTCCAAGGAAAAGTGCAACTTGTAACATGGTCCTTTCGGGGTCAATCGATACGTGAAGTAATTGATTTATTTATTGTTGCCCTCGAAAATAGACCCCCATTAAGTGTCACAACAGTTAAAAATACCATTAAACATTTTCAAATTTCGGGATGTGTAAACAGTTGTAAAAAGTGTCATGAAGGTAATGAACCACATGTTAGACCTGTCGATAAGGAACGTCAAAACAGGGATATTGATATTTGTGCTTTTGTGGAAGCTAGTGAACCCTGAAATAGTGTACAAATTGCTAGGGAAGTTAACGTGTTTTTGTGAGTTTTGTGAATTTATGTTAGATAAACTGAATGAAAATGTACACTTTTTAAAAAATATTTTATTTTTCGACGTGTCTTCATTTTAATTACATAAAAAATACAATCCATCCGTTGTAAGTATTATTCTCTGTAAAATAAGCACCTCAGTGTTGCAGTGCGAACGCATCTAGGAACGCAGTTAGGCGACCATATTGTCGGTCCATTTTTGATCGATGGAAACCTAAACGGTACCAAATATTTACAACTTTTATAGAATGAGCTCGTTCCGACAGTTCCACGCATTCCCGTTAATTTTCAGGAGGTTTATTTCCAACAGGATGGGTGTTCGGCTAACAACTCTAGAGCAACTATTGACTTCCTGAATCAAACGTTACCTGGTCGACTGATAAGTACACGGCGTACAATTAAATGGCCCGCTAGATCCTATGACTTAGCGCCTAAAGATTTCTTTTTTTTTGGGGTTTTCTCGAAGAAAACATTTATAGGCATCAGATTGAAAGGGCCACAAACCTAATCGATTTAAGCGCAAAAATACTTCATTTCTCTGCAAGCATTACACCAGCCCTACTCCAAAATATGGAGAAAAATCTGTATGACAGATTTGGTTAGTGGTTAGCAAAAAGAGGTGTAATATTTGAGCCCTTAATTCATTAATCGAAGTTTGTACGTTCTTAATTAAGTAGTATTTTTTATGTTTAAGTTTGGAAGAATTTCATTGTTTTTTTTTATTTAGAAGTATAAACAATTCTTATTCTGATTTTTTTTCTTTCTTGTCTTATTGTTATAAGCTTTGTCCATAAAATTTGTACAATTTTAAGTGACATAAAGCATATTACTTATTTACTTACTTATATATTTGTATTGCTATTAAGGCTAAAAAATACCCAAAAAATTAGTTTTAGAGCATTATAATAAATATACTCTAGAGATAGGATTGCAATAAATCTTACTTTCTATATAGTCCTATTCCATCATATTGATAGCACATTATGTATGCAAATCCTCAACAGGTCAAAACACCATAGACGTCACCCTATACTTGTTTTGAAATAAATAAAAAAAATTAATATTTTAAGACGCCGTCAACAATTCATTATCTTTTAAAAAATCTTCTGTAAAATAAGTGTCCACTAATCTCACTATACCTTTTTTGTGCGTAAAAAACGTCGGTATATATGCCACACGATTATTGTTAATTATACACGGGTGACTAACGAGAGAATTCAATGTTTCACGAAATAAATTAATGTAAACAGTAATTTAAAGGTTATTATTGTTTTCTATACAAGTTATCGCCTGACACAAAAAGAATACCTTCTTTGAACGATTACCTGGAATTACTGATAAGGCTTCACTAATTATAGTTTAAGTAGTTTTTATGCCACATTACAGCTTATGCCAATAATATAAATTAGAAATTGTTTGCATCTTCCATTTAGTTTGTAGATGTACATTGTTCATGTCTTACCTACCTACGTTTTTGGTGTCGATATTTTGTTATTTGCATTTAAAAATGACGTCGACAACAGGTTTTATCCCGGTTAAGTGTAGTTTTAAAGATGCCTTCAGTCTAAGAGAGAAAAATATAATATTAAATGTACACGATGCACTTGTACATCAACGCCCTTTAAGTAATGTTCGTGAAATCGTTAACATGTGTTTAAATATAACAGGGGTTGGAGAAGCAATAATTTATAGATTCCTAAGAGAAAGAAAAGAAGGAATTGTTTCATCTCTCAAGAAGAGTGGAGGGAGTAAACCCTTGGAAATTGAAGAAATACATCAAAACATGATAAGACGCAGCGTCCACTCATTTTTTTTTTAACAAAGAATTTCCAACATTGGACAAAATCCAAACATTAATTAGAGAAAACGAAGAGTTACCAATCATAAGCAACAAGAAATTATGGGGAGTATTGAGAGAGATGGGATTTCGTTGGCAAAAGAATAGAAGAAAATCCGTTTTAATTGAAAAAGATTACATTGTATGTTGGAGATGAGATTATCTAAGAACTATTAAAAAGTACCGAGAGGAAGGGAAAACAATTTTTTATTTGGACGAGACTTGGCTAAATGAAGGTCATACTGCACCATATCTATGGGTTGATACAAATGTGAAAAGTTCCCGTCAGGCATTCATCGAAGGTGTATCTACTGGAATAAACAATATTCCCGTTGGAAAAGGACGCAGACTCATAATAACCCATATTGGAAACGAATACGGTTTTGTCAATGGTGGATTATTAAGTTTTGCCTCAAAATCAACCAAAGGTTACCACGAGGAAATGACTGCTGACGTTTTTGAAGAATATTTTGAGCAAATGTTGGATTTAATTCCAAAAAATTCTGTCATAGTCATGGATAATGCTAGTTACCATTCAAGACTAACAGAAAAAATTGCCAACAACGGCATGGAAAAAAGGAGAGATAATCGAATGGTTGGATAAACACGCAATTGAGTACAAGGAGAATTCGACAAAAAAGGAATTATTACCTATTGTAATGCAACATAAAGCAGCTTATAAAAAATATATAATTGATGAAATAGCATTAAACCGTGATGTAATTATTTTACGTTTACCCCCATACCACTGTGATCTGAATCCGATAAAATATATGGTCTGAACTAAAGGGTAAAGTCGGACGCAACAACAAAACTTTTAAATTGGAAGACTTACAACAAATATTAAAACATTCCTTATCAAAAGTAACTCCAGAAAATTGCAAAAATGCTGTTAGTCATGCTCACAAGGAAGAAAATAAAATGTGGAATTTGGATAATATAATAATAATATACGTTTATTCAAATCCATAAGTATTACATTAATTTACAATTTCAATTTCAGTTTACTTACAGTAACATAAACGTAAAAAAAAGTCTTTAAAGCATTAACATGCTTGTTGACTTAAGCTGTCTAATATTAACAGGTTTAATGTTTTTTTTTACAAATTATTATTTCATTTTTACAGTTTCTAATCTAATCTAATTTGTTTCGTTTTTTTTTATCTAGTATAATTTAAATTTATTAAATTGTTACACAACTCCCTTTTTTCTTTTACCCAAGCATTAACTAATTTTTTATACAAATAAAAATTTTTGATATTTTTAAAATTTATGGGCAATTGATTGTATATTCTTGGAGCAAAATATTTAATTGACCGTTGCGTGATTGTTTTTGAAGTATGAAGACATTCAACATTCAATTTTCTTCTTGTTTCATAATTTGACACTTTTACTTTAAGAGGTATTTTATCTTTATGAATATTTTTAAGTAGCTCTAAGCAGTACAATTGCCGAACATCAAGAACCTGAGTTTCATGAAAAAGTTGGTCTGAGGGATATGTTTTTCGTTTTCCATATATTAGTTTAAGAAACCATTTCTGAGTATTTTGAAGGGTCACCAGATGGCAATCAGCTACGCCACCCCATCCTAAAATCCCATATACAAGATGAGATTGTACTAAAGACAGGTAAAGCATTTTAAGCTGTTCAACATCTAAAAACTCTTTTAAATAGCGGAATTTTGGTAACAGTCCTCTTATTTTTCTTATAATATTTTTTATTTGTAAGTCCCATTTAAGGTGCCTGTCAATTAAAACTCCTAAATATTTTATGTATTCTGCTTTAAATATTTGTTGTTTTTTATTTATTTTTAATGAGTTAAAAGTTGGCAGAGAATTTTTATATATTGCAAAAGGTATATATTTAGTTTTTTCGTAATTTATTGTGAGTTTATTTATTTGCAACCATGTTTTTATAACTTTGAAATCTTGTTCAACTATAGTCTTAAGATCTTCCCAATTTTCGGCCTTATAAAAAATTGCGGTGTCATCAGCAAAGCTTATTATGTTTCCATCAGTTTTTAGTTTAAGCATGTCATTAACATAGAGTGTAAAGAGTAGAGGGCCTAAAACGGTCCCTTGCGGTACGCCATAATTAATTACTTCAGGATCACTTTCGACACCATCAATTTCTACAAATTGTTTTCTGTCTGTTAAGTAACTTTTTAGTAATGTCAAAACGCGTCCTCTCAGACCATACTTCTCAAGTTTCTCTAACAAGATCCCGTGAGATATCGTGTCAAACGCCTTAGAGAGATCGACAAATATGCATAAACTACGTTTATTAGACTCAAAAGCTTCTGATATTTGTGATGTTAGTTTACAAATAGCATCTTGTGTAGATTTTCTTTCTCTAAAACCGTATTGACAATCCGATATTATACTAAACCTATCCAAAAAACTCACTAATCTATTTTTTAAAATTTTTTCAAATATTTTGGAAAAAACAGACAACAAAGATACTGGTCTGTAATTAATCACGTCTTCTTTATTTCCTTTTTTAAACAGAGGTTTGATTTTGCCTATTTTTAGACATTCTGGAAAACAACCATCCTGAAAACATGCATTAATGAGAAAAGTTAAAGGAGTAATAATTTCTTCCTTAATTTGTTTGATGGTTTCTGTCTTAATCCCATCCCAGCCAGGAGATTTTTTGTGTTTTAAAGATTGTACTGCATTTACCACTTCTTTTTGGTCAACGAGATACAAGTACATGCTGCTTTCTATCCTATCTATGTCCTCAATCTGTTCATTACAAATGGGTATTTTTTGTGCATACCTTTGTCCCAATGTACTGTAATGTGTATTAAATTCATTTGCAATTTCTTTTCTGTCAATTATTTTTTCTCCTGTTTTGGTTTTAATCGATTCAATTTTTGTATTTCCTTTTATTTTTCCACACAATTAATTAATTACATTCCAAAGTGATGAAGAAGAGGTCTTATTTTTTTCAATTTGTTATGACTGATGCAATGCTGGAACCGGTAATAATTGACATTGGAGTTGAAGATTCCTTTCTGAAGAAGCAGTGAATCTGAAATGGAATTTAATTAAAATAATATTAATTTTTTTACAAATCGGCCCCTGTTACGGCCACAAATTATTTTATATATAACCAATAAAATAAACATCTTACATTTCTTGCAAATTCATTAGTACCTGTTAATCTCCATCACTCCGACACTGGCAACTTTATTTAGGGATTAGTAACCCTCAAAACTATTGTATTCTATTCTACTTCAACCTTTATACCTGGTGATCATACTCAATTTAAAATTGTTTTCCTATATACTTTTGTAAACTTGTTGACAAATATCTATTTTTTATTGAGTCACCCGTATCAACAGTTTAGGGATTTGCATACATAATGTGCTATCAACATGATGGACATGGACTATATTATTGAAAGCCGTTTTATGTTCTGCTATTCGTTTATTAAAGTTTCTACCAGTTTGACCACTATGTAAGTGTTTTTTATTTTGGCTCTTGTTGTTTTTAATAAATTTGCCTAGGTTGTTATTTGTTCGGAAAGCTGGTGTTATTCCTTTCTTTTTTATGTGTTTGGCTATTTTTGTTGATATTTTGCCTGTAGGGGAGACCGGGGAGAGTTCGGACACAGGGAGACATCGGACACATTTGAGTTTCGCACATTTTTGAAGATGCACTGTTGTCATTTGGTAAACACAACCTTATTTGTACATAATTATAGGTTATGTATTGACAGCTGTGATTTCGGTCGTAGTCACAAAGTTATCTATTGTGAAGTGTTTTGTCGAGTTTTGTTCTAAAAATATCGGTGCAATCCAGAAGATATATTTTAAAATACATAGACTTACCACGTATAAAACTTTGGTGCTGTAATCTACTATACTTATTTCATTAATTTGCGTTTATGTTGTTGCAATATTTAGGTAAGTTTTTTTATAAACCCATTGTATTACCAATGTTTGCATTAGGGGAGAGTTCGGACACAGTGTCCGAACTCTCCCCTGTGTGTCCGAAGTCTCCCTGATCTGTAGTTATTCTATTTTTCTCTTACAGCTCATAATGCCCCGTACATATACAAGGGTAACAGAACGACAATTTTCTGCAGACACTATGAAAAATGCCACATCAGAGGTGCTTGACGGCAAATTGAGCATTCGGAATAGCGCCAAAACCTACGGCGTTCCTAAATCTAGTCTTCTAGATTACATAAAGAAAGCTAGAGCTGTGGGTATAGACAACGTAACATTCTCTCCAAATTTCAAGCAATCTCAAGTGTTTACCGATATAATGGAAAAAATGCTTGAAAAATATTTATTAGATTGTTCTTCCATGTTTCATGGACTAACGCCTAAAGCTGCAAGACGTTTAGCTTTTGAATTTGCCAAGAAAAACCATGTTAAAATGCCTACTACATGGAGCGAAAATGAAGAAGCTGGAACAGACTGGTTTTCAGGTTTCATGAAACGTCATCCTGTACTATCTATTAGAACACCTGAAGCCACTAGTCTCGCTAGAATGACGAGTTTTAACAAAGTTATCCTTGAGACGTTTCAAAATAAATTAGAAGAAGTTTTACGTCGTCATTCTTTTGGATCTTCAGCGATTTTCAATTTAGATGAAGTGAGTCAATTAACAATTTTGTTTAGTTATTTTGATAATTAATATCACTTATTTTTTAGACTGGGGTTACTACAGTTCAGCGTGTACCTAAAATAATTGGAAGAAAAGGTCAACATCAAATAGGGCAGGTGACCTCACGTGAACGTGGAGAATTAGTTACACAAGTGGGCATAATTTCTGCTGATGGAAAAGCATTGCCTCCTATATGGGTATTCCCACGGCAACGTTTTGATGAAAACCGCATGATGAAAGGGGTTCCTCAAGTTGCTTTAGGATTAGTATCTCCTTCAGGATGGATGACAAGTGATAATTTTTTGAAAGTACTTAAACATGTTGTCAAAAATACACTCTGCTCTGATACTAATAAAATTTTACTAATCATGGATAACCACGAGTCCCATCTCTCAGTGGAGGGACTTGATTACTGCAAAGAAAATGGAATTACTGTTTTGACACTACCACCTCATACTTCTAATAAGTTACAACCTTTGGACCGAACAGTGTTTGGTCCTTTCAAAAAGTTTTTTAATGATGGTGCTAATTCCTGGATGTTGTCTAATCCTGGTCAGACACTTTCTATATATGACTTGCCTGCTATTTGTTCTTCTGCTTGGGACAGAGCTGCCAATCCAGTTAATATTAAAAGTGGTTTCAAGTGTACAGGTATTTGGCCTTTTGACAGGAATATATTCGGAGAAGAAGAGTTCTTATCTTCTTACGTGACAGATAGACCAATGCCTACTACAGAACCGGAACTCGGAAAAAGAGATTTTGATAGCTTGTCCAAACCGGGGCCAAGCAAAGTTTTAGTTTCTCCGAGTCACTCAACTTCTCCAACCATCATTTCTCCAGAAATGGTTAGACCGTTTCCCAAGGCGCCAGAACGTAAAACATCAAATAGAGGCAGGCCTAAGGGCAAATGTATCATTGCCACGGATACTCCAGAAAAAGACGAAATTGCCAACAGGAAACTAAAACGATCTGTTACAAGGAAAGTAAATCCTAAAAAAAGACAGAAAGTCACTAAAAAAATTGTTGAAACATCTTCTTCTTCTTCCTCTGAAGACATAATGAGCAATGAAGAATCCTCTGACTTCATAGAGCAAGATGACGAAGTGGATACAGAAGAAACAAATATTGCAAATGGTCAGTTTATAATTGCCAGAGTTTATGGAAAAACACCAGCTACATTTCGGCACTATGTTGCAGAAATTCAGGAAAAACAGATAAAAGGATACGACGTAAAATTTTATAAAAAACATGCCACTTCTAATCGGTTTATCTCCACTGAAGAAGATGCTTTTGTTATATTTGAAGACATAAAATGTATTTTACCGAAGCCCTTGAAAGATACACGTCAAAGATATGAAAATATGATCTATTTTAATACAGATTTAGAAGATTATTCATTGCATTAATTTTTTAATATCTAAACATGTCTATTTTTTTTAAATACATTTTTATAAGTAACATATGTTGTACTGTCCGAAGTCTCCCAGTACTGTCCGAAGTCTCCCAGTTCCTAGTCCGAAGTCTCCCCGTTTCTGGGGAGACTTCGGACAAATGACCCCCTGCAATATTTTTTTATTTTTGTTGTTAATTTATTGATTTGATATATTCTGCTCTTGATTGGTTATGCCTGAACCTTGGAAGCTTAAGTTAACTACTTTAAAAGGTAAATATATCAATACACTTTTCTAATAAAAATTAATTTTTAAAAATGGTCCGAACTCTCCCCGGTCTCCCCTATATGTAATCGAGCAGAAGGTACTGGGTTTTTTCTCCGGTGGTGGAAATAGTAATTTCAGGGCTTTCTTGTGTAGTTTTTGATTTAACATTTTATTAATTGTTTGTTCGTTGTATCCGTTGTTTACTGCTATTTGCTTAATTATATTTACAGCTTATTATTATTATTATAACAACAACTTTAATTATTAATTATAAATACAACTTTGAGACAGAATTAACAAATTAAAAAACACAGATATAATTCTGAATGACCAACTTGAGACAAACAGTTCTTCCCTCCTCAACCTATTTCATTAGAGACTATAAAGTGTAAACGCAAGCCAAAAATAGATCACTTGAGAAAGGCAATCAGCCGAAACAGCTGTAGTGATAAGATTTAAAATAAATTTTGTGGAAGTTTGAAAACAAAGTTTTCAGTGTTTTATTGTTACATCTATTATGATACTTAATGTGCACCTTGTACAAATCTTTTATTATAAATTAAAATGTCTACGAGGATGGCGTATTTACTGACCTCGTCACTTAAATATCAATCAATTTTGTAGTAACATTAATGCGTTTAGATAGTTGTCATAATACACATATTTTTTAATTGTATAGAGTATATTTAGTAGATTCAGTTAGTGGCAAATCATTTAGCTGCACAATTATCCATTTTCCATTAAAATGACCTTCTCTTCGTTATATAATCTTTAATTTATATAAAGGATAACTTTAAAGATCATAAAATGTTGGTCAATATAACCGTAAAAGAGATGGTTTAATGTCTTAAGTATAAGAGAGCAAACAACGATTAATTTTTACTTTAAATCAATTTCTTAACGAATGATGATGGTTTTTCTCTCATCGTTTTGGTAGCAGGCTATTGTAATTAATTATAATTTATGATACAATGCACAGCATTGATGGCTGAACTATACAAAGTTAATTTTTTCTAGATATTATACCGTTTTTTTAATAAAACGAGCAGTTCTAATTTATATAAATATATTTATTTATAAGTCTACAGCACAATAATATCTTATGAACTAACTTTGAGCTCATAAAAACGGTATTTATATATACAAGTTACTATGTACTATAATATATTTCTAATGAGTGTAGAGTAATAAAATCTCATGAAGTATTCAAAAGCGCTACAGGGTAATCCGTCAATAATCCGTCAATAAATTCCGTCCGCATTGCAAAATTCTGTCGTTTCATAAAGAGCAGGTAGGTATCACCCTGTTTTAAGGGATTAGTCCATTGTTATCGACAGATAAACACTGAGCCAGAGGCGCGCTAGTGGGTTAATTGACAAAAGAATATGCATTCTTAAAAATCATATTAAAGGAAATAAAAATGTAATACAGCAGAACAGTGTTATTAAAAAAATATAAAATGTAACAATAAAATATATACGAACCGAAATCGGGAAATACTCACAAACACACACGAATGAACTTTACATATTGAAACACTTGTGGGGAGTTTAAATCAATTTATTCACAAAAACTACAAAAACTTTACTGGATACGTTATTACAATTCTACATCACTATAGTCTTCATCCGAAGAACTGTCATCATCCCCTGGTGTTATAATTATAGGGTCAACCACCTGATCGACCAAGTTGTCCAGTTCCCACATTTTATCTTCCTCTTTTAAAACATGCTGGATTGCTTTTTGCCAGTTTTCTGATGTGATTTCCATAATGGCTTGATCAAACAATACCTTGACATCTTTCATTTTAAATGTGGTATTGTGCCTTGCAACATATCCTTTAACTTGTGCCCATATAAGTTCTATGGGATTTAATTCGCAATGATATGGCGGTAGGCGTAGCACAGTTACTTTATACTTTTCTGCTACATCTTCTACGGCATATTTTATGAAGCGAGATTTATGTTGTTTTACTACGGCTAGTAGTTCCTTCTTTATTGAATTCGTCTCAAACTGAATACCTTTATTTGACAGCCAGTTAATAATTTCTTGCTTTCTCCAAGCTGAAGTTGGTACCTTCTCTATGCGCCTTGAATGGTAGCTTGCATTATCCATAACCACGACCGAATCAGCTGGAAGAAATTTTAACATTTCCCCGAAGTAGTCTTCGAAGACATCCGAATTCATGTCCTCATGATAATCTCCCGTCCGACACGACTCAAAGCTTAACAAACCTTCTTTTAAAAATCCTTCTTCGCTTCCAATGTGAGCAATTATAAGCCTCTTCCCTTTTCCCGAAGGCACTTTAATACCCGTCGAAAGGCCTTCTATGAAAGCTTGGCGAGCACTTGTTACATTTTTATCTTGCCACATTTTTTGGACTATATAACCTTCGTTTATCCACGTCTCATCAAGATAAAAAATTTTCTTGTGCTCTCTGCGGTACTGTTTTATAGTTCTCAAATATTTTCGTCTCCAGCAAATGATTTCATCACTTTCCAGTAATAGTGCCTTTCGATTGTGCTTTTCCCAGGAAAAATTCATACTTTTTAAAGTTTTCCATAAAAGTTTTCTGGATATCAAAGGAATATCGTTATCTTGGCTTATCTCCATTAGTATTTTGTCAAGGGTGGGTATTTCCTTTTTAAAATAAAACGAATGAACTTTTCTTCGAATGTCACGTTTGGTGTCTTCACCTAAGATTTTTATTGGTCTTCCTGATTTTCTCTTGCATGGACTTAACTGGCCTGATATCTTTCTTTCTCGCAATAATTTAAAAATCGTGGACTGTCCAATTCCAGTCATTCGGGCACATCGCTCAACACTTTCTTGCACAGACAAACTAGGGTGATCGTGTTTTATGCAATCATATACATTTAAAATTATAACTTTTTCACTAACAGATAGCGGAGAATTTTTTACACCTCTTTTCTTTGGAGTAAATGTCGCCATTTTATAACTTTTTCACTATTTCTATATCACAATATTACTGTACGTTTAATTGGTGTAGTAACAATTACTAACTCGAATGTCGAATGTCGAATGATAATAATAAAATAAAAGAGGGATTATAATGAAAGTGTAAGTAAAACCTCATTACGCGTTATTAGTCTTCATGTTGATTTATTTTAGTTCTTAGTAATATTAGGAGGTGCGTCATACCCTTATCAGTTTCTTCTAATGCTTTTATTCGTTCAGTAAGGAAGTGAATTTGTTTTTATAAATAAAAATGTAATTAGCTTTAATGACCATATAATGGAATACGAGTTTGAAGAATAAGTTAATCGAAAAATTAAATAAAATTGGTTATCACAAAATATCCAAAATATGATATTTTGAGGTACATCAATTTTTGACGACGAAGTTGACATCCGTCCATTTGCCTACGCCCATGACGACACCGAAATTCAGGCAAATTTTATGACACTTCATGATTTATTACTCTACACTCATTTGAAACCAATTATAGAATATTCTGGAATAGGCCACCTCTATTAGCTTCCACTATCGCTTCAATTCCATCGACTTCCATCGATTCCGATCAATACATCCGAAACATTCTCGAAGGTACATCGTCGTCGTCTCGAGATGAAACCGTTATATGGGCTACGTCAACATAAGCAAGTTCGGTACACTGCTTCCCTCTTAGATCTGTGCGTCCCGATTAGCAACTCTATTTGTGGGCCCAGGATAGCGGAATCTACAGGACTCTTCAACTCTGCATGAACCCCTCAAGAAGAAATATTAGTCTACTGACTTTGAAGGACACGATCTCTTCGGATTAATGCAACACACAGTATTTCGTACGCCGGTTTCTCGGAGGATCACTTAAAGCGTGCTTCTGACAATCTTCCAATACAGATTATCTAGTACATGGCCTATCTTGGATAAGGCCAAATTCTTGATGTCATAATTGTACACGATTTTCTTCAAATCGTGTACTTGCCCTGTCTGTATACGACTTCCTGGTCACCATATACAGCAACAATCGAGAACCATCTTCTAATCTCAGTATTCTTCCAACTTTAAGCTGCTGATTTTTTAACTCGTCCAAACGACCGAACTTCTTATAGAATACGGAAAAGATTCCTTTAGTCATCTCAAGATCTTGGGCAACACAGTGGGCTAGACAGACGATATGCGGAACACTAAAAAGATCTTGCTGAACTTCTGTGGTCACGCCGAATCTAGCATGTAGTTCATCTTTGATCTCATGTTGAAGGATTCGTGCTTATGTCTCATTTGAGCTAGCATAAGGTACAATAAGGTGCTTCAAAAGTCACAACATATCCCTTGATACAAAAATGAGACATTTGAGATGCTATGTTTTCTCTGTGTTGTTGTACGGGGCGGAGGCATGGACGCTTACAGATACCACTATTAAAAAAGTTGAAGCATTTGAGATGTGGCTTTATAGAATAATGCTGAGAATATCTTGGACATCAAGGATCACGAACAAGGAACTTCTAGGAAAAACGAAGAAGGAACCAGAGATTGTGTTTACGATCAAAAGCATAAAATTGCAATATCTGGGACATGTTATGAGAAATCAGCACCGTTACTCCCTGATACAGTCTATATTGCAAGGTAAAGTCAAAGGTAAGCGAGGACCCGGTAGAAGGAGAATATCATGGCTGCGGAATTTAAGAACATGGTTTAAGAAAACCTCAACGGAGCTGTTTCGAGCCGCAGCGAGCAAGGTTATGATTGCCAATATGATTTCCAACATCCGAAACGGATAGGAACTAGAAGAAGAAGAAGTCGCAAGACGATTTATGTGAACTGTTTTTGGTTTACCTTTCGACAACTTCTTAATTCGGTATATCACGTCATTTATTCTCTTTTTAATTTCATAGGGACCTTCCCATTGTCTTTGCAGTTTAGAAGACAAGCCGAGGCTTGTCGATGAGCCAAACAAGATCACCTACTTCAGTAGCTTTCATTCTTGCATCGAGAATCATATTGACCTTTCATTCTGTCACTGGCTAACTGGATTTGTTGTCGGGCAAGTTCATGAATGTTGTTCATTTTTAAATTCGGGCGGTCCACATAATCTTCGCTTGCAAAATGTTCTTCGGAAGGTCTGCAGCCAAACTCTAGGTCGCAGGGCAAACGAACTTCACGACTTAACATCAGGCAGATTGGAGTCTAGCTTGTAGTTTCATTCACGGCCGAGCAGTAGGCCATTAGGAATAAATGAATGTGCTTGTCCCAATCTCTTTGATGTTCTGATTTAACTTTGGACATGTGTTTACCTATCGATCGGTTCATCCTCTCAACAACTCCATCTGATTGAAGATGCAGGAGTGTCGTTTACTAATTCACCAATCAATTTACAAACGTTTTGGAAAAGGGTTAACTCGAAGTTTCGCCCTTGGTCGGAGTGGATCTCCAAGGGAACACCAAATCGGCTAAAGAATTCTTTAACAAGTATCTATGCAACGGTAGCAGCTTCTTGATTTAGTATTGGATAGGTCTCAGTCCATTTTGTAAAATAATCCATGGCTACCAGGATATATTTATTTTCATCATTCTTCTCTGGAAGTGGACATGCAATGCCGATTGCTACTCTTTCCATAGGACTACCAACATTGTACTGTTTCATGGGTGCCCTTTTTTTACCAACTGGACCATTACTGGTTGTACACAGTTCACATTTCCGGCACCATCTTCTTAGATCATCTTTACAGTTCACCCAATAGAAACGTCCTCGAACCTTTTGCAGGGTCTTTGTAATACTAAAGTGTCCTCCTGATGCACCGTCATGCAACTGATGCAATATTTCTGACACTTTACTTTTAGGTACAATCAACTGAAGCTTAGATTCTGTACCATCATTGTTCTCAAAGGTTCTATACAGAAGATCATCTTTTAGCACTAGGCAATTCCGTTCGCTCCAGTAAAATTTTTGGACTACAAGCACTAATGTTTTTTTCACTTCGACGCATCCAATCCAATACCCTTTTTATACATGGATCATTTGCTTGAGCGTCTTGTAGCTGTTAAGGCTGCCATTGATCATTAATAACGGTGGATTTTTACTCACGGGGCAAAGTTGTTCTTCTAATTTAAGACAGTGATTACAATTTGCACTGCACGGCCGTCTCGAAAGAGCATCAGCATTTAAGTGAACTCTTCCAGCCCTGTGTTCGATCTCGTAATCATATTCTTGTAATCGTTCTAACCATCTTGCCATCTGGCCCTCTGGATTACGGAATTGTAGGAGCCATTTTAGAGCGGCGTGATCCGTTCGGAGAAGAAACTTTCTGCCATACAAGTATTTATGGAAATATTCGCAAGCCTTCACTACGCCTAGCAATTCTCTGCTGGTAACGCAATAGTTTCTTTTTGGTTTCGACAAGACTTTGCTAAAGTAAGCGATGACTTTCTCCTGCCCATCTTGTATTTTGAAGAGAACAGCTCCTATTGCACTGTTGCTGGCATCGGTGTCCAACATAAATTTTCCTGCCTATTTAGGGTAGCTTAAAACCGGTGAACTGATCAGAGCCATTTGTAATTGTTCGAAAGTTTCTTGACACTCTTCGTTCCATGTATATTCTTTGCCTTCTTCTGTCAACTTTGTTAATGGTTTGGAGATGTTGGCAAATCCTTTGACAAAACGTCGGTAATATGTACATAGACCAAGAAAACTTGCTGTAAGTTTTTCAGGATCAGCTGTTACACCATTACTCGCTACAATATGTCCCAAGTACTTCACTTTCGTGAAACTGTGACATTCTTGATTAACTATAATTGTAGTAGTTACTAAAATAACTAAAGTAGGGTTATAATAATTCTTCAAATTTTTAAGGTTCTAATCTCTAAGAATTTGAACTTGGTAAACTACTTGAAATTTATAATCTTCACTACCTTGTTAATTGTTACATTATTACACTTTTAGTTTCGTCAATATTGAATGATAATCGGCATTATCTATAACTACATTGTCAAAAGGAATATACGGATACAATGACACATTATCGCTGTTTCCGAAAACATACAAAATTGAAAATTCCAAAATAACCTACACACTATAAAATAAAAAATCGACACGAACAATTTGCGAATTGCGGTGTAGCAGGACAACAATGACTTCGCTGTGTCTCTATATATAATTAGTCATGCACATGAATAAATTTAATTAATCATTATCAAACGGCAATTACCGCGGACTTGCGTGAAATTTTATTGATCGACAGGTACAATGTTCCAAGTAAATCGTTGATATATTTACTTTATGTATTAGGTTCGTGATTTCCGATCGTAATGAAGGATAATGGACAGTTGGACATACATAAATGTATTCATACCATTTAAATACATTCGTAGACCAAAATTATGCCTGGTAGATATTAGATCTTTATTTTCCTTCTTTAGAGCTTCTGTAATTTATATTGCTTAATATTGTATAGCATTCAGATGGAAAAGAAATAAGGATAAAATCAGGTATCAGAATAGGCACATGGAATGTAAGAAGTCTCTACGAGCCCGCTAAGATAGAAAATACCATACGTGAAATGATAAGGCTCAATATACCAGTTCTTGGGATAAGCGGAATACGATGTATTCTATTCTGGAGAAGAAGGCAGTAACCACCGGAATGTAGTCTTATAAATTGTACATAAAGAAGTCTCTTGCTGCAATGGACCGCAGGAGTGTGACGTCACATTGTCATTATTACTTTCCAAACAAACGTTGAAATGTCAAATCTCAAGACTTTTTAATTCCTATAAAGTTAACATTTTGCTTCCTCTGCTGCTTTTTCTTGTAAGTATAGTGTTTTTACGATAATACCGTCATAATTCAGAGTTCTATTTCTATGAAATATGGTTTAAAAGTTTAATTAAAGAAATTTTAACCTTACTTTATTGATACTTTCATTTTATTCCTATTAGCATAAAACAATGTGCTTTATTATTTACACAACCTTGTAAAATTGTTGTAGTAACTATTAGAATACTTAAATATTGCAAAAAGCGGAAAGATTCTATAAAATAAATGAAAAAATAACGAAAAATACAAATTATCCACACTAAACAAGGTTTGTTTGAAAAGTGAAACTGGCAGATGTCAATCAAATCTACGTCATCACTCCTGTGGTCCATTAAACTCAAAACCAGTAGATATACATCTAGTCCAAGTTTATGCGCCAACAGCCAGCAGCAGTGAAGATGACATAGAGAATTTTTATGATGATATAAAGAAGGTGATGAGTCAGCTGAAAAACAAAGACATTACAATAACAATGGGGGACTTCAATACCAAAGTAGGAACAGGTAGACAAGAAAACATTGTAGGGAATTTTGGACTTGGATAGGGGAACCGTTTTGTAGAATTCTGCGTAGAGAACAATCTATGTATGACAAATTCATTCTTCAAACTACCCAAGCGTCGTTTATATACTTGGAAGTCACCCACAGATATTAAAGAGAAGATCATAAGAAATTAGATCGATTATATAACAATTACCGAAAGGTACCGAAATTCAATCAAAAAACTAAAACACTACCTGGAACCGACGTCCCGTCAGATCATAACTTATTAATTCAGTGACATAAAGCTCAAACTTAAAAAAAGTAAAACGCCAACAACCGACTAACCGAATAAACACTCGCTGTATTCGAAATAATAGTCATGAAATTACACACGAGATAAAAAAGAAGTTCGAAAAATCGGAAGAAACACATAACGTCGAAGACCATTGGAATCATGGCAAAACCATTATGCAAGAAATAACTAACAAGTATAAAACACGTTCGCGGACAAGACGGCATATCCCATCACGCACACAGAGACTAGACGGCATATCCCGTTACGCACACAGGGACAAGACGCGATATGCCGTCCAAACAAACAGTTCGGTATAATACTCAGAGCGGCATTTTTCGTCGTGCGTATATTGGTTTCCCCGTACGAACACGACTGATGACCCAGCACACAAAAATATTTAGTAAAATGTCCCTGCATACGTTTCGCCATGCAGTTGACCTCGCTTGTGTTTTGGTGAATGCACGTGAATAATATCTTCCTTTTTATACTGTTAAAGTTATACACTCCCTTTAAATTAGTGCAAAGCAGTTTTATGTGTTTGGTAATTGTCAATAAGTCCTTAATTTTATATATTTGGATTTTATAATGCAAAAACTGAACAAAAAAGTTCTTAGAAAATTAAATACTTAAGTTATTAATTAAATATTAATAATTAAATTAAGAACATTAAAAAAATACTTAAGGTAATGAATCAGTAGTGGTCACTGAATCAGTAGTTGTCACTCTTAGGAAAATAAGGTGAAATTACTAGTTGGCAACCATTATTACATTGAGATTTCATAATTTATGAAGACCTGGCAACATCTAGATGCCACTAGCCGAGTTTGAAGTTTCTCTGTTCAATATTTCCAATATGGCGTTTTAATGTTTGTGCGTATCTCATGTTTTAATGAATATTCTTATATTTTCTTAGTAAAACTGTTAAGAAAGGTACTTTTTAATTTTGGCTGTAATATAATTTCTATAGTAATTTATAATGCAGTTTCAAGTTGGAGCTTTTAATGAAGCATTTTACAAAAATGTTAACAGGTCTTTGAAATTTTTTAAGGTTATTTTTTTGCTAAAACTAGGGATGACATCTACTGATTATGACTATATGGAAAAAATCAGTTGTGGTCATTTGGTGCCACGTACTGATTACGAACCAATTTTAACTAATCAGTAGTTGGCATCTCTGTCACTAATGCCTCTTTTTATAATACTTATCCTATTTTCTGCATTAATAGTTACTTATGAATGCGTGTCTCTACAGTGTTTTATATTGTGCCGCTAGAATATATCATTGTTTCAGGAAAGAAATAAATAAAATTATGCCTCAACGACGCAAATTATTTAATTACGAAGAATGGCAGATGGACAGGGCCTTAGAAGATATTTCTCGTCGGGTTCCAGTTGCTACTGCTGCAAGAAATCATAACGTTCCAAGAATGACACTGTCTAATAAGTCAAAAGGCAAGTCTCCAAAGATACGTCGAATGGGCCCAGAAACAATTTTATCTCAGCAAGAGGAATCTATTTTGGTTACATGGATTCGGAAAATGAGCCATATCGGTTTCCCTATTACAAAAGATGAAATGCTAGATAGTGTTCAATTGTTGATTCGAGAATTAAAAAGAAAAAACCCGTTTAAAGATGATCGACCAACATTAGGGTGGCTACAACGTTTTAAAATCCGTCATCCAGAAATTTCAATTCGAACAGCGCATAACCTAACAATTACCAGAGCATCTGTATCTAAACAAGAAATTAAAATCTGGTTTGAAGAAGTTTCATTATTCTTGAAAGAAAGTGGTAATTTTGACATCTTACTAGATCCAAGCCGAGTCTATCAAAAAGACGAGTCAGCTTTTTTCCTGAACCCTAAAGGTAATAAAGTACTATCAAGCAGAGGGCAAAAAAAGCATATCAACGAGTGAATTAGGATGAAAAAGAATGCTTAACTGTATTGGTTACAGCAAGTGCAGCAGGAAAAGCAGCACCTCCAATGGTATTCTTTAAGTATGACAGGGTACCGCGTGATATTGCGAATAGTGTTTTGCGAAAAGATTGAGAGCCGAACAAAGAGCAAAGTTGAAAGAAGAGAAAGAAAAAGCAAAACAGTTGAAACTGCAAGAAAAAGAAAATAAAAGGGTTTTAAAGAGGACCAAAAAGAAGCGTCAGAAAGAATGGTCTGACTCTGAAACTGAGGAAGAGTGGGTCGAATCTAGTAGTAGTATAGATGATATAGTAAGTGACTTTGAGGGGTACATGGAAAAATAAACTATACTGGAAGAAAATGATGTTGAGAGTGACTTGAACCAGTGGATATATAAGAAGGGAGATTTCGTGTTAGTACAATGTCCTAGTAAGAAGAAGTTTCATAAATATGCGTGTATAGTACAGGACATTTATAAAACAACAGTATGATGTGGTTGCGATGAACTGTTACAATGACCTAAAAACATTGTTTAAATTGAATGAAAAAAATGTTAGTGTAATTAACTTAAACTAACTTTAAGTTTCATATTTTTAAAACTTCAAGACAGAAAAAATTAATCGTAAATAATACACATCTCAAGCGTTTATTAAAATTTTAGTTGAAATTATAACTTAAAAGTAGGCGCCAAAAATATATTTTTGTTTTATTTCCATCCTTAACACTGACCACTACTGATTCATTACCTTTGAGGTTATGTTAACAAATATCCAGTTATTCGTTTATTTGTACCTAATCTGTATTATGTACACTGTAAATAATTTCTAATTAGTTTTTTGGTGTGAACTAGTATATATATATATATATATATATATATATATATATATATTTATATATATATATATATATATATATATATATATATATATATATATATATATATATATATATATATATAGAGTGTGTATAACGACGCTAAGAATACAATTCTTTGGAGGGTAACTTTCGGGAAAGCGTCAAAACAAGGATCAGCTAGAGATGGTATAAGCCAGCTTGGTGTAGAACTTTATTCTATATGTGAAATTTTCGGTGATATGTTGTCACCTTCATCAGCACCTAAATGGAAAACCTATTATAGTACAGTGGTGGAAATCAACATTTAAAAACCTACATTGAAAATGTTCAGTTGGTCCTAGTTGTAAAAAACACTGTCACAAACATGTTAAAAATATTAAAAAATACATTTAAAATTTTGAATAAAAACATTACAACAACAGGGTAGTTTTTCAAATACAAACACAACAAAAAGTCTAAAATTTACAACCTACAAAAACTACAAATAGAAAAGAAGAATTAATCTTCTTTTTTGATGACATATTTCTGTCAACATCCGGGTGTCATATGTAACGAGGTTATAATTTTCACTTTTGCACATCACAACCACATGGATACGAAAAGAAAGAGCCCTAGGCAACATAATAAGCAAGGAAATGAAGTCCCCTCTAAAGCACAGGTAGGTAATCTATGCATGTCATGATAAGTTCCCCACATTTTCCAGTTTGTTACTTCTTGTCAAGTCCTGTTGAAGTAGAAAGGAATAAATACAACTTAAGTTTTCAACATCTTTCTTACAGTTCATAGGAGAGCTGCAGTTATGGATGTAGCACATTTCTATGAAGTTTCTCTTAAATTGGTTGTCAACCCTCTTTAGTACTTGCACATTTTCATAGTTAGCAGTGTGTCCAGTATTCTTAATATGTTGGCTAAAGGCTGTGCTGGTGGGCTTCCTCACAACATCACTCCTGTGCAAAGCTATTCTTTTTGAGAGTTTCTGGCTGGTTTGACCGACATACACTTCTGAACAAGAACCACATGGAATAGAATACACTACATTGAAGTTATCCAGTTTTTTAACTCTTTCTGTCAGATGAGTAAAGTATGTCCCTAATCTTTTGTAAACAGAATTTGCTATCACTATGTCGAACTGTCTGAAAAGGTTTGTGATCTGTGGTGATAAACCTTTGATGTAAGGCAATCTCCCATAGAACACTTCTACTGTTTCTCCTTCTAATGTTTGTCTTTGCTGTGTTCTAACTGTTGGCATATAAATAAATATTCTTCTTAATAAATTGCTATTTCAAGATATGCCAACAGTTAGAACACAGCAAAGACAAACATTAGAAGGAGAAACAGTAGAAGTGTTCTATGGGAGATTGCCTTACATCAAAGGTTTATCACCACAGATCACAAACCTTTTCAGACAGTTCAACATAGTGATAGCAAATTCTGTTTACAAAAGATTAGGGACATACTTTACTCACCTGACAGAAAGAGTTAAAAAACTGGATAACTTCAATGTAGTGTATTCTATTCCATGTGGTTCTTGTTCAGAAGTGTATGTCGGTCAAACCAGCCAGAAACTCTCAAAAAGAATAGCTTTGCACAGGAGTGATGTTGTGAGGAAGCCCACCAGCACAGCCTTTAGCCAACATATTAAGAATACTGGACACACTGCTAACTATGAAAATGTGCAAGTACTAAAGAGGGTTGACAACCAATTTAAGAGAAACTTCATAGAAATGTGCTACATCCATAACTGCAGCTCTCCTATGAACTGTAAGAAAGATGTTGAAAACTTAAGTTGTATTTATTCCTTTCTACTTCAACAGGACTTGACAAGAAGTAACAAACTGGAAAATGTGGGGAACTTATCATGACATGCATAGATTACCTACCTGTGCTTTAGAGGGGACTTCATTTCCTTGCTTATTATGTTGCCTAGGGCTCTTTCTTTTCGTATCCATGTGGTTGTGATGTGCAAAAGTGAAAATTATAACCTCGTTACATATGACACCCGGATGTTGACAGAAATATGTCATCAAAAAAGAAGATTAATTCTTCTTTTCTATTTGTAGTTTTTGTAGGTTGTAAATTTTAGACTTTTTGTTGTGTTTGTATTTGAAAAACTACCCTGTTGTTGTAATGTTTTTATTCAAAATTTTAAATGTATTTTTTAATATTTTTAACATGTTTGTGACAGTGTTTTTTACAACTAGGACCAACTGAACATTTTCAATGTAGGTTTTTAAATGTTGATTTCCACCACTGTACTATAATAGGTTTTCCATTTAGGTGCTGATGAAGGTGACAACATATCACCGAAAATTTCACATATAGAATAAAGTTCTACACCAAGCTGGCTTATACCATCTCTAGCTGATCCTTGTTTTGACGCTTTCCCGAAAGTTACCCTCCAAAGAATTATATATATATATATATAAAGAAATATGTATGTAATCGTACATTCAGATATAATATTGTAATTATAATCGGAATCGGACTTATATGTAAAAAAATTACTAGAAAAGATTTTAAAATTTTTCTGAATATCTTAAAATCTGAAAACGGTTTTCTAACTGTGTTAGTTAAATTGGCAGAGGCTGGTCCGAAAATAACGTATAATTTACATAGTGCCAAAATTTAACAAAGATAAGCTATTTTAAGTAGTTTTTACATATTACACTAAAGTTTTCCAACAGTTTGGCACACTTACTACCATTTAATCGTTGCGATTTACGTCAATCTTTATATTTAACCTTGAGTCTTATTTTTTTCATTTATAAAGTAGAGTTGTAGAAGCGAGTGATTCGTTATCTTTGTATTGTCTCACACCCACTTCGGTGTATCTTTATATAATGACCTGCTACTACTGTTAAATCTGGAAATAAGTGATTAATTGCTTTAAAGATTTGTATTTTCGAAAAATTATCCAAATAAATCTAACAAAAATACAAGAAATTGTTTTACAATTACGGCCGTTTGCTGTATGAGTGCAAATTGTCACCATCTCCCTCCGTTTTCCTTATTTGCTCGAAAACAGATGAATCTTCTTCTAATTAAAGACGGGCCTCTGCTTGCGACATGGCTGTTTCTTATAGTGGTTACATGAACACTTCCACGTTTATCAAGTACCTGGAGCATTTGTTACTGCACAAGCAGTCACATTAAAAAAAATAATTTCATCCATTTATTAAGTCTGCCACCACATAGCAGCCATAGGACCAAGCCACTCGAAAACTGCTACTGTAGATATGGCAAGAGAGGGCTTTCGATCTACAGGAATCTACCTACTAGATAAAAATATTTTCCGCTGGCATAAAATATATTTATGAGTAACAGAGTAAGATTTAGGTGAAGATTCAGATAATAAAGGTCATGTTTTTATATAGGGATAGAGCCGTAGAAGTCATCAAAATCGGAAGTCAGAATTTCTGCACCTGGTCCTTCAAATATTGAAAAAGAAACTCTTACTGAGACGAAAGAGCCCCAATTATCCGTCAATAAAATCAGAACAGTCAGTAATTTAACCTTCAGACATTATTCCCTTCCCAAAAATTAAGATAAAAAGGAAACGAACCAGTAAAAGTTTGAAGTCAAGCCCTACTAACATCGACACCTAATAAGGAGCGAAGAAGAAAAGAAGAAAGCAGACAAAGGAAAGTTTTTGATGAATCATCATCTGATGAATCAGTAGCTTTCTTATCAAGAAAGTATTGATTTATTGTGACATTCACTTTTCCGATAACGATAAAGAGCAAGACATTGATATTGTGCTAAATATTTTACTTGATGACTTTGTCATAGTGCAGGTTTTTGGAAAAAAAATACAGATTATTTGTCGCCAAAATATGCCAAGTAAATGATATGGTAATGAAGACTGTCCCCAACATTTCGTTTTCGTGAGACGCCTTTTTTCGAAAGGAATATTTTATTTTAAAGCTTTCAAAGCCAATAAAAATCAGCTCTTTCATATTACAGGAAAAAAGACAACAGGAGATAACCAAACTGAGTGTTTTTGCCCACAACTATCCTACTTGTCATATATCTCTGTAACATTTTTTTTATTATTAATATATTAAATATTTCTAATTCCTTTTACCCCCGTGCGATACGCCTATGATCGTGTATCGATAGCAAAATATTGTAGATACCCAGCTAAAATGGAATTCCCTAATTAGGAATGGTTTTTAATCCTTCCGTCATAATATTCATTATGAAAAGAGTATAATGCGTTTTGGTATGCAGTTTCCTTTTCATAAATTGGTAATTTTCGTCGAAGGCCCGTTTCTTTTGACAATAACTTAATCCCAAGTATTGTCTGTTTCTTATGTCCAATTGTTAATACCGATTATTTTACCTCAAAGTTTCCAATAGTCGTTAAGGCCTTACCTTCTGAGAAACACATACAACTGTCCTATCATTCTTGAGTGGGGGAATATTTTCTTCTTCCTTTTTCAGGGACAGTTGGTGAAATTTTGAGTGGAACCAAGTTACTTGTTGGTGGGCCGTTGTTGAGTTAAGGCCAATATCTCGTGTTACGCTTTGCTCACTTTATTTCTTATCGTATCGTCTTTGTGAATTATTTTCTAAGTGTGTATACACTTTATATTTGAGTTTTCTTTCCTTAGACTATATTAAATTATATATAGTTCTACACTACCTTTAATGGTTATTAAATTCAGTGTTTAGTACCAGAAAAGTATTAAATTCAGTGAATTAAGCTGCCTTCGTCAAGATCTACGTAAGTAATCTTTATCTACAATTATCTGGGCGAGTAATATGGTATGGTACCATATCACCTGCCATTATCTGGACGTATCATCGATATCTTCACCTGTAGATTGCCGATTTTTGAATGTAATTGAACCATTCAAGAAATTTCTATAAATATTACCTATGAACATACAAGTCTCAGTTTTTTATCAAATAATAGTGCGAGATAGTTAATTGACTTAACCAAGTGCGGTTTGGTTTATGTTTTCATTCTTGTAACCTTTTTGTTTTTTTTTGTAAATTTAGAGTTAAGTAATTTTTGCTATCTTTTGTATTTCCTATATTTTTGTTCATTATCTTTCCTATGATATCTCGAGATACGCCAAACTATATTTGTATATGATTGCCTTATACATCTTGGTAAAGGTATTTTTTTATTACATTATTGCTTAATTTTATACATATAACACCATTTCATAGTTGTGTATTTTTATTACTTGTGTTGCATTTAGCAGCATCATAATTTTGTGTTTAATATATTGTTATTGTTTTATGCATGTATTTTATTTGTCGGCTCCTAACAAGTTCCCTGATAAAATAATAGCTCTGAACAATTACTATCTTTAAATATTACTATGCTTTTGAACTGTAGAAAGATCAGGCTGATTAAGTTTCGTAGGTAAGTAAGTGTAATACTTAATATATTTATTATTTGTTTATATATTGCGTTGACCAGATTTATTTGATAATTTACTGTTGGTATCTTTCCTTGGGTTTGATCTCTGAACCTAAATATCTTTTCTTATCTCTTTTCTTTTCTAAGGTTTTCTTAATTTTCTCCTTAACCCCAAAAAATTGAGTGGCGCCCTGTTTCTATCTTCTCTTATCTTTGGTAATTTTACCCATCTATCTTTTTGTTTATTTCTGTATCTTTTCTAATATCTCTTATCCTATCTTTACCTATTTCTTCCGTTGGATCCATTCCCGGTTCCAAAAGCTAGTTTCGAACCCACGACTCGCTCTCCACCAACCATCTGGCTGCCGTCCGCAGTGTCTCCATTGGTTATCTTTCTAGCACCACCCAAAAAAGATTTCCGAGGTTACATCTCCTATAATAACAGATTTAACGTTTGTCCAAAAAGTTGATCACTACGTATATTACTTTTTTACGAGTTTTCAATGACTTATCCAACAATTGAATTCACCGTAACATTTAAGAACAATCATTTTGCGCAATGGCCTAAATATAACAAATAAAACCCAGATAAGCGTATTTTAGTGTTTGATAAGAGGCGGCCTTATATTGTTTGGAAACAGTGGTATATTTTGGACGTTGAGATAAACAAAATTTTAATAGGTTTCCTGTTAATTATCTTGTGCAATTTATTTTTGTTTTAATGATGAAAACCACATTTTCCTGTCACGTATAATTATTTTCAAAACACTCACACACTCACGTATCCTGGACAAGTTCTAAGACAATATTATTGCGTGGTAATTTTGTTATTGTATCACAATTTTAAGATAAAAACTACCAATAGACTTCGCATGGCTCGGATGACTTTTCTAATAAATTCTTGAGGTATTATTTTCCATTCATCATTAAGCGTAGCTTCCAATTCCATTATGCTCCCTGGTGCATCATTTCTGTCCCGGACCCTTCGTTTAAGCTCAATCCCAACATGCTCTATTGAATTTAAGTCCGGGCTCAACGCAGGCCAATTTATTGTAGGTATATCGATATGAGCCATATAGGTGGTGGTGATCCGTGCAGTATGTCATCGTGTATTACAATAAAGGCATAATCAATAAATCCCGCATGTTCATCCAAAATGTCTCTAGCACGAAAACCAACTCAGTTTTGCCATCCATAATAATGCTTGCCCAAAACATACAAGAACCGCCTCCATATGACACAGTTTCTGGTATAAAACATTGAGCAAATCGCTCTCGCGGCCTTCTAGAGACTCGACACTTCTTGTCATTGCCGTGTAGACAGATCGTACTTTCAGGTAAGAATAATACCTGACTTGATAGTCGTCCCAATCAAAATGTTCGCGAACAAATTCTAATCGACTTTGCTTCTGGGCTGCAGTTAGCTTGGGATCTTCAGTCCCTTCTGACTCCAAACGGTGGTAAACACCCTCGGATCTCTCTAAGCTCTTCTTTGAGATTAGCACCAGTCAAATGACGATTTCTCAGGGATTCCGACAAAAGAAATCGATCATCTCTCCGATGTTATTCGTTTAAAGCTTCTCGGCCTCGTCGGCGTACATAATCACCAGTATCTTGATACCGACGATACACTCGGGACACAGCAGATTGGCTTAAATTTAGTCGATTTGCCACGACCCTCTCTTTCAGGTCTTCCCCCCATAATGCTACCGCTTGAGCTGCTTTGACGGATGTGGTATCCATTTGTAATGCACTTGCAAACTTAGTATAAGTGGATTACTATGGGAATTGATGCATACGATGTTAACCGAAACAAGTCGGTATGCGTATCGATTTCAATGAGTCAAATTCTGACTGTATGTATTACATTCTTTATTTGTAATACGTCATCTGATTTACTCAAAAACAAAACTTTTTTTAAACTCAATATTGAGGTTAATAATTAGAAACAAAACAAGAGAGATAATTGGTAATGGGAATCATATAATAGAAAGATTGGCAGAAAATGTTGAAGATAGACTATATATAAGACGGGAGATGAGGTTGCAAGAAGAAGAAATCCAGCTCGAAGGCATGAAACACGAAAGAGAGAAAGAAAACATCCCAATAAAGGAAGAAGTAATCAAAGCAATATAGAATTAAATGAAAACAAAGCTCTTAGAGCAGATGGCGTAGACGCTATAATTTTGAGCTTTACCGCCTTTATAGTGAACTAAGTATTGGTAAGTTTTTCAAACTAAACAGGCTGTGGCAGGCTGTGTCGAAACACATATGTATAACCAAAGACCAGATGTAGTGAGAAGAGGTAGGTCCAGAGCACGATTTAAAAACCAGGAGGAAAACTACTTAGGACTGTTAAAAATACGAAATTGGAAAACCAAGGCGAAGGATAGCAAGAAATGGAAGCTGATCATAGAACAGGCCAAAATTCACTATACAGGGTGATTGATTAGTGTGAGGAAGCTCAGTAGATCTGTTATAGTAAAAATTACTAAAAAAAGTCATTAACAAAAATTGTAGGCAGCTTTAAACTCCACATTTTAAAATTAGTTACAATCTTACAGGGTGTTCCATAAGATGGTGGCAGACCAAACTTATGTTTTTTTTTAATGGAACACCCTGTATTTTATTTTAAATTTAAAATCGGCTTCACTTCCACATCACAACAATGTAAACTTTTATTATGTTATACCGGGTATCTAAAAAGTTATAACCAATATTACCTGAAAATCGTATCAAGTTTAACTCCCTGTGCAATTAAAGAGGAGTATAGGAACATTGATCTATTGCAACCATAGTTTTTAAATAATTGTTAAAAATTATAAAACATATTCGTTTCCATAATATTCGTTAAATCAAATACAGGGTAAGTCAAAATGCAAATACATTATTTTCTTGGTAATTTTAAATAGAACACCCTGTATTTTATATCACTATCAAAAAGTAATAATATCGTACTTCAAATTTTATAAAGTACTCCCTATACCTAAAGTTATCAGTTTTCTAGATATTATTGTTTTTCCATCAAAGTATTAATTTGGTAGATATTTTAACGTTTACCAACTCACAATATAATTATTGTGAGTTGGTTATGATTGATTTGTCAAAAACTGACAGTTTGACATTATTGTTTAATAATTTAGTAACGAAATAACGACACAGAAAAGAAAACAATTTATTTAAAATAAAATTTATAAAAAATAACCGACGGAAAATAAAAAAATATATAACAACACATAGAAAAATTAAAAACAACAGTAAGTTTAACTTATCTTACTTAAGTAAGGTGTTCAAAATGACCTCCCAAAACATCTATGCATGCTTGAAAACGGTCATTGAAAGAGTTGGTTACATTACTAAGCATTTGTAAAGAAATATTTTGAAATGCAATTCGGATTCTATTTTTCATATCATCCCTTGTTGTTGGGGGTATTTTATATACTTCGTTCTTAACGTAACCCCAAAAAAATGAGTCCATTTTATTGAATTCTGGTGACCTTGGGGGCCACCTTACCGGTCCATCCCTTCCGATCCATCTTTCCCCAAACTGATTATTAAGCTCACCACGTACTAATTCGTTGTGGTGCGCAGGAGCACCGTCATGTAGAAACCACATTTTTTCACGTATATTAAGTGGAACCTCTTCTAATAATATCGGTAACTGATTTACGATAAAATCTAAATAAATCTCACCATTTAAATTATCTTCAAAAAAATATGGTCCTACTACATGGTTACCGACGATACCTCCCCACACATTTAGAGACCATCTTGTTTGACTATGTGTTACTATGTGGTATGGATTACTTGTTGAGTAGTAGTGAAAGTTATGCCTATTAAAAGAACCGTTTCGATGGAATGTAGCTTCATCACCAAATAGGACATAATCAAAAAAATCTCTCTGCTCATTAATTTTTTCTAAGGCCCATTCACAAAATACTATTCGTTTCTAAAAATCATCATTAATTAATTCTTGGTGCTTTTGAATATGATAAGGCTGCATCTTGTTTTTAGATATAATGTTTTGAACAGAGTAGTAACTAAGTTCTTGTTCATTGGAAATAGTCCTTATGCTTGTGTGTGGGTTTTCTGTAACCGCCATCAACACACTCATTTCGTTTTCCTCTGTCACACTAGTTTTTGTTCGTTCATGTTTTTCATAATTCACTGAACCAGTGCGGTTAAATCGATCTTTCAATTTTTCAAATGTATCTTGTCTATGTTGTCGCCTATCTGGAAACCGTTCTTGATAAATTCTAGCTGATAGTAATGAATTTTTATTGCATTCCTCCAATATCCAGATCATATCTACCATTTCATCAGTAGTAAAATTCATTATTGCTAATTTAAATTGAATCAATTACTGAATTACTAAATAATAATTGTTGCTAATTTACGGTGTACCCCAATACTGAATTAATAAATATTAATGTCAAACTGTCAGTTTCTGACAAATCAATCATGGCCAACTCACAATAATTATTGGTAAACGTTAAAATATCTACCAAATTAATACTTTGATGGAAAAATAAAAATATCTTTAAAACCAATAACTTTAGGTATAGGGAGTACTTCATAAAATATGAAGTACGATATTAGTTCTTTTCGATAGTGATATAAAATACAGGGTGTTCTATTTAAAATTACCAAGAAAATAATGTACTTGCATTTTGACTTACCCTGTATTTGATTTAACGAATATTATGAAAATAATATGTTTTATAGTTTTTAACAATTATTAAAAAACTATGGTTGCAATAGATCAATGTTCCTACAATTCTTTTTAATTATACAGGGAGTTAAACTTGATACGATTTTCAGGTAATATTGGTTATAACTTTTTAAATACCCGGTATAACATAATAAAACTTTACATTGTTGTAATGTGGAAGTGAAGCAGATTTCAAATTTAAAATAAAATACAGGGTGTTTCATTTAAAAAAACATAAGTTTGGTCTGCCACCATCTTATGGAACACCCTGTAGGATTGTAACTAATTTTAAAATATGGAGTTTAAAGCTGCCTACAATTTTTGTTAATAACTTTTTTTTGTAATTTTTACTATAACAGATCTATTGAGCTTCCTCACACTAATCAATCACCCTGTATATTGTAGAGCCAATGATGATGAGTGTCATATGGTTTGGATCCAACATTTTATAAAATAAGTTAAGTTTTGATTATTTTAATAATGATGCCAATAACAACTGCAGAAATTGAGTTGAGTTGAAATGTTTCTCCACTTTGAAATTGATTAAGTCTGAAACTAAATTAAGTTTTAATTTGAGAAACAGGCTTTTGGTAAGTACCTATTTGTTTTAATTCTCGAATCAGCGCCCCATGAACAAAATTATTACCCGCCGCCTTTGAATACTATTTCTACCAAACATTGTGCATGGAAAGATCAAAGGTCCTGGTTGAGAAACTTGAAAGGGAGTGTAAATGCACAACAGACAAACAGAGTAGCTGTAACTAAGTTTAGAATAGCCTTGATGGTATCTAATCACCGATAAGAGGAGAAAATAAGAAGGAGGAACATTTCTTTTGTAAAGACAAAAATAAAAATTGTCAATTATCCAGTAGAAATATGTTCACAGATTTGGAATGTGTATCCATACGTGAAGGAAAGGGGGTAACCGGAAAGATACCAAATCCATCCACAAAAAGACTCAAAAAGGTCCATGAAAGAAGATGAAAAGAGTGTCATAAGAACAGTTATATATTCCTTATTGAAAACTGAAATCTACTGATAAGTTTTGGTATGGGTCTAACTGACGTGTGCTGTGGTAAGGAAACATACACAAAGTAGATGATAGAAACGGAACAACGAGAAAAAACAAACATTGTTGCCACCTAAGAGTGTTTGAACCAAAACTGTATTGATTTTCAACATTTTACCTTACGCTACAATAAAAATACAACTTGATAAAGCTACAAAATTAAGCAATAACAGAGATAAAATCTTGCCAGCGTTTTAAAATAAATTGTAACTATGATTTACAGCGTGGGTGTTGTTATATATTGTTATTATACTGATAACGTGAATAAACAAATAACATGAAAGGCAACAAGTGAAATAATTCAAGATCCCGAGGTTAATGTTCTTGCGAAAACATTAGCTTTTATTTAAAGAGTAAAAAATATGTGAAACTGTACAAATAATATACGAGGACTGTCATATAAATTGATTTTAGGAAATTATGTTTTACTCCAATTTGTTTTAACCTGTCAGCATTCGCGTGGTGAGCGCAGCGCTCAGTTAGGAATTATTTTTAAGGCTACAAAAGTATTCAGACAACAACCGGCATTAACACTCAGTGTAATCTATAATGGTACAATCTACAATAGTAGTATGTAGGTATAGTCGGTTCGCTATATTTACGCGGGTTTCGGATTAACAAAATTATGCTAATGACTCATTGATAACCAGTTGCAGTAAACGACTTCCCAGAAAATTAGGTAAAAACTGCATTAATGGTCATATTTTAAAATACATTAAAATAACATTAGGGTAGGTATAAATTTGTTACAATATTGCAGTTGAATTGATTCTTTGCCAGTGTTGACATTGTATGTTTAGACGTGTGTTAGATGTAGATAGTCTAATTTGTAGTGTACATAAGTATTTTACGGATGAAAAAGAAAATACCGGTCCTTTAAAATCGGTAATGTCTGTTCAACAACGCATATGTGATGCTCTAGGAATTAGTGAAACCAAACTAAGAGGAGTATTACAAAATCGCAATAATGAACGGCCGAAAGAAGATCACCGAAAAACTCGCCTATCATTGAAATCAAAAGATATTCCAGATGGAAAAAAATTTGAAATTCGTAATACCATTTATCGAATGTGAGCCAACAAGGAACATGTGACCTTAAATACAATTCTCTCGGAATTAAAAGATAGAAAATTTGACGAAATTGGCAGAACAAGTCTATGGAAAGGGTTTCACATAATTTGGGTTTCAAATTTCAAAAGGAGGATAACAGAAAAGCCCTTTGTGAAAAAAGTTCTGTTGTGCATAAAATAATTAACTTTCCAAGAAAATATTCTAAATTAAAAGAAGAAAGGGCAAATTTTATATATTTAGACGAAACATGGATATTTTCTAGGAGTGCAACCAAGAGAATGGCAAGATGATAACGTAAAGTCTATCAAACGTACTGATGGAGGACTGAAGCGACACATAATTTTACATGCAGGAGGAAAATCGGGTTTTATAGAAGGTGCTGATTTAATATTTTCATCTAAATCAAAATCAAGTGACTATCACGATAATATGAACACAGAAATGTTTGTAAAATGGTTACATGAAAAACTTCTGCCAGGTTTAAGTGAGCCCAGCGTAATTATTTTAGACAATGCACCTTACCATTCTGAAGTATTAAACAAAAGTCCAACGAATTCTTGGACTGTTAATAAAATTAAAGAATGGTTGACAAAGGAACATATACCATTTACACAACATATTTTAAAATCAGAATTATTACGTTTGGCAAATATCGCAAAATACGCAAAACCAGAAACCTTTGTTGTGGATCAGATTATTGAAAGTTACGGTCATCAAGTTTTACGTCTGCCACCGTATCATTGCCAGTTTAATCCCATCGAATATATATGGGGAATAGCAAAACAATATTATGACAACCTTATTGGGCCTAACGGTTATAGCGACGATGCAGTTCGGGAAACTTGGCGAAAGGCACTTTCAATTGTAACTCCAGAAGTGTGGTGCAACTGTATATTCAAGTGCGAGAAACTAATAGAAGATTGGTAAACTCGTGAAAATAAAATAAACGAAATAAGTACAATCATAATAACAATTAATGGTGATGACAGTGATGATGATGACGATTATGATATTTTTGATGATGTGTTTGATTTGTTGGCAAGTTAAATTTTTTTATTTTTCATTAGAAATTCTCTCCATGGAACATATATACATAGACCATATTTTCTGTGTGAAGTGTAATATAAAATTAACATTAGGTTTATATTAGCCACATTAGACTCCATTAATGAAGTAATTCTCCTTACTTTATAAAGTATAAAAAAAGTTATGGATTATTTTTCATTTCATTTGACCAGTTGATATTTCCCCAAAGAGCAGGTAATTAAAACTGGATACTTACAATAAAATTTTTAATCCGAAACCCGCGTAAATATAGCGAACCGACAAATAACAAACTTTCTGAAGTGCGACCCTGTGTACTTCGGTAGTTTATTGAGATACTCTTGTATACACAATAGGATAAACTCAGGTAACCATTAAGCACTCAACCATTTTTCTTGAAACAAACTTTACCGGGTCCTGTCCCTTTAATACATAAAATAAACAATAATATTTGAATTTTGCAGTAAATTATTTTTTAATCACACCTCGTACATATAAAAATTGTTGTGAATAAAATAAATTGTAAATTTACGAAGATCATGGTGCGCTTGACAGTTTAACGACCCACAATAACAGTTTTATCGCTCGGTGTTTATAGTCCAATAAGAAAAAATAATGGCAAATTGCGAATTTGTTTGATAAAATATAGCATCTGGTGTGAATACGACTACGAATGCAATAGAACGTATAAATTTACCAAATTAGAGGTATAACAGTTGTATATACAACTACATGTATCTTGTACGGGGTGATTTATATGGAAACCATAAAGAAACAAATCCTCCTTCTCCTAAATGCCTTCTCCGTTGAGGTTGGCGATCAATATGGCAAATTTTTCTCCGTTCTGGGCTTGATGAATTTCCTCTTGTGTGGGTAAAATCTCTGATGTTTCGTAGTCAAGATTTTTTCTTATGGTCTCACAGCCATATAGTAATAGAGACCACATATAACACTTTAGTGTTCTCAATCCTATTGAGACTGCTTGGGTTTACACAGCATTTTACGCATATTTATGAAACCAGATCTTGCTATTTCAATGCGTCTTCTAATTTCTTCTAGTTGGCTATTTAGCTCTCTGCCCAGGTATATGAAGCTTTCGGAACTCTGAACTTCATTTATTTGTATGTTAGGTGTAACTGGTTCATGAGGGTTTTTGTGGAATACCAGAATTTTGGTATTGGAAAAGCCCAGCCTGTGACTTCTAATAATATGTTCATTAATATTTTTAGTTGGTCTTCTGTTTCTGCTAATACTACCGTGTCATCGGCTATATTTTTAATGATGATTCCATTGACTCTGGCACCTTCAGGACGATCTTCAAGAGAAGCTCTAATTATATGTCCGGCATATACATTAAATAATAGGGGTACAAAATGCACCCTTGACACACTCCTCGTTCTATGTTGATGTACTTGGTGTTTCCGTTCTCTGTTCGAACGCATCCTGTGTGGTTCCAGTATGGATTACTTATGATAGCTATGTCGTGTCCAACCCTACTTCTTTTAGCACCTCAATAAATTTTCCGTGTTGCGGTCGAAGACCTTTCAATAATCGACAAAGCACACATACAGCCGTTTTTGAACGTCAAGATACCTTTCTTGATATATGCATAAAAATCTTAGCGGCATGACTCATTAGGGATATCGTTCGATGGTCTTCACATTTCCTTACTTTTTTTATTTTTTAGGAAGAGCTATATATGTGGATGTTAGCCAGTCATGCGGTATTATGCCATGTTCATATATAATGTTACAGAGGTATGTTAATTTCCTGACGGCATTATCATTTAGGTGTTTAAAATGTTCGACTGTTATTAGGTCTTCGCCGGGTACCTTGTGCGTCTTTTATTGCCTGCAAAACTTCTTCAGTGGAATGTTTAATTTTATATCTGTATCTATTTGTTGGGGGCTCTTCTGTTCTCTGATCACCAAACAAATCTTTAAGATATTGCTCCCATATTTCTTTCTGTTTTTCAGGGTCTAATTCTATTTGGTTTTTCTTGTTTGTTACAATAGACAATTGTTTGGGTTTCCATATTCCAGCTACTTCTTTAACCTTTCTATGTAGTTCTCTATCTTCATGCTTCATTTGCAAATCTTCTACCTCTTTACATTTTTCGTTCATCCACTCTTCCTCAGCTGCATTTATTTTTTTCTCAATTTCCCTGTTGAGTTCTTTGTATCTTGTTACGTTTTTTTTTTTACTATCCGTCTCCTCTCCATAATTTGTAATATTTCGTTTGTCATCCATGGTTTTCTATGTTTACGGTTTTCTTTCTGTATACTTTGGTCTGCTGCCTCCAAGACAGTATTTTGCCCCACATGTCTTTAATGTTTTCTTTTATTGTCTTCTCCTTAGTGGGAGCTGCTGTCTTAGACTCATAACTGCGTGTCTACCATGCCTTCATACTTCTTTTGCTGTCCTTGGTCAGCACTACTCCATGCTATTCTCTGACTGGGTTTAGTCTTGTCTACTTTTTTACTAAGTTTTAATCGGATAATTGCGACTACACGATTGTGGTCTGAATTTATGTCACAGCTTAGGTACGTTTTTACCATTTAGAATACCACAAAGAAACACATAATTTAAAGATATTGTCTCACATATGAGAAAGATCCTGTAGAATTTACTTTGGAACTAGAATATAGGATGAGAGATGATTGAGAAAGAGGAAGATAGGAATGGGATTTTTAGTTGGATTTGATTGAGAAAGTGATTTATAAAGGCTAATCTGATAAGGAGGCAGAAGTTCCGGAGATGGTGACGATATTCTGTTGTGTTAGTTCCAAAAGAATATGTCTGGAGGATTTTATGGCAACTTGGAACAGTATGAAAACCTGTAATGTTTCAATAATATCATGTAATAAGTTCAAGGCTTTTTGAAAGATTTTCAGGCACTCTGGATAACTGACCTTGATTTGTTAATATTACTTTGGAAGAGAATAAGACAAACTAATATGTTTCAGGACTACCCTGCAAGGTTTTCCATGCCTAGAAAGTTCTTGAGGACAGATTAAAATCTACCTGAACTATTGTGGACTATTAATAACTTTCGAGGACCTCACAGAAAACTGTCCGGAGTTTCAGAAACACTTTCTAAAACTTCATTGTGATTTTAGGTGATCTAGAATACTTTAGTGTCTTCCGGATAACTTTAGGCGAACTTAGAATGTTTGAAGACTATTTTAGAAAATGGCAAGCCCTTTCTGGACGATACTAGGATGGTCTAGAGTATTTTAGAACTATCTTGAAATCTTTTATTTTATTCTGAAGACAATAGAGTGGACCGAAACACTGTAGAACTCCCCCATATCTGTTTCATAGGCTTAGAAAGTACTTCAGATGAGCTTGGAATGGTCCATGACTAATCAGGATTGTTTAATATGCCTTTTAAAGACTTCAGAAAATTTTTATGAAGCCTTCTACGACTTTTACACAACTTGGTGATGCACCCAGAGAACTTAAAAAAGCAGAAAGGCTCCAGGACTGTGGTAGAATGTTTCAACGACGTCTGGAAGATTACAGCACAGTCTAGAATCTTATAGAACTACCTACTAATATTTTATCGTACTCTGGAAATCAATAGGACGGAGTGAAATGTTTTAGAACTTCCATAGATCGTTCATAGGTTTCGGAAGTACTCCAGAGAAGATTGAAATGTTACAGGACTATTTTGGATTGCTTAACAGATCTTATAAGACTTAAGAAAAACTTTATGAAGCTCTAGACGACTTTTGGACAGCTTGAATATTTCAGAAGCACCAGAAGAACTGTAAAGAAACTGAGAAGACTTCAGGACTGTTGTGGAATGTTTCAACGACGTCTAAAAGCACAGCACAGTCTAGAGTACTTGAAACAGGGCCTAGAAATGTTTTATGTTACTTTTAAAATACTTAAGAGGAGCATGAAATGTTCCAAAACTCTCGTTAGAAGGTCTCAGGGAGGGCTTGTAAGTTGTCTGTTGTTTCAAAAATACTTTCTGAAGTTCTAGATGATTTTTAGTGCAACCTAGAATATTTCAGTGGCTCCGAATGATTTTAAGGAAAGTTGGAATGTTACACAACTGTTTTAGAATGTATCAAGGTCTTTCTGAACGACGTTGTGACAGTCTAGAGTATTTCAGAACTGTCTTAATATATTTGAGGTTAATCTGGCAATCAATGGCATACAGAAATGTTTTAGAACTTCGTTAAATCTTTCATAGACTTAAAAAGTACTTTAGACGAGCTTGAAATATTCTAGGACTATTGTGGATTGTTTAATTGGCCTTTTGAAGATTTGAGAAAAACTTTATGAAGCTCTAGACGAATTTTGGACTATTGTAGAAGCTCCTACAGAACTTAAAAAGAGCGAGAAGGCTTCAGAGCTGTTTCAACGACGTCTGGAATATTTCAGCACCGCCTAGAGTACTTTAAAACTGCCATGAAGTATTTTATGTCACTCTTGAAGTAAAAATGACAGACTGAAATGTTTCAGAACTTTCGTGTAATGTTTCGAAGGCATGAAAACTACTCAAGATGAACCTAAAATGTTCCAAAACACACGTGGCTCATTTAATGAGTCTTTAGGGAACCTCAGAGGAGTCTTGAAGACTTTCTGTGGTTTCAGAAAAATATTTTGAAGCTTTAGAGGGTTTTAGTACAACCTAAAATATGTATTTTAGTACAACCTAAAATATCTCAATGTCCTCCAAAATACTTTAGGGAAACATGGAATGATAAACGACTATTTTTGGAATGTGTCAAGGCCTTTCTGGACGACGTTAGGTTAGGACAGTCTGGAGCATTTCACAACAATTTTTTATGCTAATCTGAAAGGCAATAGGGCAAATTGAAATGTTTTAGAATTTCTTTAAATGTTTTACAAGCTTAGAAAGTACTTCAGAAGTCATTAGAATGTTGCAGGACTACTGTAGATTGTTTAATAATTGGTCCTTTAAAGACTTAAGAAAAACTTTATGAAGCTCTAGATTCCTTTAAGGCAATTTGGAGAAGCACAAAGATAACTTAAAAAAGCGAGAAGGCTTCAGGTTTTTTGTAGAATGTTTCAAAGACAGCAGAGTCTAGAGTGCTTTAAAATTATCCTGAAATAGTTTATGTTACTCTAAAGACCTGGAAAATTCTTAAAAGAAGCCTAAAATGATGCAAAACCCACATAGATTATTTAATAGGTCTTTAGAAAACATCAGAGATATCTTGAAAAGTGTCTGTCGTTTCAGAAAACCTTTCTGAAGCTCCAGATGGTTGTACTGCAACAAAGAATATTTCACTATCCTCCGAATGGTTTTGGGGAACTTAAATGTTAGACGACTGTTTAAGAATGTATCAAGGCCTTTCTGGACAACTTTAGAACAGTGTCTTCTTCTTCACGTGCCATCTCCGCTACGAAGGTTGGCTATCATCATGGCAATTTTGACCCTGGAGGCTGCCGCTCTTAACAATTGTATGGAAGTGCAAGCAAACCACTCCCTGAGGTTTCTCAACCATGACATTCTTCTCCTACCTATGCTGCGCCTACCTTCAATCTTTCCTTGCACAATTAGTTGTAACAGTTGATATTTATTACCACGTGTAATATGTCCCAGGTATTGTAGTTTCCTCATTTTAACACTCAATACGACCTCCTTTTGTTTGTTTATCCTGTCTAATACAACTTGGTTAGTTATCTTATCCTTCCAGGAGATTTTTAACATTCTTCGGTACGCCCACATCTCAAATGTGTGATGAATTAGAACAGTGTGGATGATTTCAGAACTATCTTGAAATATTTTATGTTAATCTGGAAGACAATAGAGCAAATCGAAATGTTTTAGAACTTCCTTCAATGTTTTATACGCTTAGAAAGTACTGCAGAGCAGATTGGAATGTTACAGGATAATTTTGTATTGCTTAATTGGCTTTTGGAAGACTTTAGAAAAACTTCCTATACACGACTATTGGACAACTTGGAGAATCACCTACAAAACTAAAGAAGGGAGAACCAGACGCCGCCTGGAAAATTTCAGTACAGTTTAGAGTCCTTTAAAACTATCCAGAACTGTGGAAATCAATAGAAGAGAATGGAATATTTCAGAAACATCCTGTGATGATTCAAAGACTTGGAAAATAGTTAAAAGAAGCCTGAAATGTTTCAAAATCTTCGTAGATTGTTTAGTGAGTCTAATGCCAACTGAAATATTTTAGGTGAGATCATGGACTCTAGGAAAACCGATACTGTTTCAAAACTGTCTTACTGATAACATAAAATGCAAATAAGCAAGTCTTAAGGCTTTAAGGAAGAATTATAAGCCACGGTGGTAGAGAACATGATTTTACTTTATTATAGCTGAACTATAAAAGGTCGTTTTTGAGTATTCCTTCTTCTACCTTTTTTTGTTTGCTTACTACCCAGTCTAACAACGTTTGAGAATTACTGAGATAGTACAGTTTTTATAACAGTGATAAATACAAAAGAAAAATACACAACGAAGATAAAACATACTAGAGGGAGTAAAACAGAAGATGAAAAGAGCTTAACAGATAACCTGACGAAATGAGACGAAAATAAGAAATGACTTGTCAGTGAGCATGACATCACTTGAACACAGCAGAGCAGGTGCAAACATCAAAGGATGCCGCTTTTTCTCACGGTCGGTAAAATTTTCCCAGCCTCAACCGCCGCAACCTCTACTTATTTCCGTATTTCTTCAATATCTTCAAAAGTACCTAGGTGTTTACCTAGATGTGTACCAGAACACAAGCGTTTTTTTGTTTGCATATTATCTGTCCCAAATATAAAATAAAGATAACACAACATCCATTCTTCTTGAATAACCCTGTACAATATAGTTAAAAAAGTCTAGGCCACGAGGCCTTTGGCCTTGTATACGAAAATGGTACCGTTATGCGATCCTCACGTAGGTATTTATTTTTGGTGAATTCATTTTTTTATTATGTCAAGCGGTTCTAAAAATGGTCTAATATACACTTACTTATGCCAAATTTGTAGGTATGAGAATATATATGGATATATTCATTTATAGTGATCAAGGTGTTTAGTAAAAACGTTAAGCAATATACAAAAGATATATGGTTTTTAAAAATATATCGAAGATTACATAATTTTTGTCAATTTCGTATTTGTTTTATATAAATTGTGTTGTAAATTTTAATGAGTAATTCTCGAAAGATTGGATGAATGCGAGATGTCCAATACGTAAAAAGTGTAGAAAAATACATTGTCACAATTATAGGGTCATAAAATTCTTGAAAATGATTGAGCATGCGTAGGAAAATGAGAAGAAAAACAAGACCAATTGGACATAAGAACAGGGTTGTCCATTACAACAAAAATAACCTATGCACTACATTTTAAGACTCTAAAGCAGTGGTTCTCAAAGTTGTCTGCACTGCGACTATAAAGTGTTATAAAAGCCATCCAATATTCGCCGGAGAACTATAATTTGAAAAATGTCGCTCTAGAACCTTTTCTTAACCTTTCACTAGACGCAGCAGGGTTGTGAGATGATTTTTTTTAATGCCCTAGAATTTTTGTCAAAATTTCCCTAGATTTCCCTAACAACTTGACAACCATATTTAGCCTAGAATGGACCACCTAAGTCTGACGTCAGAAAGAGCGGGATTTTTAAAAACCTTTCCAAACATTTCTAATTTGAGTTTATTGGTCATATAAGAAGTTGGAAATATTGGTATTTTAATTGTTTGTAGAATAAATAACGACTTTTGGTTATAAACATTCATTCTGTGCGATTGGTATTATTTGTTGTTCGTGAATTTGTGAGGTAAGAATCCTCCTCAATCTTTTCTCCTTCGTAAGGATATAGTAGCGTCATGTAATTTTATTAAATATTTTTGTCCAATTATCTCATTCCTGTGCGTGTTGTTTGGCTTCAGAGAATGAATAACCAGTCATCTCTTTTATTTGGTCCGACCATCGTACTGGAGATCTTCCTCTGGATCTTTTACCCCCTACGTTACCTTCAACTATCATTTGCTTTATGCCTTCTCTTCTTCTAGTTGTATGTCCAAAATATCTCAGTATATTTGGGTTGATAGTTGTGATGAGTCTAATTTTATGTTAAGTTCTGCTAGAATTGAGTTATTTGTGCGATAAGCGGTCCATGGTATGCGCAACATTCTACGGTAGACCCACATTTCAAAGGCCCATTATACGCTTTGAATCGGCTTTTGTTATTGTCGTAATATTATGTCGTTATTTTGTTATTGTTTTAATAAGTTTCTAAAGCATAGGTGGCGATAGGAAATATCAATGCTCGAACAAGGCGTAATTTTGTATTTTTTGTGATGCCAGTGTTCTTGCAAATTTTTGTGAGTTTAGCTGTTGCCGATCTGGCCATTGTGATGCGTCGACGGATCTCGTCTTCGCATCCTCCACTGTTAGTAATAAACAAGCCTAAGTAATTAAATTGCCTGACTACTTCGTAACCTGCCATGTTTTTTATCTCTGCTTGGTTGTTTCTGATTCTATCGATGATCATCACTTTCCTTTTCTGCATATTTATTTTCAAACTATATTCCGTACTCACCGTGCCTAGCCTATTCATAATTTGTTCCAGTTCTTCTGGTGATGACGATAACAGTGTCATCAGCATAACGCAGGTTTTTAATTTTTCTTCCTCCTATCGTTGCTTCACCTTACCTTGCCCCTTTCCTCAACAACTTGACGCATATGTTCACTATACACATTGAATAGAATAGAGCATATTATGCATCCCTGTCGAACTCCAGATTTTAATTTGATGTTTTTCGAAATCACATTATTAACTCTTACATTAGCAGGTATTATTTACCTATAGTTTTTGTAATAAATAGATAAGATGTTCTGCAGTACTCATTTCACTAAGTGTATGCCACATTTTATTACATTTTACGGTATCGAAGGCTTTGGAATAGTCGACAAAGCAATCTCGAGATTTTTCGATAATTTGACGAATATTAAGAATATGTTCTCTTGTTTCTCTACCTGGGACGAATCCGCATTGTTCTTGGGGAATTTGTGGTAAGGGAATTAATTTTAGTCTTTCATTAATGATGGTTAGAAGTTCTTTGCTCGCGTGTGATATCAATGCTACTGTGCGGTAATTACTGCAATCAGCTGTCGGTAAACCTTTTTTTATATATGGGAATAAACGCAAGTTTACCCCAGTCATTTGTCTACTTTTCGGTATTCCAAATCTCATTGCAAATTCTAAGCATTACTTCCGTCCCTAATTCTCCCATTTCTTTTAGTGTTTCAGCTGTTATTCCATCTTCTCCTTCTGCTTTTCTGGATTTTAGCTTTTTAATTGCCACCTCAATTTCTGATTTCAATATTTGAGGTTCTTTTTCATAACTTATTTTCTCTGTATTATTGTCTCGGTCGTTGTTAGAAAATAGTATCTCGCAATATTGTTTCCACACCTCTGCGAGGCCGTCTGGGTTTTTTATGATATTTCCACTATTATCTTTGATGATCTTTGCGGTTTGAATTCTCTCGCTAGATACTTGACTTTTGAGAAAAGTTCTCTAGGTTCTTGGCGGTCAGCATGTTCCTCTAGTTGTACACATATGTTTTTAATATAATTATTTTTGCCCCTTCTGCACAAGTGTTTTATAGTTGCATTTATGGTAAGAATTGTAAGAATATCAAAGTATTAAGATATTTTAGTCCAGGTGGATCCCTGACGTAATTCGCCCTTTGTGAAATACCACCACTCTAGTCATCGACGGGAAATGACATAAACAGTTAGAGAAAGACAAACTAGAAACCAAAAATCACCCGATGGGCGACGCCAATACATACTTTAGCCCAGGTAGATCCCCGACGTAATTCGCAGTTCGTGAAATTTCACCACTCTAGTTTCCGACGGGAAATCACATAAACAGAATTTAGTGATTCCACGAATAGTATGATTTCCAAGTAGATAATATAATATGTGCAATTTTGGAAAGTTTATTAAATAAAACTGATTTTTTAAAATATTCTTACAAATATTAAGAATTCCCTAGATTTTTCATAGAATTGAATAAAAATCCCTTTTTCCCTAAGCTGGCTCAAAATTCCCTAGGTATAGGGAAAATTCCCTAGGTCTGGTAACGCTGAGACGCAGCTTGTCTAGGATAACCTGTGGGAGTCAATGACGGTCATTTCTAAAGCCAATCGGAAGCTTTCGAGTTTCTCCGGCTACATTCTTTTGATAGGTACATTTATCGACTGTGTATCATTGCAGTTGATGCTCGAACTGTAAAGGGCCAGCTGGGCTTAACGCTCAAATTCTGTCATTTTCCCATGTAAATCTCCATAAGAAAATCTAATGTCCATTTTGGTTATTTTTTGAGCTTTTTGTGGTGGAGGCGTGACGGATTGTTAGATCGTAAGAGGGCTCGTAGGAAAGAGGAGGGGGTAACAAATAAGTGAACACAAAAAACAAACGCAAAGACATTGCCAAAACGGCATTATACGAGTACGAAAGTGTAGATAGGTACTTCATGTAGGTAATTTCTCCCCGTTCTACTTCCGTAAATTACTTATTTAAAGTAATTGTTTAGAACAAGAAAATGAGGAATTAGATAAAGATAGCAGACATTAAGAAAATTGTACAATATATGTCTGGAGAGGATTAAGGTTTCTATTACCATATTACCTTTTGGACAGTAGTTAAAAAAACGAGGATAATTGTATTTGACGATCAGTCTCATTGTTAATAAATATTTGTAAACAAAACCAATAAATGTAGTTTCAGTAGTTTAAAAGTAAATTTGTTTTTTTTTTGTAATTGAGTGAAAGAACAGTAAATGTACACGATACATTTTTGCAAATATCTTTTTTCTGGACTTTGTTTTAATAAATTTTATTTGGCTATTTAATAAACAAGGACACAAGCTACAACTTTACAATGAATGAAAATATCAAAAAACCGCTAGTTTTTTTATTAAATGTTTTTTTTTATTTTCTTAAAATGACAGTTTTGGAGATGTACTATTCTTTAACTCACCGATTCAATTATACGCACAATATGACGTGATAGAAGTTTCGACAAATTTAGTATTTAGCCTTATGTACAACCACCAGAAGAATCGAAGACAAAATGTCTATATAGCCGGGTACACACATGCCAGTAAATTGGGAAAGTAGCTGGAATGCTGACGTAGGCCAGTAACTGGCAAGCACAAAACACATTTGCTAGTAATTGGCATGCCAGTAGCTCGCTTGCCGATACTGACAAGGCGAAAAAGCAGGGTAGATTTTTACACATCCAGTGCTACTAAACAATCGAGTGGTTTTCATCTGAAACTAAAGTACTTGTTTAGTAATTAAATGGTTTTCAGTTTCTAACAAAGAAAGGGAATCCATGGAAGTTATTTAGAATGAATTCAAAATGCAAATATTGCTGATGACCATAGATATTATTAGAAATTTAATAACGAATTCGAAGCAGAACTCAAAAAAATAGGGTGAGAAATTGAATTGGTAGGCGAGAAAATCTTGGAGCAATTTTTTATTTTGGCCTTTATCTCCTTTATAGTAATATCTTCACCCATTTCCTCTTAAATTTTTTGTAAGCATTGTCACGGGCAATTTTATTTTTATGTAAACATGATTTAGAATTCAAAGGACTCTCCAATTCTCTATACAGTGTGTAAAAGCCAAATGGAATAAATTCATTATTTAGGTTACTGTACATATTTATAAAAAATCCCGAAACACGTCAAATTTACATTATAACTTGACATTCTTTAACGTGAAAATGCAACCCCTACCTTCAACCCCCTTAGAATGACAGGTACAACCCCCAATTTTTAAAATAGGAAGTATAGACTTGTGATATATCGTTTGAAAGGTCTTTTCATTCTTCATTCTAAAATGTTGTCGCTTTCAATTTTATTAAGATTAATTAAGATAAAATAAATTAAACTCATGTGGTTACCGAAATTCGCTACAATACAATCAAAAACTAAAATGTAATGCAAAACGTAATAAAATGTAGAATACGAAAAAGAAATATGAATGGTAATGAAGTAGATGTTGGCAACGTCTTGGCAATATTCTAATCTCAAATAAAGCTGTCTTCTAACATTATTTAATATAACAGGCGTGATCGACCTAATCGCAAGCGTTATTCGTTCTTTTAAGTCATTTAAATCAGAAGGTTTAGTTTTGTACACATGGCTCTTCACATATCCCCATAAAATGAAATCTAATAATGTAAGATCAGGTGATCGTGCTGGCCATTCAATCGATCCTCGCCTCCCTATCCACTGATTGGGAAATATTGTATCGAGGTACTGCTGGACATTAAGTTGGTAATGTGGTGGTGCTCCATCCTGCTGAAACCATATCGTATTTGCTGGAACTTGAGGGTTTCCTGGATCAGGATATAAATTTGCCAACGTTGGAATGACATCATTTTGAAGTGCCAAATAATTGTTGCCATTCAAGTTGACCTCAATGAAAAAGGGACCAATGATATTGTTTCCTACAATCCCTGCCCAAACATTAACCTCTTGAGGGTATTGAGTGTGTTCTTCTCTCATCCAGTGAGGATTTTCCGTGGCCCAGTAACGGCAATTTTGCCGATTAGCATGATTGTTAAGTGAAAAAGTACACTCATCAGAAAACATAACGTCTTCTAATTGGATAATATTGTTATCCAACATGTCCATCATTTGCTCACAAAAAAAGTTCTCCTATCAAAATCGTCTTCCATGAGCTCCTGAGTAGGTATCATCTTATAGGGATGCAATTTATTTTTTTTAACATGTTTACTATCGATGTATGGCTAGCATTGAATGTAGTGGATGCCTGTCTACTCGATGTATGTGGATTTTCCTGAAACTCAAGCAACACATCTAATTTGAGTTCATCACTCAGTGCATTAGCAGCTGCTTTTTTTATCTGCCTTACATGACCAAACTCGCGAAACTGCTTCTCTATTTTACTTATTGTTCCTTGGGATATAGGCGGTAAATTAGGAAATTTTTCATGAAATAGGCGAGTTACTTCCTGTTGTGTTCGGGTGTTATCTCCGTAACCAATCATTTGTAAAACTTATTTTATGCATTTCCGTTAATCTAACCATTTTTCAGAATTGAATTGAACGAACTTTTTACTTAAATTAAAATACTGACAACTTAAATAAAACAATTTACTAATGCGTGTTAAAATAACGTTGCCACGAAAATACTTTAAAGTTTTTTAATGGTTACCATCTAAAAACCACATTGCTATGGTTTTTGTTCACTTTCTCATTATCAAGACCTAAACGGGAAATAAGTTTTGAGTATATTTTAGCGAATTTTGGTAACCACATGATTTTAATTTATTTTATCTTAATTAATCTTAATAAACTTGAAAGCGACAACATTTTTGAATGGAGAATGAAAAGACCTTTCAAACGATATATCACAAGCCTATACTTCCTATTTTAAAAATTGGGGGTTGTACCTGTCATTCTAAGGGGGTTGAAGGTATGGGTTGCATTTTCACGTTAAAGAATGTCAAGTTATAATTTAAATTTGACGTGTTTTGGGATTTTTTATAAATATGTACAGTAACCTAAATAATGAATTTATTCCATTTGGCTTTTTTACATACTGTATAGAGAATTGGAGAGTCCTTTGAATTCTAAATCATGTTTACATAAAAATAAAATTGCCCGTGACCATGCTTACAAAAAATTTAAGAGGAAATGGGTGAAGATATTACTATAAAGGAGATAAAGGCCAAAATAAAAAATTGCTCCAAGATTTTCTCGCCTACCAATTCAATTTCTCACAATATTTTTTTTGAGTTCTGCTTCGAATTCATTATTAAATTTCTGTTATCTCTGTGGTCGTCAGCAATATTTGCTTTTTGAATTCATTCCAAACATTTTCCATTTCCATATTTCCATTTGGCTTTTACACACTGTATGTAGGAATAAATTTGATGGTTTTTTCATCACCCCAACGAAACATTTTTTAAACTAATACGTTTAAAAATAAAACGATTAATATTTATCATCAATACAACAAATCTGACAATTCTCTGCTAGCGACTGGCATGCCCGTAGCAGTGACACGTTCCACGCATGCGTCTTGCATCTCACAGCATGCTACTATGCAAGAAAAATCAAATTCTTTGCGATTAGCTGGCACGCCAGGAAGTAGCATGCCAGTTACCGTACACACAAACCAGTTTGGGGCAGTAGCTGGTGCTTGCTAGGTACTGGCATGCCATTGTGCTAGTAACAGGCATGTGTATCTCCGGCTTAAAACCAAGACAATAGGGATTCGACTAAAGGAGATCTGTCATTAGGATGAAAATGTCGTGCCAGTTCAAAGAACTCCGGGAGCAATTGGGAGGTGTGGTGACTATGGATGGAAAAAGAATCGAAAAACGAAATATTTTTGTACGATTTGTAAAAAGTATTTTTATTTGGAACATGTAAATCCAATTTTCAATTACTATAACAATAATCTGGCTTAATTTTATTATGTTTTTGCTATCGTTACATAATGTTTTATTTTTGTTTAAGATAGTTCTTGTAGACTGATATGTTCTAATTTTAAATTAATTCTGATTTGTTTAGTAAAAAAAGACAATAACTCAAACTATTACAAAAATTGTGGACTATTTTTTGAGCTACGCAAGTAAACATTGTAAATAAAAAAATATGTCAATAATAATAAGTAATGTTAAAAAAAAAACTACAAACAATAGAATATTTTATTGAAATTTAAACAAAATGCATCCAGAGAACTATTTTTATGACCGGCGTAGTAGACCGAGTGCGACTACTGATACACAAAATTACACTGCGTTTACTGAAAGGTTAAGGGTTATTGCATAGATGGATAACAACTAGACTCCTGTCGGATCCTTATAATTCCCACAATGAATACTGATCAATCAGAATAATAAAATAAACAGAAAATAGAAATCAAATAGAATTTTACATGAATTTTGATACCGAAAAGAATTATTCACCAAAGAAAATGTTTACTGGCGTGTATAATAATTAATAAATAAGTCGATGCAAAACAATTTTTTTATAAATACCAAATCGATCCAGTTTTTGTACAAACAATATCGTAAATAGTTCTATAAAAATTTAACTACGCTTTATTTTTGAACAACTTGTTGAAAAATTAGAATTATGTTAATACAATATTTGCAAGCAATATACCAAAACGATAACACGGTTTATCTTAATTAACATGCTTACTAGACATGAGTATTTGCTTATTTATTTTTGTCATGATATACAAAAAAACTTGTAAACTTAGTAAAGAAAAAAAATTAGCTAAATGTTTTCGAAGGTTCTAAAAGGTATATGAGGGATACCTAATGAGGAATCATTGAAGATGCGCAGCTGATATAAAGCAGAAAATGGTTCAAATAAAAGTTGTAGATCTTAAAAAGTTCTTCAATATGCGAGTTTCTAAATTAAAATATATAATCAACCTGGAACGTTAAAAGCCTCTATGCAGCAGGTAAGCTCAGTAACTTAGTTCAAGAGGTTAAACGTTTAAAAATTGATATAATGGGCATCAGTGAGCTCCGGTGGCCTGGAACGGGAATATGTGAACAAGATGAAGACACACTATACTATTCTGGAAGTGTAGAAGATGACACACATCATAGGAATGGAGTTGACATATTTATAACGTCTAAATTTAAGAAATATGTGAAAAATTTTATATCAGTTAACGACAGACTAGCAATACTCCAATTAAATAGTAAACCACTTAATGTCAATGTTATCCAGATATATGCCCCTACTGCAGAAAAGAAATACGACAATGATGTCGAATCATTCTATAGCCAATTAAAACACTCACTTAAAAATCAAAAAGTAACGAAGTTACATATATCATTGGAGATTTTAACGCAAAAATTGGCCAAGGCCGAAGATCTGACCTGGTAGGTGAATATGGACTAGGGTAGAGGAATGAAAGAGGCGATAAATTATACCAGTTCTGTCAAAAACATGACATGATAATCGCAAGTACATGGTTCAAATTACACAAAAGAAGGTTATACACATGGAGGGGACCAGGAGATAATTCACTACATATGATTAGAAATCAGACTATATTCTGGTAAACAAGAGATTTAAGAATGGCGTCACCAGAGTAACGACATATCCTGGTGCAGATATCGGTTCAGACCATAACCCTGTAATAACTGACATCAAAGTGAAGCTCAAAAAAGTCCAAGAAAGCCCCAAAACACCAAAATTAAATATCTCAATATCCAACAAAACGTTAATAGAAAATGACTTAAACAATGAGCTAAAGAAACCAATAATTGAAAGCAACACAGAAATATGGAACACATTTAAAGATCTTACCTTGAAAGTAATAGAAAAATATTCAACAACGTTACACAGGCACAAAAAACAACAAAGGATGACTGATGAAATCCTGGAATTAATGGAGCAAGGAAGGAAACTGAAATGTAACTGTAACTGTAACAAGACAGAATATAGGGAAAAACAGAAACTAATTAAACAAAAAATAAAGGTGGGTAAAGAAAAATGGATGGACGATAAATGCAAGGAAATAGAAAAGTTGAATGAAAAACATGATACGTTTAATATGTTTAAAAAAGTTAAAGAAGTAGCTGGTCTTTATCATAAGAAAACTCCACATACTATAACCGATTCGTCAGGAAAAATGATAATAGACGAACATGAAATGCGAACAACCTGGTGTAATTATATAAGTGAACTGTATAATGATGATAGACCCGAAGAACTGGAGACTTTAGTTGAAGGTGAAGGACCAGAAATACTAAAATCAGAAATACTGCATGCTATAAAGTTAGCAAAGAACAAGAAAGCCGTTGGCCCTGATAACATACCGACAGAGATGTTAAAGCTTATAAATGACGAGAACATTGGAATACTGGTCAAGCTTTTCAATGATGTTTATTCGACTGGTGATATCCCTGAAGATTGGTTAAAGTCCAAATTCATAACACTACCAAAATAATAACGCCCGAAAAACTGTAGCGATTATAGAATGATAAGCCTTATGAGTCACACTTTGAAAATATTTCTACGCATCATCCACAGTAGAATCAGAGATAAATGTGAAGAAGACCAGGATGAAACACAATTTGGCTTCAGAAATGGACTGGGAACTCGGGACGCCCTCTTTGCACTAAATGTATTACTGCAGAAATATCGAGATCAAAGGAAAGACGTCTTTGCTGTATTTATTGACTATGAAAAGGCCTTTGATCGATTACAGCATCACAAATTAATTACAATATTAAAAGATAAAGGAGTTGATAGTCAAGACATACGATTCATAGAAAAGTTATACTGGCGTCAAACAGCGACAGCTTGCATAAACGGAAAATCAACAGAAATATGTAAAATACAAAGAGGTGTCAGACAGGGTTGTATACTATCCCCACTGTTATTTAATTTATATTCAGATAGAATATTTAAAGAAGCGCTGCATAATTTGGAATGGGCGTGAAAGTTAATGGAATTCTGATAAATACAATCAGATATGCAGACGATACAGTTATTTTAAGTGATGACATGAATGGACTACAATGCCTTTTAAATGCCATTGATACAGTGGGAAGAGAGTTTGGCCTAAACATAAACTGTTCAAAAACAAAACACATGGTGTTTAGCCGTTTAGCACATCAAGATGCACGATTATATGTTGATGGTCATATAATTCAAAGAGTGTCCAGTTTTAATTATCTTGGTTGCCATATTACTGAACAACTAGATCCAGATCAAGAGATAAAATGTAGAATCGAGATAGCCCGCACGACATTTTTAAAAATGAGGTCATTCTTCTGTAATGATAACTTGCAACTTCAACTTCGAAAGCGCATGGTTAAATGCTACATTTGGTCAGTCCTCTTATACGGTGTCGAAGCATGGACATTAAAAATATCCACCATTAATCGTCTGGAGGCCTTTGAAATGTGGCTGCACAGACGTATACTAAAAATTCCATGGACGGCTATGCTGACAAATGTGGCAGTCCTTGAGAGAGCAAATGCTGCTCGCGAGCTGCTTGATAACATCAAATGTAGAAAGATGGCCTATTTTGGACACGTAGTAAGGGGAGACCGATATAATATTCTGCAACTTATTATGATGGGTAAAATCGAAGGATGCAGAGGAATTGGTAGAAAGCAGGCCTCTTGGTTGAAGAATATCAGGGAATGGACAGGAATAAGGAAAGCTGAGCAACTCTTCAGAATAGTTAAGGAGACTTGATAGGACACGTTAAGAAAAAGAATCAATTGACCTAGACAATTGCAAAAAACTCTTATTTTTCCAGTAATTTATAAATGTTATTAGGTTTGCTTTTTGAATAATGACATGTAATATAACTAGTTGAAATTATGGTAATTAATGAGTTATTAAAGAAGTTTCTAGCAGAATGGACTGAACAATATTGTTTTACACTGCCTGATAGGAGGCAAGCGGTTCCGGTGTGCCTTATATGCAATAAAACTGTCGCCTTAGTTAAATGTGGAAATTTGAAGCGACAGTACGAAACAACTAATCAGCAGCTCCACAAATTTCGTCTTGGCAGTCAGTGTATCTTAATCATTACGAAAAAATCAGAAAAATCCTCGTTCACTGCATGAGCGACCAAGAAAAATCCACATAGGCAGCGTTACGTCTACGTGTGTACGGAATACTTAAAAAACACCAAAAACCATTTTCTGATTCTGAGATAGTGAAGGAATGTATGCTGGCAGTAGCTAACCCACTTTTTGAAGAAAAAAAAAGATGTTGCCTCAACAATTCAAAGCATCTCATTATCAGCGCGAAGTTAGAACGGAAATTTTAGCTGCGGATATTAAAGACTCTCTTCTTAATATTTTGCAAAAGGTACCTTGCTACGCCATAGCACTTGACGAATCATGTGACATTATTTAACAATCGAACGATTTTAATCGCAATTGATTCTTTGAGGCTTCATTTTTAAGGTACCTATATTAACAATTTTCATTTTATCAAAATTATTACTAAAAATCCATTTAAAAAAGACTGACTTTTTAGGTCATACACATTTATAATAACTTTGAGATATTTTTTATGTCATGCGCTTGTTAGTCGGCTCACTGGAAAGATGATGAAAAACACAATCTTAAAAAAAATATCTATGAGCAATAAGAACCAAGATGGCAATTTTTTTCTTAAATCATATTTCCATTGTTTATTAACATTAATAGCCGAAAATTCTTCTTCTTCAAGTTCTGCTCCTATCTGAGATTGGAAATCATTCTGGCAATTATAATTTTGTTGGTTACGCGCCTGAATATTTCAATTGAACTGCATCCAAACCATTCACGGAGATTGAGTAGCCACGAGATTTTAGTTCGTATTTTTCACCTCTCATGATGTGCCCCTCGTTTTCCAATTTCCTGATTTTTATGGAATTTAAAACTTCGCATTGTTTTCCTAGTTGTGCGAGAACTTGTTCGTTTGTTTTGCGATCCATCCATGATATTTTCAAAATACGTCGGTAACACCACATTTCGAATGCATCTAGGTTTTTAATGATGGATTTTTTAAGTGTCAAGCTTCAACCCCGTACAACGGGGTAGAGAAAATATAACATCGAAGCATTCTTATCCGGAGCGATATATTGATATCGCGATTACAAAAAAGTTTCCTTATTCTATTAAAAGTTTACCGTGCAATTTCAATGCGACAGCTTATTTCTTTTGTCTGATCAGTATCTTCTGTGATCCATGCTCCAAGGTATTTGTACGAAGATATTTGTTAAATTTCTGTATTATCTAGTACTAGCTTAACTTTGATGTTTTGTGCTTTTGTAAATACCATAAACTTGGTTTTCTTCAAATTTATTTTTAGTCCATAATCGTTGCAATATATATTTAGTTGTTCAGCAAGGTGTTGCAGTTCTTCTAGTGTTCCTGCCAGAAGGACGGTGTCGTCAGCATATCTTATGTTATTAAGCGGCTCACCGTTTATTATAAGGCCCTCATTGACCTCGGCAAGCGCTAATTATGAGATGGCTTCACTGTATAAATTGAATAACAAGGGTGATAAAATACACCCTTGGCGGACCCCACGGCGAATCTAGATATCCTCGGTCAGTTCATTTTCAACTTTCACTTTTGCTGTTTGGTTCCAATAGAGGTTACATATGATTCTAATGCCTCTGCTGTCTATGTTTTTATTTAATAAAATTTCTTTAAGCCGATTATGCTGCACTCTGTCAAATGCCAGATTATTGTCACATAATGCCACATTGAACAGATTATAAACGAATATCTAAATTTTATAATCCATTTTATAGATCGCATAAACCGAGGAGTGAAAAGGTATACTTAGCCAGTTAAAGTGATGATACTTCTAAAATACCGCCTGTCCAAGTTCCGTTTTGTCTTAGAATGGAATTTCAAATTGGAGCGAGCTGAAAAAATTTGCAATATATCGGTTTCTACGGCAGGCCGAAGCCTGATTTTTTTTTTAATTTTGATCACCCGCAAAAATCGTAAAATCCCACAAACGATTTTACTATTATTTCGTACAAAATATTTAAATCAACAGTCGACTTTTTGGATGGTTTGTACCAATTCCTTGCTTTCATTGTTTTAAAAGTCTGTAGATGGTCAAATTGTACTCTAAAATTCCTGTGAGTAAAAATCAGAAATCACTGAACACAAAACAAACATTAAAAAAAACAAAAATCCCCAGAACAATCATTAGACAGACACCTTGGAATGTAAGAATGTATCAATCGGGAACATTTACAAACATCACAGCAGAATTGAACAAAATTTGACTTAAGGCTGTTTTAGCAGTTAAAGCACAATGCGATTTGAAATGGGCGTATCACTTACATTTCTACACTGCTTACGCCAGACCATCTTTGCTCAGTGGCGCCGGCCGACGGGTAGTTTAATGACAACAAATGCATTATACTCCATTCAAATTAGTTTTAACACGAACTAACTGACCGTAGGTTCATGAGATTTGACGTCACGAAGGCGATAACGATGAAACTAAGCGCCAATAATGAGTAACACGTTTCACTATTAGATTTTAGTATTTTTTAGCAATTTTCTTCAAAGTTGGAAAACATTTTTCTCGATTATTACTGGACACAGAAAGGTGAAAAAAAAATCGATTACAGAAAAAAAACTCTTTCAAGTGATGGGCCTAAAAAGTTTGGTTATAATAGAACGTTAAACAGTATAATCCAATTTTTCAACAATACAGTCAAAATCGTTTATAACGAACTTCAGGGGACTGAGCTTTTTGTACGTTGTAGCCAGTGTTCTCTGTAAGCAGTTCTATCGGTTATAATGAACAGGTTGGTATAAACGATATTACACTAATAGGGACAGTTAGTTCGTTGTACCTAGGGTTATGACGCAAAAATGTGTTACTTTAACTATACTTATAATATGTTATAATAACATATTATAAGTATAGTTAAAGTAACACATACATAACATTTACACATACATAACAACATACATAACATTTAACATATGTGTTTATTGTACTTAAGCAAATCTAAATATGTACACACATATATGTATAATATGTATTGAAATAAGTATAAGTTGTGAATAAAGTATACACATAATAACGGCTTCTCCAAATCTTCGTATTATAAAAATGTAGGCATACATATACTATTTATTTTAAAAAGACAAAAAAAATACATACATATATGTATAGCAAAATATGTAAACACATTTTACCTGAATATTTAATGAAAAAAGTCTGTAATTTTTGTTTGTCGCCTTCCTTGAACTTCTGAAAAAAAACATTTTTTCAATTGATGTGGAAACAATCGATAATGATTCTTTTACACTCTGGGAAGTTTCAGCAGTCTGAATAAATGCTCGTATGGTGGAACAAGCAGCATACGCTTCAGCAACAGTAGGGATTTTGCCGAAATCTTCCAATTCTTCATCAGCCTCATCAGTACTTTGTTTGTCACTAGTTTGGTGACTCAGTACGATGTCAATATCTGAGAGTTCTTCGCTCGTACTTATTTCGTCATCCACTCGTACATAGTCATCTGCAGAGCAGTCAGAACTGAAAAGGGAAATGGCATCCTGCAAATGCGTTTGTGCAATATCGTTGTATGCGATTCCTGATGGTTGTAAGTCTTTAGTTAGGCCGGAAAAACGAAAACAGTTGATGATCGTTTCCTTCCGCACAGATTCCCATGCCTTTGATATCATTAGTACAGCGTCAAGAATACTGACTTTCGTATCGTCGTTATTCTCTCTCTTTTCGATGATTTTGTACACCAATTCTTTCCGAAAGCATGCTTTAAGACTTCTTATAACTCCTTGGTCCATGGGCTGCAGTACAGACGTACAATTTGGAGGCAGAAAAACGAGTTTAATTTGTTTTAACCTGTCAACTGGGGGGTGGGACGGACAGTTGTCGACAATTAAAATTATGTGTTTCTTTTGTTGTAAAAGTTCACTGTCCCATTTTAGTAAAGTCTTTTCAAAAATAGCTGACGTCATCCAGGCTTTTTTATTGAAATCATAATCAACAGGGAGATTTTTCACGTTTTTAAAACAGCGCGGCATTTTACTTTTTCCTATCACCAAAAGCTTCCTTTTTATGGAACCGGACATGTTGGCTGCAACAAGAACTGTAACACGCTCTTTTGAGAGTTTACCACCGGAACATTTCTCGCCTTTAAACTTTAACGTGTGATCAGGTGTCAGTCTAAAAAATAACCCCATCTCGTCAGCATTAAAAATTTCATCATCGCTATAGTCGGACCTGAGTGTAGGCCACACATTTTCAACCCAGTCATTTATAATTGATCTGTCAACAACTGCTGACTCACCTGAAATTTTTCCATGGACAATATTGTGGCGAGCTCGAAAACGTTGAACCCAGGAAGCATTACACTTAAAATTCTTCTTCAAAATCACAGCGAAAGCATCAGCCTTTACCTGAAGCATCGGCCCACTCACGGGTACATTGTTTGCGCGTTGTTGTTTAAACCAATCGAGCAAAGCACTTTCAATGTCACTGTAATTTGATGACCGAACGCGTTTTCCTTTTTCACACTTATTAAATTGCTTAATAATTTTCTCTCGCCTTTTCATTATTCCAGCAATTGTCGAGCGTGACGTTTTAAATTCCCGGGCAATCGAACTCGCGGAATCACCGGAATCGACTCGGCAAATTATTCCAAACTGTTCCTCAATAGTAAATTGTTTCCGTGACATTTTTTCAATGAAGGCTAGACACAACTGAATTCAAATTCAGAAACTCTTGGCTTAGGCCAAATGGTGAAATATGTATAAACAAAATTTTGTAATACAATGGACCCGTCTTGGGAGGTCTAACTGTCTAAAGGACAGTAGATGCCTGTCCGGATGTACTATAACCATAAATTAATAAATCCTTACTTCTCATTTCGTGGTATTAAATATCGGTAATACCTGTGAGAAATACAACACTACAATGTCCATTTTCATAACTTTACAGGATAGCACTTTTAAACTTATTTATTAAGATGTACGCTGTAACCAATATTTTAACTACTAGTGTTCCAAGAAATACGTTTGCTCTAACCGATTTGTTCATTATAAGCAATATAAATGCGTTTTTTGTATGTCATTTTATGGGACCTACTATTTTGTTTGTTATATCCGATTGTACGTTATAGCCGGTGTCGTTGTAAACGATTTTGACTGTAGTTACAAAAAAATAAAAAAGTAAAACCATCATTTTAAATGCAACATAATTTCAAATAACTTGTCCAAATTTCGACACATTTTGTCGGTAAATAACAGAGAAAACACTGTCCCTAGGTTTTGGTGCACTGATAAAATAGCCTTAACATATTGGAAGTTATTGATGTAAGGTGACCTTACACAAGAAAAATATTAACAGGTAACATAAGTAAGTGTTTATTTTCTTCTCAGACATCTAAGGATATTCCAATCAAGGGCAGTAAAGAAGTACTTAGGTGTATTTTATTCCACTTGGTATTGGACATAGAGGTATAAATTTAAAAATTGATAACCAAAGTTGAATGAGAAGTCACATATTCTGTAAGATTAAAAGACACAGGTATAAATCTACAAATGAAAAGACAATTTCTTGTAGAGAGTAAAAATGAGGAAGAATTCATATTAACTAGCAGAGTAGTAGTTTTTCTTTAGTGTTTCCGTAAACATTTATTTTCAAATTAAGATCTAAAATTGTGTCTAAAGTATAAATTTCTTTTCAAAAACATGAAATCTTGCATACATTGTGTTAAAAAGTTATTTAGTCAAATACTAATAAAATTGCACCAACTAAACCAAAAATCCTTAAGTACTTGTTTTGTATATAAAACTAAACATTTTTCAAGAGAAACCATTAATATATTAGAACTTTACAAATTCTCAGTATTTGGGGGCTAAGTAAACTTGAGTTTATCTATGTTCCAAGTAATTTAAAGCTTTGAAAACCTTTTTCTATTGTCTCTAGCTTAACTTTTATGTGAGGCCAGGTACTTGGGATCATTTTAAAGAACAAATGGATAAATTTCTATTAGATATAGGTAATATTTTTTGGGAAGCAATTTTCTGGTGGCATTATAATTTTATTTATTATCTTTATTGGGAATTGACAACAATTTGTGGTTAATTTTCATTAAAGATATTAATGATGTAGGTTTAGTAATTAAAATCATGTAAAATATCTTTATTATGAAGTAGGAAAGAAACAGAAAGTAATACATTAGTAGACAATGATTAATACAAAAGAGTCACCTTTAGTCAGCCAAAATTATCAAAACAAACAGAATGAAAATAAACATAGTCCATGGTCAAAAACAAAAACAAATGTTATTTTATTAGGAATTAGACAATGAAACAACTTATAACTGCAATCAATGTTAAAAAAATAATCAGGGGCATTAGGGGATTGCATATAAAAACAATCATGTTATAAATGTTAATATACAGGATGGAATAAGTAGGCACTAATAATGTCTGACTGTGAGACAAATTTTGATTTTAGAGATTCAGAATGTAAATAATTGTCTACATTTTAAATCAGAATTTGATGGCAGGAATGTCATTATAAAATATCTTACAGTATGGAAGACATAATTCTAAATTCTACTACTATTACACACTGAAAAATGTAGGTAAGGAAAGAATTAATTCTTAAAATTCAGAAAGAATATGAACATCAAATGAAAAGAAAAATATATTAGAAAGATTGGAGAATGTAATCTAGGAATAAAAAAACCACAGTAGATCTAAAAAGGTTGCAGTGGAATATTCCAAAAGCCATCTTATTGGATCTCATTGGAAAAAATGTGTTTCTAATATTGTAATTGACTTTTTAGATAAATTTTCAATGCCCTTGACAATTAAATATGTAATAATATATATAAATATGTAATAAGTTGTGCTTTTATTAACTTTTTATACAAATTTTCACAGCTAGATTTCATTATAACTAATAGTAAAGAAAAAAGCATAAAAACAGGTACCACTGACTAAATATGAGATTGCTGTACAAAAAATTCATGTTTTAGAAGAAATTCTGATGCAGCAAACTAAAGAAACAAGACATTTACCAATAATTATCATTGCAATAGTACTGTACTGTTGTTTATAATTATAATAAGTAAGTTTTTAATAAGGGCTCAACATCAATATTGTCCTTTTTTTCTCAAAAAACTGAGAATTCTGTTGTTTCAAAAATCACACATTTGCTGTGTAGCACAATATCAACAAAGTTTTTAAAAGGTGTTTAACAACATTAAAAACCATTTCCAGATAAGAAAAATGTACTAAGACCATTAAGAAACTAATGACAAGATTAGGAATCAACAAGTAGGTGCTTAAGGTATATTGTACCTTATAATTGCACTAATAAAACAAGAAAATAACTTAATTTATTAACGAATATGCTCAATAAAAATCCAACAAACGGAAGAAAGCAAAAGGTGCAAACATGAAAGACTTACCTCAGAAAAAGGTTTGATTTTGGTATGTAGGATGAAGTTAAACTTGCATAACTCACAAGAACGTGTATCTGAAGCAGCCAACCATTGTCGCAGGCAGGTCTGATGCACATATTTCAAACTTCCTGAACAGTAACAGGGAGACAAAAGAGGATTATCTGCATCTGCCTCACAATGGCATATTCTGCAAATATCCCCCACGGAATTGGACAGATTCGAATTTGAATCCCAGTCTTGACTCTTTACAGGATTGTTAAACTCCGCTTTTGGTATCGTTCCAGGATTTTCCTTCACTTTAATGAACTGTTGAGGCATTTTTGTTGGATTAAATGATCAAATGTTGTATGAGTTGATATTCACTTTCAATTCAGATGAAGGAAATAATTTTAAAGTGTCACTACGGACGCGGTAATATTAAGTACAAAATACATTTTTATATCACGATAAGTACTAAACAATTAAAGTAATGAAGCAATTCGCGACTATAACATTTGTTTTTGAGTACTGTCTTTTGTGACAATACCCCCACAATTGTTGACATTTAAATTGACAGACGACAACAGTTAAGTTAAGCTGCAATTTGGTTGGATACAGAATTTCAGATCAATTTAATTTATTATTAATCAATCCATCAGACTACATACGTAATTTAAGTCATTTTATTCTCCCCATTTCATTATTATGAAAAAAGTGATTATTTATTTAAAAATACATGAACAAATCAGACTTCTATACATAATACTTCTACAATATTATCCTTATGTTATGCAACCAATATAACAAGTCATACAAGCACATGTTTTAATGGAAACAAATACAGATTTTGTATATTCCTCTACTTTTTCTACATTTTTGTTTATTTTAATAATCTTTTAGTATCTAAGATTTTTCCATATATACCTTGTGTTAAATTATTTTTATATCTCTTTGCATTTTTAAAAAATTGTCTTGTTATCATTAAATAACTATATATACGTATCAAAAATAGGGATCTTTATATTTAAAATGTTTGTGTTTTCTTTTGTCCTTTTTTTATGAGCCAAAAAGATAATTTAAGTCAACAACAAGCAATAATGGTTGCCTAACACTAGGAAAAAGTGTGTTAATTTATTATAGATTTTTTTAAATGTACAGCTTTTCTTTTCATTAGACACTTTCTTATTAATAATAAACTTAGGTAACTGATTTATATAGAACAGTAACAAATATTATCAACCCGTTAACTGAAGGAACTGCGGAAGTCAAAATATTCACTCTTTTTGACAAATTTGTCAATTATTTATACGTCAATGTCATTGTGACAGAAAGCAGTGTCAGTCCGGTCATTTTAAAAAATAACTTACAGAAGTTTATTTCTTGTAAAGTTATAATTTCGGTGAATATAATTACTAGAATTCGCAAAGTCTTGTCTAAGTACCTTTCAATAATTAATTTAAAATTCCAGTTTTAAAACTATAAACTCTGTGATTGTGAAACTTCATAGATGGCGTAAAGTTTCCAGCCTGAATTGTGTTATTGATTTTGTATATAAACACAATTTACTAAATTAGATTTACAAATCAAGCATTGTTTGTGCGTAAATAAAGGACCTGGATGAAATAAGCATTTTATTTGCTAAGGTAACTCATTAATTTACCTAAACGATGTCGGAAGAACTAAGAAAACGTAACATTGGAGGCGAAGATGCTGTAAGTATTATTTTAATAATTAATAAAATGGTTAAGTAATTAGAGTTTGCACTTATTAATTAAATTACAACATTACCTTGATTATTTCAGTTGAAAACAACTAAAATGATTTGATTAGTATTGTCTTATCAAACAAAAATGGCAGTTTAATTTGCTAAAATTTGACCAGTGATGATATATATTAAGACCCTATCAATTGATAACTTAAAAATAGTAATTTAATGTAGAATATAAGGTGCAAAACAGAATTTTGTGTAATGTCATACTTATTTACTTAAAATCCAGTAATATAGGTTTCAATGTACACATACTGTCCAAAAATCAAGTTTATCTAATTAAATTTGACTGGAAACTGTATAAATGATATTTTCTTTGTGTATAGTAGTAGATATGTCTTATAAAAGAGTAGGTTTAAAGGCAAGACAATTTCTGTACTAGTCTTTGTTATGAAAACATTTTGCTATCAGTATTTTTGAATTTAGAGAGATTTAAGTAAAGTGGGACATGATGGACTTTTATTTGAAAAATAGGTACCATTAACAGATACTAGTACCTACAAGGTAACTAGAATTTGCTTGTTTTAGTATGTAAAGAGACATTTATAAGCTATTACACAATATATTTTATGTATAATATGACAAAGATAAAATATATTAAACAAAGATCCAAAAAATAAGTCCTGACAACGAAAAAGTATCTCCAACTTCTAAATAAATGAGAGTTTTTACAGATTTTGAAATAATATGAATAAATGGTACAATAAAAGACGTCTTTGTTATGAAAACTACAAGTTAAATGAAATAGAACAGGTTACACAAAGAGATTGATAAATTATTTAGTAAATTTTTTGTCCATAAAGGACAAAATGACTGGGTAAACAATCATAAAAATCTGAAAACATGAGGAATGTGATCTGATATAACAACATTAAGGAAATACACAAGTTTGTGACCAAATGTCTCATGTAGCCAAATGTAGAAAAGGCTTCTTTTTTTGTCTTCATTATTAACCAATATGTTTTTAAAGACCCTCAACACAAATATAATTTTTAAACAAAATATAAAACCCACAGTATAGGGAATTGTGTAGATGATAGACCTATAACCTTTTAGGTTTTCTAGATATACACACAAAAAATCATCTATTTTGAAATTTTTTGTAAAAACTCTTCAATATAGGCCATACATGAAGTGCGGTGGAACCTCGATTATCCAGTTAGGGCACCGGACCAAGGGTATGACAGATAATCGAAAAGACAGTTAACAGAACATTAAAAAAAATAAAAATTCATATATAACTCTCAAATTTTTATTTGTATGTTTTATTTGACAATATAAGAGGGATTTATGTTTGTACAGTCAAATCAATTTGATTTAGAATATTCTGAAATCTGCATTCATTTTATTGTTAAGCACCTACTTAACATTTTGCAACAGCTGAATTTTTAATCAACATAAAATCATCAAATCTACCTTATGTGTTTCTTCTTGCCTACAATACCGATTGATGAATTGTTGTATGTGTGATGTAGCTTCTCTAGTTTCTTTACGCAAATCTTTGTGAGTTGCAATAGTATCATCAATATCGCCATCATCAAAGTTTGTGTCAGCTTCTGAATCAGTTTCTTCCTCCTCTGTTGCCATTTCAAAGATTTCATCATCCATCAGCAATCAATAGCCTCTTGCGTCCCCATCACAAATTAATCATTCGTTTATGTCATCTTTAGGCAACAAAAACAAAATAGTTGATTCAGCCATAACTTCATTTGTTACTGTATCACGCTCGCCTGTCACGGAGGCATTTTCATCTTATTATTTATTATTTATTTATTAACGGATATACCCTTTACATTGGAACAATATATAATATATAAAATTTTACAAAGTAAGCATAACATTGGAAAATAATTAGTAAGTTTAACAAAAACTAATAATTAACTTGAATACAAACTAATATCACACAAATAGCAATCTGTTTATCACATTTTTAAATTGTTCTAAGGACTGGAAAAATAAGTCCAGATCACTTTGGTACCTATTATATAGTCTCACCATATGAGTAAGAGGCTTGAAGTATTCATAATTAAATTGATGAAATGGTAGATGAAATAATGAAGTATGCCTAGTTCCATGAAGAGTGTTAAGACCTAATTGATTTAAAAGTTCAGGGCAATTTATCAAATTATTAACAATTTTGTTAACAGCTATGTCATTACTAACTCCAAGGCTGGGGAAGAATGACTTCTTAACAGGTTTGGAAGCAGATAATTATGGGCGACAATCAGATATTGGTTTAATCGGTTATAATACTGCGGTGTGTAAGGCAAGGAGAAACCAACACACTAAATTCTCAAGATATTATAACTATGGCAAGTTACGGAAAACAAAAGGCCCCTAGTCCGTGGCAGACCTTAGATGGTCAAGGGGTGCTAAGAATCCCCACGACAAATGCTAGGAACCACCCGAAAGTGGAAAACAAAAATTACAAGTTAAAAATTGGAACCTGGAATGCAAAATCTCTCTATATGCCAGGAAAATCTCATAACATCGTGAAAGAAATGAAAAGAATGGGAGTCAACATTCTCGGAGTCAGTGAAGTTAGATGGCCTGGATCTGGACAGACAAACATCGATAACCATGTGATATACTATGCTGGTAACGACGATCCTCATCATTATAACGGAGTGGCATTTATAGTTGACCAGAAAAGCAGTAAATGTATAAAGAACTTTATACCTATATCTGATAGAGTAGCTATGCTGCAAATTAATACCACTCCTCGTAATATTAACCTTATTCAAGTGTATGCTCCTACAGCAGAAAAACCAGAAAGAGAAGTACGAGAATTCTACCAAGAGATCAAGCAGCTAATGAAGATCACAAAGAAAAATGCTGTAAACATTATTATGGGAGATTTTAATGCCAAAGTAGGTGAAGGGCGGACCGAAGACGTAGTAGGAAACTTTGGTTTGGGCCAAAGAAATGATAGAGGAGAAATACTGGTCCAATTTTGCCAAGAAGAAAATCTAATGATCGCAAACACCTGGTTTAAACAACCCAAAAGAAGGTTATATACATGGAAAGCACCTGGCGATAATCGAAACCGCATAATAAGAAACCAGATTGACTATATATTAATTGAGAAACGTTATAGAAATGGAATCAAGGGAGTTAAAACATATCCCGGGGCGGACATCGGTTCCGACCACAATCCTGTTGTTGGTAAAATTTTAATTAGACTAAAAAAAATCAAATACAGAAAGAATATAAAACCTAACCTAGAAAAACTTAAAGACCCAATAGTACAGGCAGAAATAGAGAAAAAACTCAATGATACACTCAAAGAAAAGTTCAGTGAAACCCCCGCGGAAGCAGAAGAGACAATAGAAAGTATTTGGCACACCTTCAAAACAACGATGACAACTATACAAAGAGAACAACTACAAGACAGCACCAGAAAAACAAAGAATACATGGATGACAGAAGAAATCCTAGAACTGATGGACATAAGGCGATCTTACAAAAATCGTAATGTAGAAAAATATAAAGAAACCCAGAGAATCATCCGAAACAAAATTAGGAAAGCCAAAGAAGAATGGATGAGCAGCAAGTGTGAGGAACTGGGACATTTACTAAAAAAGCATGACTACTTTAATGCCTACAAAAAGATTAAGGAAGTCACAAATATGAAGAAAAAAATCACTACAACAACTTTAGTAGATGATAACAACGAAATAGTATCTAGTCCAGAAGAAGTAGGAGACATGTGGGAAAAATACATCGAAGATCTGTTTGATGACGAGAGAACAGAACCACAAATGAATATAGTACAAGAAACAATACTTGATATATTAACATCTGAAGTTACAAAAACAATCAATACGGCAAAGTCACGAAAAGCCTCAGGTCCAGATGAAATATACGTAGAGATGATAAAGCTCATCAATGAAGAAAATCTTCAGACATTAACAATATTATTTAACAAAATATATACCACTGGAATCTTCCCAGAAGACTGGCTTAGATCGACATTTATACCTATACCCAAGAAAAATAAAGCAAATAGATGCTCACAGTTCAGATTAATTAGCCTGATGAGCCATTTTCTGAAAATTTTACTCAAAATTGTACATCAACGAATATACAGAGAATGCGAAAGAAACCTTAGCGACAATCAATTTGGATTTCGTATGGGGCTTGGTACAAGGGAGGCATTATTTGGCCTCCAGGTATTACTACAAAAATGCCGAGATCAGCGAAAAGACGTCTTTCTCTGTTTTATCGACTACGAAAAAGCGTTTGATCGAGTTAAACACACAGAACTCATAGAAACCCTAACACAACATGGTATAGACCATAACACTGTAGCACTTATTAAAAAACTATATTGGGATCAAATGGCATCTATCAAAATAGACAATCGTCTGACAGCAGAATTGCCAATAAAAAGAGGAGTTCGTCAGGGCTGTGTACTTTCTCCACTGTTATTTAATATATATTCCGAAAAGATCTTTCAAAATGCCCTCGAAAATATTGAAGAAGGAATAAAAATCAACGGAGAATACGTAAACAACTTAAGATACGCAGACGACACCGTCATTATTGCGGACAGTGCTGAGGGTTTACAACGACTTTTGAATGTCATAACCAGAGAGGGAGATAGCTTGGGACTAAATATAAACACAAATAAAACAAAAGTGATGGCTGTTACACGTGCACCAAATGTCGACATTAATATTCGTATCTATAACAAACATATAGAACCAGTACAAAGATTCCAGTATCTTGGTTGCTGGATAACAAACGATCTTGACCACGAGGTCGAAATACGTGCTCGTATAGAATATGCTAGGTCCGCATTTCAGCGAATGAAAAAATTTCTAATAAACTCTACGTTATCGTTGGACATCCGATACCAATTTGTAAAAACGTTTATTTATTCCATATTGCTATACGGAGTGGAAACATGGACTCTCGGAATTACAAGTATGAGGCGTATAGAAGCCTTTGAGATGTGGGTTTTTCGAAGAATGCTGAAGATCTCTTGGACAGAGCACGTGACCAACAACGAGGTGCTAAGAAGAATGGGTACTGACAGAGAACTCCTAAATATTGTAAAAAACCGAAAAACGAGTTATTTAGGACATATCTACAGAGGAGAAAAATACAACTTCCTACGACTTATAATGGAAGGGAAAGTGGAAGGAAGAAGAGGTCCAGGAAGAAGAAAATGCTCCTGGTTGAAGAACATAAGAGACTGGACAGGCATGGACACACATGCGATACTAAGAACAGCTCAAGATAGAGAGCAATTTGCTGTAGTTATAGCCAACCTTCAGTAATGGAGAAGGCACCTTAAGAAGAAGAAGATTAACAATTTTGTAAAGAAATATTAGGCAAAAATAATCTTTTTGCCCATTGATAGAAACCATTTTTAAGTGATCAGCTATCATACTATAACTGTATGGGACAGAGAGGTCATGAAAAGCACTACAGTAATGATAACATTTACCAAATTTATGCTGAACACAATCAAGCTTGTCTATAGATGTTTGATAGTAAGGTCCCCATACAACTATTGCATATTCTAGTCTGGAGCCAATAAGACTATTAAAAAGAATTGGTAAAACAAAACATGAAAATTGAGAAGTGTTTCTAGTTATAAACCCTAATTGTTTAAATGCACTGTTTACTGTGACCTCTAGATGCTTACGAAATGCTAATTTACAATCAAAATGATTTATTTATTGACGGATATACCATTTACATTGGAACAATATATAATATATAAAATTTTACAAAGTAAGCATAACATTGGAAAATAATTAGTAAGTTTAACAAAAACTAATAATTAACTTGAATACAAACTAATATCACACAAATAGCAGTCTCTTTATCACATTTTTAAATTGTTCTAAGGACTGGAAAAATAAGTCCAGATCACTTTGGTACCTATTATATAGTCTCACCATATGAGTAAGAGGCTTGAAGTATTCATAATTAAATTGATGAAATGGTAGATGAAATAATGAAGTATGCCTAGTTCCATGAAGAGTGTTAAGACCTAATTGATTTAAAAGTTCAGGGCAATTTATCAAATTATTAACAATTGTATGGGACAGAGAGGTCATGAAAAGCACTACGGTAATGATAGTGTTTACCAAATTTATGCTGAACACGATCAAGCTTGTCTATAAATGTTTGATAGTAAGGTCCCCATACAACTATTGCATATTCAAGTCTGGAGCGAATGAGACTATTAAAAAGAATTGGTAAAACAAAACATGAAAATTGAGAAGTGTTTCTAGTTATAAACCCTAATTGTTTAAATGCACTGTTTACTGTGACCTCTAGATGCTTACGAAATGATAATTTGCAATCAAAATAAACACCTAAATCCTTAACACAGTCCTGTCTAGACAGCTGAGTGTTATCAATGCTATAGTCGTAATTTAAAATTGTTTGTTTCCTGTGAAAAGTAATAACACAACACTTATCAATGTTCAACATTAATTCATTTAGTTTGCACCAATCGCTAAATCTGTTGATATCCTCTTGTAGCTGAATTTGATCATACTGACAAGTAATGACTTTATAAATTTTTTTATCATCAGCAAAGTTGAGAAATTTTGAATACTTAATTACTTTCTCAACATCGTTAACAAAGAGGACAAAAAGTAGAGGACCACAATGTGACCCCTGTGGTACTCCAGAGAGGATGTCAATAGATTGAGACAACACACCATTTATCTTAATGCTCTGGGTGTTACCCACAAGAAAACTATCATACCAATCAAGCCATTTGCCAGCTATACCAATGGCTTCTAACTTACTGATTAAATAACGATGATTTACTTTATCGAATGCCTTTGAGAAGTCAGTATAGATGCTGTCCACCTGGTACTTCCTCTCAAAGGCACCCAATATATCATCTTGGTAGACCAACAAGTTTGACACTGTGCTCCTGCCCCTTTGAAAGCCATGCTGTTGGGGTATTATTATATTATTTGTTAGTTTTGATAAGTGAGAAGTCACTAGTTTGTCGAGAAGTTTTGGGATTGCTGACTGTATACAAATTCCTCGGTATTTTTCAATATCTTCCCTTTTACCTGACTTAAAAATGGGTACAATATAACTGTTCTTCCAGAAAGGAGGGAACTCACCAGTCATAAGAGATAAATTATAAAGATATTTTAGGGGCATAGTAAGAGAGCATAGACAGTGCTTTAATAATACTGGTGGGATTCCATCGGGCCCCGAGGAGAATTTGTTTGGAAGTTTTCTTAGTTCATCAATCACTGATATAGTGTCAACTTGAATTAGGTTTACAGGGTCAATGTGTCTGACACAGTTTTCAAAATCTGGACTGGGGCACCTTTATCTTTCTCATATAAACCAGAGAAGAACTCAGCAAAAAGGTTAGCAATTTCAATATTCATTAGCATCAGATTAGACAACAGTAAGTAGTCCTCGTTTGATTTAGATAATTTAAATCTCAGATGAGCTTTTTTCTTTTGGATAAGATCTTTAAATTTTATTGAGAACCAAATTGGGAACTTGTAGAAACACTTGACAGCCTTCATAGGAACAAAAATATCTAAACACTGATACATATAGCAGTAACATATTTGACAAGCCTCATTTAGATTATTACAATGGTATAATGCATCCCAATTAACTGAAGACAGATAAAGGTTAACAGAATTAAAATTACAGTTTTTGAAATCATAAACATAGTCTTCATAAAAAACCGACTCTTTAAAATAGCCAGTTGATCAATCTTGAGTTGAATAAGTCCATAACTTATTCCACTCCCTTTTCACTGTTACTTCCGAAACATCAGCTCAAGCATTCACAGCATTGTCGACTGTGTATTTTAAATTGTATGCTTTCCAGTATTTTGGCATAGAATATTCCTCCTCCATAACTCGGTTTTAAATAAATTTTTTTCGGTATCTTCTTTTGAATGTTTCAATGACCAATTGATCCATTGGCTGTATCAATAATGTTGTATTCGCAGGCAGAAGCACATGATATTTTCGTCCTTACTTCACAGCATAGGGGCTTCAGGATGGGCAGGTGCATTGACCAAAATGAGAATCGCCTTTGGTGGCAAATTTTTTGCTTGCAAGTATTGTTGAACGTCCGGTAAAAAAACGTTAGAAAAGACGTTAGGAAAATAAATAAACAAATTTTGGTTTGCAGTACATACCTTTTTGGACCAGTCAGAGAATATTTTCTAGGACATCCATGCATTATGTTGTGCATAGTAGTTAACGGAAAGCACGTTCATATTTATGCCCTTGAAACAACGTGTTTTTTTTGCTGTACCAATCAATATTAAAGGAAGGCGATGGTGACCACTTGCATTTGAACACATCATTGCCGTGATTCGTTGCTTTTGCGTTTTAAATCCGGGTGCATATTTTTCAGACAGTGCAGCGAGTGTTTTCGTTGGCAATGCTTTGTAGTTTAAACCAGCTTCATCCGCATTCAACACTTGATCGCGTGTCAAACCATATTCATCGATCATAGCGTGAAGCTTTCTTTTATATTCGTCAACGACTTCAATACTTGCGACGGCTCAATTTTTCCTTCGATTTCTCGTTCCGTGGCGATTTTTGAACTTTTCCAACTAACCGCTGCTTCTTTGAATGAAGGATCGCCATTCAATTTCATGTTGAAAAACAAGCTTTTTCGGCAACAATTGGTCCAGACAAAGAAACACCTTTCTCTTCTCTTTTGAATGAACCACAAATACAGAGCTGTGTCGAGTGATTCATTTGTGGCTTTTTTCATTGTCTTACGATGTTTCACCCGGCCATCCAACGATTCCATTTGCGAAGCATACTTTTCAATTCCTTCAGCATTTTTCTTTAAATCATTGATTGTTGTTCTCGAAACATATTTTTTGCTCAATGCGACAGCAGAAACACCTTTCTTTAGTTCTGCAATAATTTCTATTTTTTTTCAATTGACAAAACAACACGTTTTCTTTTTGATGCTCCAGATGTGGAAGGCTCCATTTTTCAAAACTTATTGATCAAACGACTAAGTGACACAATCAATGTTCGAATTTGAATCAAACTGAATTATGGTGACACACAGAGATATTGACTGTAATTATTATTGTGCTGTGCGTTTTTATTTTCGGCTTGCGATTCTAAAAATAGAACTCTAAAAGCACGGTATCATTTATCATTACCTATTTAAATTGAAATTTATTCCAGAGCCCTGAATAAGAACAAAAATTATTTACATAAAAAAATGACTGGTGGTCTCATAACTGCACGTGTACATTTCAACGAATTTCGTTTGGCTTATCGCAATGCTCAAACAAAATGAATTGATGACTAAATTTTTACTTATGTAGTCAATATAACTTATGTATGGACCCTGACAGTTAACAGAGGTGACGGTTAATAGAGAGACAGATAATCGAGGTTCCACTGTATAATATAGTGATCATGAGGCGATTATCAGTGAATTTAAGTGTGCAAAATGTGATCGAGATTGGTGTTATTGTTTATTGGTTGTATTCAATGTTTATTCCAAAGAGAAAATATTGTTATTGGACAGAAGTGCTTCTAGGTCAGTTTAAGTAAAATTGATTTTTTAAACTTGAATTTTGAGGTAGTTGGTACTAATAAACAATTGGAATAACTTTATTATTTTTCGTGATATATATTTGTAATAAATTGTATTGACAAATATGTAAGTAAATTATGCAATGTTCACGAAGAAATAACACTTTATCTGTATTGAAAATTGACAAAAGCCATAAAAATCGATATACTCTATTATTTTAATAATACTACATAAATCTTGGAATTCTGTAATGCATCTTTATTAAAAAAACTTCTATGTTAGCTTCTATTTGTTGTTTATGAGTTTTTTAAATATGCATTTGTTATCCAGCTTTTAAAAACAATTTGCTACAGCCAAGTATTATAAATAAAGTTATTCTAATTGTTTATTTGCATAAAAAGCATCTCTTTTTCTTACGCAATTTAAACAATGCTTTTTGACTAAATACTTCATTTTTTGGCTTTATCTTCAACATATTTCCAAAGTTTCAAGATTCACTACACTTTCAAGATTTATATCATCTAGAAGTGTTACCCCACCAAGAAAAATTGTTTAAACATTTGGTGTCTAGGATAAACAGATATCATAATATTCAATAAAGTAGGACAGCTGACTTAGATGGTACATGTGGAAAGAATTGAAGAAAACAAGATCCATATACAAGGTCCGGTTTTATCACGGTCTTGTATATTTTGCATTTGGTTTTTCCAAAACCCAATATTAGTTGACGATTTTTATCGCTTGCAAATGTTTTCGTTCCTATTCTTGCCCGAATTTTGTCAACCGAAAAAAATGGGCCAACAAAATTCAGTCAAGAATACCAATTTAAACATTTGCAAACTATAAAAAATTGTAAATTATTGCCAGATACAAGAAACTTGTGATCTATCGTTCTTATGTTTATGTAAGAATCTTGAACAAGATTTAGTAACGTGGTAGCTACTTTAAAATTTCTGTTTTGTCGTGAGAGTTACGTGGTTATGAGTTTTGGCATGTTTTTTCAGATGCATACACATTTCTTTTGTAATATGCAATGGATTTAGACAATTTCGGGTATGGCAGTGCTTTTTGGAGGTCAAAAGTAGCAACATAGTGTTCATCTGATGCGTCATCACTGTCCGATTTTAGTACATCTCGAGCTTGTTTTGCTTTTGCTAGGTGAACATTTTTCTCAACAATAAGTGAATTGGATGTCTCAGGTTCAGTTGCTGCAGCTATTTTTAAGGACAGTTGATCACATTTGGCGCACGTATCTTTCGATGGTATTTTAAAATTTAATTAAACTTAGTTGTAAACACATGATAATTGTTTTTTTTTCTCAGGTACTTTGCCTTCGTTGTTGCATTTTGTTACATACAGGTCATACATTTTTCTGATATTTAAATCAGGATTAAGATACTTTTTTCAGGGTTCTTTGTTTCTGCTATAATGAATGTCGTCATTTGAATCCATTTTTAATCATAAACGATCACGATAAATACACTGAGCATAATCTGACTAGTCAACTGGACTTGATCCACTCTGTCCCGAAATAATATGACACATTGTTCAGAGACATAGGAAACTAACGCCATCTGTTTATTATTGCGGTAACTTTGGACGTGGTTTGTTATAGCACCGAAAAGATTTCTATTTGTAGAACATAGATACACAGCTAACTTAATTTTCGTAAAAAGTGGACTTTTAACCCTGTAATAACTGACATCAAAGTGAAGCTCAAAAAAGTCCAAGAAAGCCCCAAAACACCAAAATTAAATATCTCAATATCCAACAAAACGTTATAGAAAATGACTTAAACAATGAGCTAAAGAAATCAATAAATGAAAACAACACAGAAATATGGAACACATTTAAAGATCTTACCTTGAAAGTAATAGAAAAATATTCAACAACGTTACACAGGCACAAAAAACAACAATGGATGACTGATGAAATCCTGGAATTAATGGAGCAGAGAAGGAAACTGAAAGGTAACAAGACAGAATATAAGGAAAAACAGAAACTAATTAAACAAAAAATAAAGGTGGCTAAAGAAAAATGGATGGAGGATAAATGCAAGGAGTTAGAAAAGTTGAATGAAAAACATGATACGTTTAATATGTTTAAAAAAGTTAGAGAAGTAGCTGGTCTTTATCATAAGAAAACTCCACATACTATAACCGATTCGTCGGGAAAAATGATAATAGACGAACATGAAATTCGAACAACCTGGTGTAATTATATAAGTGAACTGTATAATGATGATAGACCCGAAGAACCGGAGACTTTAGTTGAAGGTGAAGGACCAGAAATACTAAAATCAGAAATACTGCATGCTATAAAGTTAGCAAAGACAAGAAGCCGTTGGCCCTGATAACATACCGACAGAGATGTTAAAGCTTATAAATGAGGAGAACATTGGAATACTGGTCAAGCTTTTCAATGATGTTTATTCGACTGGTGATATCCCTGAAGATTGGTTAAAGTCCGAATTCATAACACTACCAAAAAAACAACGTCCGAAAAACTGTAGCGATTATAGAATGATAAGCCTTATGAGCCACACTTTGAAAATATTTCTACGCATCATCCACAGTAGAATCAGAGATAAATGTGAAGAAGATCAGGATGAAACACAATTTGGCTTCAGAAATGGACTGGGAACTCGGGACGCCCTCTTTGCACTAAATGTATTACTGCAGAAATGTCGAGATCAAAGGAAAGACGTCTTTGCTGTATTTATTGAATATGAAAAGGTCTTAAGTTATACTGGCGTCAAACAGCGACAGCTTGCATAAACGTAAAATCAATAGAAATATATAAAATACAAAGAGGTGTCAGACAGGGTTGTATACTATCCCCACTGTTATATATATATATAACAAGCGAGTCTTCTACAGCTGGCGCCGCTTCTCGCATCCTAATTTCCAGCGTTTTCTGTCGAAGCAATCTTCAGTTGTTAGATCTCTGGCGGTCATTGCATCGTCGACATCGTCTCTCCAGGATCGTCTTGGTCTACCTCGTTTTCTTCTAGTTGGCGGAGTCCATTCTTCTATTTTTTTTGGCCATCTATTTTCCGGCATTCTCTGAAGGTGTCCATACCAGTTAAGTCTTTTGGCTTCGATTGTGTCTATTATGTCAAGATCGATTTCCATTTCTCTCCGAATATCTTCGTTTCTCACCCTATCTAGTCTAGTGAGCTGGCAACATCGTCTCCAGTAGTTCATTTCCATGGCCTTAATTTTTGATTTGTTTCTTTGGTTTATTTCCCAGAGTTCGGCGCCATACAGTCCAATACTTTCTATTATTGTTTTATAAATTCTTCTTTTATTTTCTTTTGTTATTTTTTTATTCCATAATAGTCCGTGTAGCTGTCTGGTGGCTGATCTTGCTTGGCCAATCCTGGAATGTATTTCTTCGCTACTTCCTGCTTTTGATGTTATTTGGACTCCCAAGTACTTAAAATTGTCTGTTGGTTTTATAGCTCCCATTTCTATTTGTAGGCTTTCTGGTTGTTCTCCTACAACTAAGTACTCAGTTTTTTGTATATTAATTGTGAGGCCCCATTTGGTGTACTCATCTTCCAGTTTTCTAAGCATGTAGCTTATATCACTCTTGTCTTCAGCTAGAATGGCTTGGTCATCAGCGAAATGTATCGTGTACAATCTATCATCTCCGATTGGGATGCCCATATTGCAGCACTTTCTTCTCCACAGTGAGAGTGCCTCATTTAGATATATTTTAAAGAGTGTAGGTGCTATGCAGCAGCCTTGCTTTAGGCCCTTACTAATAGGAATTTCTCTAGTTAATCTATTTCCAGTTTTAATGTTTGCCGTCATATTTTTGTAGAGCTGTTGTACTGCTTGTATATTTTTTTTTGCTTATTCCTTGTTTTTCCATTGCTACCCAAAGCATTGAAAGTGGTACACTATCGTAATTATTTAATTTATATTCAGATAGAATATTTAAAGAAGCGCTGCATAATTTGGAATGGGGCGTGAAAGTTAATGGAATTCTGATAAATACAATCAGATATGCAGACGATACAGTTATTTTAAGTGATGACATGAATGGATTACAATGCCTTTTAAATGCCATTGATACAGTGGGAAGAGAGTTTGGCCTAAACATAAACTGTGCAAAAACAAAACACATGGTGTTTAGCCGTTTAGCACATCAAGATGCACGATTATATGTTGATGGTCATATAATTCAAAGAGTGTCCAGTTTTAAATATCTTGGTTGCCATATTACTGAACAACTAGATCCAGATCAAGAGATAAAATGTAGAATCGAGATAGCCCGCACGACATTTTTAAAAATGAGGTCATTCTTCTGTAATGATAACTTGCAACTTCAACTTCGAAAGCGCATGGTTAAATGCTACATTTGGTCAGTCCTCTTATACGGTGTCGAAGCATGGACATTAAAAATATCCACCATTAATCGTCTGGAGGCCTTTGAAATGTGGCTGCACAGACGTATACTAAAAATTCCATGGACGGCTATGCTGACAAATGTGGCAGTCCTTGAGAGAGCAAATGCTGCTCGCGAGCTGCTTGATAACATCAAATGTAGAAAGATGGCCTATTTTGGACACGTAGTAAGGGCAGACCGATATAATATTCTTCAACTTATTATGATGGGTAAAATCGAAGGATGCAGAGGAATTGGTAGAAAGCAGGCCTCTTGGTTGAAGAATATCAGGGAGTGGACAGGAATAAGGAAAGCTGAGCAACTCTTTAGAATAGCTCGAGACAGAGACAGTTTCGCCATGTTAATCGCCAACGTCAAGGGGACTTATAGGGCACGTTAAGAAGAAGAATCCACTAAGGTTCTGAACGCCTCAAATATTTCGAGCCTAAGGCCTCTAAAGACAGATAACTGTATGATATATAACATGTTTTATCTAGAGCATACTACACTTCATTATTAAAGATTTAACATTAAAAATGAGAAGTACACGTTGTATTTTTCTAGTAATATTCTTTTTGAGTAACCATTTTACCATTTTATCAATTTTTTCCATTAAGTACGTTCTTGCTTTATTGATATAGTAATATTGAATAAAGTATATTGTGATGATGCCAAGCCATTAACGATATTCCCTTTATTAACCTCCCACATGCATTAAATTGATTAAGGACTGATTGAGGTCAACGTAACATGGTCTTTCTTGAATTATTGAAAGGGAATTATTAATTTTAAGTATAATATTTGCGAAAATAAATTTTACCCAAATTGAGATTGCTATAAAATTGCACTGGTAATTTAGATATCTTACAGCTTTTGTCGCTTCTTGAAAGAAAGAAAACAATTTATATTTAACCTGAAAGTTATTTTTCCTTTTTTTTTAAATCACTTATTGAAAAAAGCAAACAATATTACAATACTTCAGTACAAAAACTCAATGACTACTACTACTTGAACTGTCAGTTACCTGTTTATACACATTTTCTGGTATTCCAGACCTTACGAGACATTTCGGGATATTTCGATAACATCTATAACATTCGAGATTTTTAGCACTACTTCTGTTTCGTCAAGTGTCGTAACAATATGTACCAGCAAATACTGAAGAACTACAACAAAAATAAGTTTAAACGTATTGGAAAACTCCAAAGAACTCCCAAATTAGATGTTAGACAACTAAAAGAAGCTAATATAAAAAACAAACTCCAACAGAAAATATCCGAAAACTTTGATAAATTAGATACTAACACCTACGAGATAAACCAACAATGGGAAACATAAAAAACTGCCTCCTTGTACTATGCAAAGAGATATTAAAAGAACCGATAAGATAAGATACGTAAAAAGGTTAAAGAATGGCAAGGCTGCAAAAAAGAAACCACAACACAACTCTTTTAGATAAAAATGGAAATACTATGATAACGACTGACGAAAAGCTAAAACGATGGAAAGAAGATATGGAAGAGCTCTTCCACGACGACAGAGGAAACCTACAAGACAGATCTTTCGAGGACAGAGAAACAAGTATAGAAATTACAAAGGAAGAAATATTGTATGCACTAAAGAACACCAGAAATGGAAAAAGCCCGGGGCCAGATCAACTGCCTATTATATATATATATATATATATATATATATATATATATATATATATATATATATTATATATATATATATATATATATAATGGCTATACACCCCAGCGTGGGGTTAAACCGCAAATGCTTTCTAGATCCTATTTCTTAAGTGGATCAGTCTTTTTTTTGTTTATCTTATCTTCTTGACAATATCTCTCCATTTTTTCCTGTCTCTAGTTTTTCCTCTCCATTCACTGACTCCTGCCCTTTGGAGGTCTTCTTCAACTTCTTGCAGCCACTTTGATCTCGGTCTTCCCCTTCTCTTTCTTCCTCCTGGATTCCATTCTATCATTGCGTATGTCACTGCCTCATCGCCTGCTCGCCAAATGTGACCTAACCATCTAACTCTGCATTGCTTTATTTTAGTTACGATGTCTTCCTTAAGTTCTTCCTTAATTTCTGCATTTGTTCTGCTTCTATATTCATTTTGCTCTGTTCTGATTGGTCCTAGTATGGTTCTCATAATCTTTCTCTCTGCAATTCTTAAGTCTTCTTCATCTTTTTTAACCATCGTCATTGTTTCCCCTGCATATAATAATATTGGTCTAATTATGGTGTTATAAATGCTCATCTTGCTTTTTTTAGTCAGTGTTTTGCTTTTAAGTAATCTTTTGTTTGCAAAATAAGCTTTATTCGCTGCTAATATTTTTTCTTTTATTTCGGATTTCCTTTCTCCGGATTTACTTATTGTAACTCCTAGGTATTTGAAGTATTCTACTTCTTCAAACTCGGAACTTCCTATTTTGATTTTTTCCTTTATTGGTTTTTTCCCTAATCTTAATATTTTTGTCTTTTCTTGATTTAATCTTAGCCCCATTACCTCCCCTTTCTCTCTTATTTCTTCAAGCATTTCTTTCATTATTTTTCTGTTCTTTGCAATAATAGCAATATCATCTGCATATGCAATTATTTGACCACCTCTTGTTCTGAGATTTCCTTTATTTATATTTCGCAGTACATATTCTAATGCTCTATTAAATAGCGTTGTTGATATCGTTGAAACAAGGCATCTCCTTGTTTCATCCCTTTATTTATACTGAATTCCTCTGTCTCTCCTCTTTGTGTCTTTATGCTTATTTTTGTAGTTCTCATTGTCATTTCTATTAATTTTCTGAGTTTATGTGGAATTTCCTGGGTAGATAGAGTTACAAACAATGAAATACTGAGAAGAATAGGCAAAGAGAAGGAAATTGAACTTACAATTAAAGAAAGAAAGCTACAGTATCTCGGACATGTGATGCGGGGCGATAAGTATGGCATCCTGCGACTCATAATGCAAGGAAAAATAGATGGCAGAAGAAGCATCGGAAGAAGACGAATTTCATGGCTTAAGAACCTGAGAGAATGGTTTGGATGCAGCTCAAAACAACTATTTAGAGCTACTGCCTCAAAAATTAAGATAGCTATGATGATTGCCAACCTCCGTAGCGGAGATGGCACCTGAAGAAGAAGAAGATGTGGAATTTTTAATTTTTTAAGCGCTGTCATTAATACGTTCCTTTTAATAGAATCAAATGCCTGTTTGAAGTCTATGAATAACATTTCCAGTTCTAATTTATACTCGTTTGCTTTTTCCATTATTTGTTTTATTGTGTGTATTGCATCTATTGTAGATCTTCCTTCTGTGAATCCACATTGGTACTGTCCTACTGTCTTCTTTGTGATCTTTGATAACCTCTTTTTTATTATTGATGTCAATATTTTATATGTTGTATTTAGTAATGTTATTCCTCTATAATTTTCACAGATTTGTTGGTCTCCCTTTTTATGTACTGTTATGATCTGTCCTACCTCCCAGTCACCTGGCATTTTCTCTTCTTTCCATATATTTTTCAATAGTGCCAGTATTTTTCCTCTTAGTTCCCTTCCCCCGTATTTTATTAGTTCCATATTAATTCCATCTTTACCTGGGGCTTTTCCATTTTTGCTTCTCTGTATTACTTCATCCAATTCCTCTAATGTTGGTTCTTTTGAAATTTCGATGTCTACTTCATATTGCTTCTTCTTCGTGTACCGTTTCCTCCTCGTATTCATTTCTTCTTCTGTTGTTTCCTCCGTCAAGAGCTCTCTGTAGTAATCTCTCCATACTTGCTTGTATTCTTGGTCCTCTATTATCACTATTCCCTCTCTATTTTTTATTCCGTTTGTTTTGCCCTTGTATTTTTTGTTTTGTTCTTTAATCTTTTTGTAAAAACTTTTCGTATTTCTGTTTGTTCTTTCCTGCTCTATTTCCTGCATTTTTTGTCTACCATCTTCTTTTATTTTGCCTTATCACTTTCTTAGCATTCCTTCTTAATTTTTCATATTCTTCTCTGTCTTCCTCTTTATCTGTTCTTAGCCATTTATTTCTGGCTTGCACTTTTTTTCCTGTTATTTCTCTACATTCTTGGTTATACCATTCGTTTTTTGTTTTAGCCTGACTTTTACCTATCTGCATATTTGCACCTTCTTCTATTGATTTTTTGATCGTCTCCCATTCTGTGCTTATATCTTCTGCTTTATATTTCTCTTTTATTTGAACTGTTACTGCCTCTTCATATTTTTTTCTTACTTCTTCATTACTCAATTTATTGACATTCCACTTTTTATGTTGGTTTTTTTGTTTTGTTTCAATTTTAACTTTTTGTCTTATAATGGCTGTGACCATGTAGTGGTCTGAATCTGCACACGCACCTCTGAACGTTCTTACATCTTTTATTGACGATTGTTTTCAACTGCCTATTAGAATCCTTAAAATAATGAAAAATGAGTACATGGATGTCCTCTTAAAGCTCTTTAATGAAATTTATCAATCGGGTGACATACCCAATGCATGGTTGACCTCAACATTTATTTGTCTCCCAAAAAAGAAAAATGCTAGAGAATGCACCGACCACCGCACCATAAGCCTGATGTCTCACACACTTAAAATGTTTTTAAAGATCATCCATAAACGCATTTACCAATACTTGATATGGATATTGAAGAAACCCAATTTGGATTCCGTAGAGGCGTAGGTACCCGTGAAGCTCTCTTTGCATTCAACGTACTAATCCAGAGATGCTTGGATGTGAACCAAGATATGTACGTCTGTTTCATAGATTACAACAAGGCTTTCGATAAAGTCCGCCACAAAGCGCTAATGGACTTCCTCAAAGCAAAACAATTACAATACAATGACCTTCGAATTATAACAAATCTATATTATAAACAGCAGGCACACATACGCATTAATGAACACACATCAGAAGAGTTCGAAATTAAAAGAGGAGTGCGACAGGGGTGTGTATTGTCACCACTACTATTCAATGCATACTCTGAAGAAATTATGAAAAGAGCTCTTAAAGGAGAAACAGCAGCAATAAAGGTCAATGGAACACCAATTAATAACATTAGATATTTGGACGATACTGTCATAATAGCAGACAACCTCCAAGACCTCCAAAAGCTAATAACAAGATAGTTGAGTATGGAGAAGAATATGGATTATCAATAAACATCAAGAAAACTAAATTTATGAGGATATCAAAAACCCAAAATAATGATGAAAGCCTGACAATTAACGGTAAAACTTTAGAACAAGTTGAAAACTACAATTATCTTGTCACAATAATTAATCACACAAATGATTACTCCAAAGAAATCAAAGTTCGAATAGAGAAAGCACGAACAAACTTCAATAAAATGAGAAAGGTACTTTGTGCAAGAGAACTGAAATTAGACTTGAGAGTTAGGCTGGCAAGGTGTTATATTTTCTCGACTCTGCTTTACGGGATAGAAGCATGGACACTTAACGCGTCGACTACTAAAAAGTTGGAAGCATTTGAACTGTGGGTGTATAGAAGAATCCTGAAGATATCATGGACCGAGCATGTAACAAACAACGAAGTCATGAGAAGAGTCAACAAAAGAATGGAAATATTGGAAACCATCAAGACACGAAAGCTGCAATACCTGGGCATGTTATGCGTAATGAAAGATACAACATACTTCAATTAATTATACAAGGGAAAATCCAGGGCAAGAGAAGTGTAGGAAGGAGAAGAATCTCATGGTTGCGTAACTTGAGGGAATGGTACGGATGCACATCAATCGAACTATTCAGAGCGGCAGCATCTAAGATCAGAATAGCCATGATGATAGCCAACCTCCGTCGTGGAGATGGCAGGTAAAGAAGACAACAAAAATAATAACTTCCACCTATATATGTTATTTGCCACATCAAGCAAAGATTCCTTGCATCTCAAAAGTAAACTTTTTGAATATGTCAAATATAAACGTGTAAAAACTAATGATTTAATATAATATTTGCAATTATTTTGCAAACATTTTGCAATATCATTTCTACATAAACTAGAAGACTGGTCCCAAAAGACTGGTTTTACGTTCTCAGGTGATAAATCTCGTTTCATCGTATTCAATAAAAGAAAAACTGATTGCAAAACAACACTTACTCTAAATGGTATCAACCTAGAACAAGTGGAGAGCATTGACTTTCTTGGCCTAAGACTGGACAGTCAGTTAACATGGGCAGAACATATTAAAAAGCTAGTCGTATCCTGCCAATCTAAAATAAATCTCCTTAAAATGCTATCAAACCGATCTTGGGGAGCGGACACCATAAAATTGCTGCATATATACCAATCATTAATCCGAAGTAAACTGGATTATGGTGCAATATGCTATACAACTGCGAGTAATTATATACTTAAAAAACTAGACATTATACAAAACACATGTTTAAGACTAATTCTGGGTGCTTACCGAACTAGTCCTGTTTCAAGTTTTCAGGTTATCCTAAATGAATCTCCCCTATCAATACGAAGACAACACATTTCTTTAAATTATGCCGCGAGATTGTCTTCCAACCCTAATAACACAAACTATCCACTTCTTTATAAAATATATCCACCTACTCATTGCCATCAACAAATTAAATATCCACCCCTTAAAGAACGTCTAACGAGATACGGTTTTGACATGGAGCAGCTCACACATTCTTACCCTACACAACGAACTATACCTCCCTGGACTATTAATTTTCCCACTATTGATCTATCCCTCACGGCCTATCCAAAGAGTACCACAAATCCCATAATCATTAACAAATTATATCAAGAACGGATATTAGAATACACTGGCCATAACAAGATTTTTACCGATGCGTCAAGAACTGAAAACGGACACGCAGCGGCCTTTATTCTAGGAAAGTCTGAATATGCAGTTCGCATCCCTCAATTCTGCAGCATTTTCACGGGAGAAGCAATCGCCATTTTAAAGGCTTTAGACATGTGTAAGAGTCATGCAAGCTCAGATTTTCTTATCATTACTGACTCTTTATCTGTTCTTCAGAGCTTAAGGCAAATATATCCAGTACATGCTATCCTGCAACAAATACAATTAGCACTTTATCACCTACAAAACAGACACGTGAACGTTACATTTCTCTGGGTACCATCACATACAGGTATCGCAGGAAATGAAAAAGTAGATGAATTAGCAAAGAAAGCTGCTACTGACGAGCAAACTGAAATTATGACTACAATTCCATTCAGTGATATCCAGCTCAATATTAAACAGTACTGTGTAAAAAATTGGCAACAAATGTGGAATTCTACTAAGGCTAACCTTAAAAACGTGAAAACTAGGATTGGCACTAAACTACAATTTCCAGAAAACAGAAGGCAACAAGTGATTATAAACCGACTAAGAATTGGACACACAGCGTTAACTCACCAGCATCTCATAACAAAAGAACTACCACCTGAATGTTCCTATTGTGAATGTCCAATAACTGTTCAACATGTATTGATTGAATGTCCTCTTTATTCCTACGAAAGAGCCATCAACAACGTACCAGAAGAAGCAAAGAAACTTAAAGATATTTTAAACAGTAATGTATCTAATACAATCAAATTCCTTAAGGACATACGTTTACTACACAAAATTTAAGTTATATTATATGTATCTCTTTGTAATTTGTAATTTATTATGTGTAATTTAATACGCAATTTGTAATTAGTAAATTTGTATTTGTAATAACAACTGTAAAATCTGTAAAACCCGCTAATAACCTTTAATGGTTGATGCGGAAATTTTAAATAAAATATATATATATATATATATATATTATATATATATATATATATAATATATATATATATATAATATTTGCTTTCTACTACATTAAAATCAGGCTTTTATTATAGTGTACATTTTTTATAGTTGTAAAATAAATTTTAATTGAAATATTTGTAGATATAATATAACCGGGTTTAGTAACAAAATCCTTTTGTTGCCTCATAAATCTTTCTATAGCACAAATATAACATGCATGCATACATGTTTTCCAATCGAGCGACATTTCCCCATTTCCCGATAATATTGATATTATTCATTGGCAATGTTTTGTTCGGCGAAACTATTGTTTTATCGTTTCAATTATTTCGAACCACCTAGTTGCATATTTTATGTAAATAAAGGATTATACAATTTATCTTAACATATATAATATGTATTTATATTATATTATGTGCTTTACAAGCATAACATAATTGCCATAAAAGTTTGTAAATAAAATTAAACTTATACTCGATTTTGAATTTTTTCTTAATTGGTTTAAAATATCCAAAAATTTCTAATTAAGAGTAATTTGGATCATCATCATCATAAGTGCCTCGACAATCCGTTGTAGATCTTGCCTTCTCAGAAGAAAGAAGTCAGAAGAAAGAAAGAAGTCGCGATTTCTGTCGATTCCTGACAACTTTCCTCCATCTTCTTGCACATTATCAATCCATCTCCTTCGTGGTCGTCCTCTACTTCTTGTGCCCTCTGATTTTGAAAATTTTAATCTGGTTTTGAAAATGTTAATCTCTTCGTGTGTTCGCGATCTGACATCCTAACAATGTATCCGGCCGATTTAAGTCTCTGCACTTTAAACGAATTTCACCATCTCTTTATCGGTGTAGAACTGACATAGTTGAAAGTTGTATTTTCGACGCCATAGCCCATTTTCATTTACAGCCCCAAAAATCTTTCTAAGAATTTTTCTCTCAAAAATACCAAGAAATTAGCGATCCAAGATATGTGAATTCTTTGACTTGCTCAAAGGTATAGTTGTTAATGTGAATTCTTTGTTGGATATTTCGGGGGTTTTTAGAAACCAACATATATTTGGTTTTTTTCTCGTGTACCACAAGTCCTAATTCACTTGTTGCGGCTGCAAGCCTTGTAAAACACTGCACCATGTCTCTCATACTTCTGCTCACTATAACTATGTCGTCAGCGAATGCGAGAATTTGCGTCGATCTATTAAAAATAGTTCCATTCATTCTAATATTTAATTGTCTGATTGCCTTTTCCAAGGCAATATTAAAGAGCAGACACGCCAGCGCGTCCCCTGTCTTAGACCATTATTAATGTCAAAGAACGTAGAGTTTTCTCCTTCAATTCTAACGCATGAGCTTACGTTTTGCATTGTTAGTTGGGTCAAATTAACTAACTTAGGTGGGATCCCAAAGTCTATAATTGCATTATATAATGCAGTTCTTTTCACACTGACATAGGCTGCTTTAAAGTGGACGAAGAGATAGTGTGTACATTCTAGTGACTTTTCTAGAATCTGCCCTCTTCTTTTTCTTCTTCATCTAGTCATTCACGTCCACATATGAACATAAGCCTCTTCAAGTCTTCCTTTCCATTGTTTTTTATTGTACGCTACTTGTAGCCAATTTTTCCCGGCAGTCCTTTTCAGATCATCTGTCCATCTCATAGGAGGTCTGCCTCTGGGTCTTTTGTGTTGGTATGGTCTCCAGGTTAAAATTGATCTGTGCCATTTGTTTAGATCGCTCCTAGCTACATGTCCAGCGTATTCCCATTTCAACTTTAATGATTTTTGCACCACATCGGTGACTTTGGTTTTCTGTCTTATCCATGTGTTTGTTTTCTTGTCCTTAAGTGATATACCTAGCATTGCTCTTTCCATCGCGTGTTGAGTGACTCTAAGTATATTCATATTCTTTTTTGTGATTGTCCATGTTTGTGCCGCATAAGTTAATATCGGAATAATGCATGCATCAAAAACTTTAGATCTAAGATGTAATTGAATTTGTTGATTTCTGAGTATATAGTTCAGTTTACCGAATGCTGCCCAAGCTAACTTTCTTCTTCTTTTTATTTCTTCAGTTTGAATTTCCCTATTTAGTATTATTTTTTGTCCTAAGTATATATATTCTTCAACTTTTTCTATAACTTTATCGTTTATTATTGTCACGGTGTCTTCGGAGTGCATGACTTTTGTTTTGTTTAAATTCATTTTCAGTCCTATTTTAGAAGATTCGGTATGTAGTTCTAAAAGCATGGTTTGCATTTCTTGTAGGTCAGTAGCTATCAGGATTATGTCATCTGCAAATCGTAGATTACTGAGGTAGCGGCCATTGATGTTTATTCCCTTATATTTCCAATTTAGGTTTTTAAAAACGTCCTCCAAAACTAAGGTGAACAGTTTGGGTGATAAAGTATCTCCCTGTTTGACTCCCTGTTTAATGGTACAGGGTTCGTGTGTTCATTTTCATTTAGGTAGTATGTAGCTGTAGCTTGGTTCATAGTTTCTTTTATTAAGTTAATATATCTGCTGTCTATTCTACAATTTTGCATTGCGTTTATTACGGCCGTGTGTTCTATGGTATCGAAAGCTTTTTCGTAGTCTACAAATGCTAGGAAAACTGGAAACTTGTATTCGTTACATTTTTCTATTAATATTTTTGTGGTTAACAGGTGATCGGAAGTTGAATAGCCTTTTCTAAAACCTGCCTGTTCATATGGTTGGTATTCGTCTAATTTCCTTGTTAGTCGAGTAGTTATGACTTTGGTGAGTATTTTAAACAGGTGTGACAGTAGGCTGATGGGTCTGTAGTTTTCCAATTTTCGACTATCACCTTTCTTGTGTAATAAGATTACTTTAGAGTTGTTCCAGCTCTTAGGGACTTTGCCCTGATGTAAACAACTGTCCACAAGCTTAGTTACAATTGCAATTAGTTCCTTACCTCCTTCTAATATCATATCTGTGGTAATACTATCTTCTCCTGCAGCTTTATTTCTCTTCATGTTTTCCAATGCTGTAGTTACCTCTGAAATTGTTACTTTTGGCATTATTTCTGATCCAACATTTTTTATTAATTTCCGTGCTGGTCTCATCTCATCATCTTGTTGATGTGTTGTGTAAAGTTCTGTGTAAAATTCTTCTATTCGTGTCAGTATGTTTTCTCTAGTTGTGATTTCATTTTCGTCTTTTCCCATTAATGATATCATCTGACGTGTCCTAGTGTCGGTGAGCATTTCATACTCTTTTTTTTCAATAGTTGTTGTTATTAATTTTTCGTTTTCTTTTCTTTTTTGTTGTCTGATTCCTTTTCTAATCTGCCTATTAAGTTCTCTATATTCGTCGGTTCCCCTTTTGTTAGATTTATTTAAGATCTTCCTTCTTTCTGTTTGTTGTAATATTTCTTTGTCTAATTCATTGTATGTTGTTTTTGGTTTTTTCAGTTGCAGAAGGCTTTTATTCACTGTTTCGGTAATAAGTTTTTTTATTAAATTCACTATTTTTGATTTCGTCAGATGTCCATTTGTATCTTTTTTCATGTATTCTTTTTCTTTCTAGTTTTTTGTTAATTATTAGTCTTGTTCTTATTAGTCTATGATCGCTTCCTAGGCCAAACTGATTTAATACTGATACGTCTTCTACTAGGTTTCTATTCTTCGTTAAGATATAATCTATTTCATTCTTTGTATTTTTATCGGGGCTCATCCATGTCCATTTTATTCTTGGTTTTTTATTGAAAAAGGAGTTTATTGAGTACATGTTATGTTCATTCATGAAATTGAGATGCATTTCTCCTCTATCGTTTCTTTTCCCGTAGCCATAGTTACTAGTTAAATGTTCATAATCTTCCTCTTTTTTGCCCAATTTAGCATTAAAATCTCCTAATAGTATTTCGTAATTTGGTTTATTTGTTTCTATAGCTGTTCTTATTTCATCATAAAATATTTCTACTTCTTTATCGTCGTGGCTTTTGGTCGGAGCGTACACTTGGATCACTTTCAGAGTGGTTCTTTTATTAATCCTGATGATAAGATATGCTACTCTGTCTGATATGGGCTTAAATTCTTCGATACACTGTGTGAGGCTTTGTTTTACCAAGAATCCCACTCCAGTGTATTCGCCACCTTTATGCATAAAATGTGTGCCATTTTTTAGTATTATATACTCATCACTTTTTCTTCTGGTCTCGCCTAGACCAAGGATATCCCATTTTATATCTATATTAGAAAATGAGAATCTGCCTATGTGCGTGAATTTGATGTGTAGTTGACTTTCCAGCAGTAAATCCGCATAACTATTGACCAACAATATCCTTTGTAAAATGTTTAAGTCTTTCAAACAATGCATTGCCGAAGATTTTATACGCAGATGCTAACAGGGTACTGCCTCTATAGTTCTTATACTCCAGTTCAATACCCTTTTTATGTATAAATTATTCCCTTTATCACTTTTCTGGTGCCAATTCATTTTGCCACATAATTACTATTAGTCTATGGATTGCTGCAAAAAGTTGATCACCACCTTTTTTATACATTTCTGAACAGATTTCATGCTTTATTGTCTTAAAGTTTTAGGATGGCATTTGACACTTCTTCTCTTGTTGGGTCTTCACTGTGTAGTTGACTTTGTTGATTGTCTATGTTGTAATCTTCTTCAATAACGTTTATATTCACTTAGATGTTCGCTGAAATCTTGTGCCCATCTGTTAAGAACTGAGTTCTTATCATGTAGAATTTCACCGTTAGTGTTTTTTGGATAATATGAAAATGAATTTCATGTCCATGTTTTAATATATATTATTGTTTGGCCTCGAGATGAGAAATAAGGTAGACAGTCTTTAAACAGTTATAACGGTTTGGGTGTAGAATTTTAGAACAGGTATAATTTGAATAGAATAACTCAAAAAATGGTTTTATTGTTGGACAATACAAAAACATAGCTTACCGAAAAAAACATAAAAAGAAGAAAGTAAAACAATACAAAAAATAATGAACTATCTATTAATTGAAAGTAATAAGTAAAATCAGCTTTTTTTCTGGTGGAATACATAAATTCAGATTGCAGTTTCCATTTTAAATCAAAATAATGAGGTAATCACCGATAATCAAAATATAAGCAATATTTTTAATGTTTATTTTTCTAATGTGGGCTGTACGCTTTCTAAAAATATTAAAACATCCTCTTCTCCTGATCCTCCAAAAACTTCATGTCATAAGTAGTACGTTTTTTCTAAAACCCGTAACGAAATTAAAAGTTCAGAGTATTATTCATTTCCTAAAACTAAAAAAATCCCTTGGCATAGACAACATTTCCGCGAATTTGTTTAAGATAATTTCTAATTATGTTGTTGATCCGATAACTGAACATGGTACATGTCGGACCATTTTAAAAATGCTGTAATTATGCCTATATTTAAAATTTAAATTTAATTTTAATAAATTTAAAATAGGAGATACAAAATTGGTGCAAAATTATAGTCCTATATCACTTATTACCAGCCTTGCAAAAATCTTTGAAAATGCCTTAGCCGATTAACCTGCTTTCTCCAAACCAATTTGGTTTTAAGAAGGGATATTCTACTTCAGATGCTATAATGTCCGCTACTGATTATTTATATAAGATGCTAGATAATCGCTCTTTTACTCTATCGATATTTTAAGATCTAGTTAAGGTATTTGACACTGTTCGTCATCAGCAGTTGTTAGATGCTTAGGATGATCTTGGCATAAGAGGCATACAGTACTTAGTATTTCAAAGTTATGTAAAAAATAGATCGTAAATTGTCAAAATTAATAACAAAATAAGTGTTGAAAAAATCATTGATCAGTGCCTTAAGATCAGTGCCTACTGTTTTAGGTCCTTCACTGTTTTCAGTATATATAAATGATCTAGCAACAATGAAAATAAGACGACCCTATAAGGCGCTCCCTAACTTTCGCGTAATTGGTTGGTGGGTGGGTCCCAATTTAAAAATTGGCGGTTTTCAGGTTTATTAAAATGACAATTGAGGTATTGTGGCACAGTAAGTCGGTAAACAATTTATTAGCAATATATTGTGGTATTAGTACAAAGCGGATGATATTCACATTTTAGGATTAAGCTGACTAGTACAGTTTTATTAGAAATTAAAATGCTAGTGATGCTTTTTTTTATTAGATATATAGATATTGTTTTAATTTTTTTGTTTAGGTAATTTTTTACTAAGATTTAGAGGTTCCTCTTATTATTTTTATTTCTAGAATATTCATTACCATTATTATTCTCATTAGGTTTCTCTATGTGGAATCGGCTTCTCTAAGTATTTTCCTCTAAACTTTTCTGTTCTCTTCCAGGGACTAAGTACCTCTCCGCTTTTTGTATGAGTATATGGATTTTCAGAAACATGTAATTTCTGATCATCCCCTTTTTTACTGCCCTACATTCAGTACCATACATCATAGCTGGTCTAAAGGCAGTCCTATACAATTTACCTTTTAGTTTTCTTGGTTTTTCTTTTTAGTTACCTTGTTTTTCATCGTTTCTGCCAATTTGTGTGCTTTTGTTATAATCCTGTCTTGGTAATTGTTCGCATTTGGTCTTTGAATGTTGATAATCCTCTTCCACATTTTTATGTCCACTAGTTCATCTATGGTGTCCAACAACTTTTCGATTGATACTGCTGCATTTCTCCTAAGGTGGTTGGTCTTCAGTAGATTATTGAAGAATTACCAAGAAAACTAAAAGGTAAATTGTATAGGACTGTCTTTAGACCAGCTATGATGTATGGTACTGAATGTAGGGCAGTAAAAAAGGGGATGATCAGAAATTACATGTTTCTGAAAATCCATATACTCATACAAAAAGCGGAGAGGTACTTAGTCCCTGGAAGAGAACAGAAAAGTTTAGAGGAAAATACTTAGAGAAGCCGATTCCAAATAGAGAAAGCTAATGAGAATAATAATGGTAATGAATATTCTAGAAATAAAAATAATAAGAGGAACCTCTAAATCTTAGTAAAAAATTACCTAAACAAAAAAATTAAAACAATATCTATATCTAATAAAAAAAGCATCACTAGCATTTTAATTTCTAATAAAACTGTACTAGTCAGCTTAATTATAAAATGTGAATATCATCCGCTTTGTACCAATACCACAATATACTTCATCTAATTTAGATAAGGACTTACGTCATTATCTACGTCAGATATCGAAGTTGACATAGTTGCCAAAGTATAAAAAAATCCTGACTCCATTTTACATCAAATAGATTACATAATTATTGCAAAAGTATTACCATCTCTTTACAACGACTATTTAAATTCTTACGTGACATTTTTGAAATAAAACACACTAATTTTGTTCTAAAAAGAACAGATTTTATTAAATAGTTAAAAATATAAAACAAGAGATATTCACTTTAAAATTCAAAATAATGAAGTACAAAAAGTGTCAACACCGCAACTGTCAAATAAGTATTACCAATTTATGCCAAAATTTTACCTTCGTTCGATTACAGTTACAGTGTGTTCCGAACAAATGTTCTTGATAAAAACGCTTTATAATGCATTTATACAAATTAAATGAAACATATTATTGTGTATTTCTTTAAGTTAACATTAATAGAAATTTTTAAATATTATTTCTACGAGGATATAATAAAATATGCCTAGTGGCTGTAATGTCAGTGTACTCGGTAAAGTGATTCTAAAAAAGAACACACCTACACCCTAAATATTTTTGTGTTGGTATCATGTGACGTCACAGGCTATGACGCCGATGACGTGCATCGTTATATAAATTAGATGAAGTGTATATTGCTAATAAATTGTTTACCGACATACTGTCCCACAATACCTCAATTGTCATTTTAATAAACATGATACCCGCCAATTTTTAAATTGGGACCCACCCACCAACCAATCACGCCAAAATTAGGGAGCGCTTTATAGTGTCGTCTATGAAAATACATGCAAAGATTATTTTATCAAAACGCTTTTGATTCATGACAGTTCTAAAAATTTCCCTGCCAGTTCCATCTGTTGCAAAAAGCGTTTTTATATTCTCATGGTTGATTTTGAGAATATACGAGGAGTCCTATGAAAGCTTTCCTTGAGGCCATGATTATTTGGATTATTATACTTTATTTTCATTAAATTCAATTTATGATTGGTCCACTGAATAACACATAATAACATATTTTCGTCAAACAATAACTGCCATACCTTTAGAGGATCAGCTTCCTCTCCAAGATTTCGTGCTTTTGTTTTTAGCACTGGAATTTTTGTTACTAAATTATGTTTCCTTGTACGAGATACTGGTCAAACTTCAGATTTACACCACCTGAATCGGTTTTTTTCCGTAGACATATGTGTGATTATTAGTTTCAACTATATTTTTTTCCGAAATATGTTCTTCATCATTTTACGTAGAAATGTCTGAATCCGTCAGGCTATCAGATTCCAAATAAACACCATCAAACCACTTCAAAGCTGTATCTTCAACAACTTCGCGACGTTTTCATTGAACCGAGACGTGCCGTCTAACAGACTAACTACAACTGATTTTCGGTTATAAGTTTTTACTTGTCGAAATATGCGTATTTCTTTACGGGTCACTAATAGTCAACGAACAATATAAAGCAGAGTTTCCCAAACTTATCTTAACCGCGACCCCTTTTTGCTAAAAAACTTGTTCACGACCCCCCAATTTCCCCCCACTCATTTATTCAATATTATTTGACAGAAATAGCGTGCCTAATTTACAATTATCTGATGGTTTCTCAAATTTAATTTTACTTTACTGTTTAAGTTTAAATCAAAAACAATTATTTTATTTTAATACAATTATTTTAATGATTGCGATCTGTCCCACTAGTAATTAGTAGTAGGTACTTCTGCCAGAATAGCATTTACAATAAAAATAAATAATAAGAAGTCGACTGCACATTGTACACCGCGACATATTAGCTTGTGTCTACATCGCAAAACTCTTCCATGATAATCGCGAAAGCGCTCGCTACTAGATGGCACTCTGGAACGTTCTCGTAGCCTCGTTTTGGCTTTATATAAGCGGCGATGCGCAACGAAACCTCAGTTCGAATCCAAACAGCCTATGGTGGCGAACGCGGTGTTGAGTAATGAGTAAATATTTTACGACTTACGTATTCCCGTTTACGTATTTACGTCTACGATAAATTATAAATTATGGATAAGTTTTTAAAAAGAAGTGCAGAACCATCTACGTCTGAAAGTGGCAGTAGCAGCAATAAAAAGAAAAACAGATTCTACATTGATGAATATCTTAAATATGGTTTTACCGTTATTTCCAATAAACCACAATGTGTTATTTGTGGACAAGTCTTGTCAAAAGAAAGCATGAAGCCATCAAAGTTACTTCGACATTTAAATAGCAAACATCCAGATAAAAAAGACAAGCCCGTAGAATTCTTTGAAAGAAAGCTGAACGTCCTTCACAAACAGCAAGACAGTTTTCCCTTGGCAACCACTACTAATGAAAAAGCATTATTAGCAAGTTATAAAGTTGCTTATCGTGTTGCCAAAACTAGTAATCCGCACACAATTGCTGAAAATCTGATTTTTTCCAGCAGCTGTTGAAATGGTACATATAATGTGTGGGGAAAGAGAGGCTGCAAAATTAAATACAATACCTCTGTCAAATAATACTATCCAAAGAAGAATTAGTGATATGGCAGAAGATATTCAAGCGCAAGTTGTGGAAAATCTTAATAAATGCACGTACTTCTCTCTTCAAATGGACGAATCCACAGATATATCTAACTGTGCCCAATTCATTACGTTTGTAAGATATGATACAAATAATGGCATTCAAGAAGATATTTTATTTTGTTCCCCATTGGAGACCAATACCACTGGAAAATGTTTACTCGACACTTTTGTGAAACGTACAAGTAAATATGATATTGACTGGGGTAAATGTATTGCTATATGCACAGATGGCGCTAAAGCTATGACATAATTGGTCTTCGTAATGCTAATGCCAAATGGAGACATTGTTTTTTACATCGAGAAGCTCTTGCGTCCAAAGCTTTACCTCCTGAAATGGACTGTGTTATGAAAACCATCATTAAAGTTGTAAATTCCATTAAAGGAAAAGCTTTGCAGACCCGTATTTTTAGAAAAATTTGCGAAGACATGGGTGCTTTATTTGAAAATCTTCTCTATCACACCGAAGTAAGGTGGCTTTCAAGGGGCAACGTCTTAAAAAGAGTATTTGACTTAAGAGCAGAGCTTTTAATGTATTTGAAAGATGAGAAGTCCCCATATGAAAATCAATTTTCCGATTCTATTTGGCTTCTGAAACTAGGTTTCCTTGCTGATATTTTCGAGCAATTAAATATTTTGAACAGTAATTTACAAGGTCGCGACATTAATATAATTACAGCCACAGATAAAATTAAGGCGTTTCTAAGAAAAATTGATTTATGGTCGACCTCACTTGGCAAAAAACAACTCGATTCATTCCAGTGCCTTCAGGAAATTATGGAAAATGTATCCAATTACAGTGCTACAAATTTTGAACAAGTTTTTGCTGACATGCATGTTACTTTGCTTAATTTAAAACAACAGCTCTGTGATTATTTCTCCGAAGAAATTCAAAACAGTTACGACAGTTGCAGATGGATTATAGCCGATTCCTTTCAGCATGTTGAAATACCAATAAACATGAAAGAAAAACTTATTGAAATATCAAGTGATGGAATGTTGAAGCTCCAATTTTTTTACCAGAACTCGGACCAATTTTGGACCGAAAAGATGCAGGAATACCCCCAGTTGGCGAGTGAAGCTGTAAAACGTTTGGTTCCATTTGTAACATCATATTTGTGTGAGTTAAGTTTCTCGTCTATGACTGCCATTAAAACAAGAGTTAGAAATCGTCTCGTACTTGAAAATGATATAATTGTGTGTGTCTCAAATACACAGCCTAGATTTGAAAGATTAGTTTCACATAAACAGGCGCATAGCTCTCATTAAGATTATAATATTTGACTTTGTTTTACTCTTTTATTTTTACGGACTTTAATATTTAGTTTTATATTTCGTCTGATAATTAATTGTTAATTTCTATTTACGGCGTTTTAAAATAAAAATACATGATCTAACAAAGTGGTGCTTTTGTCTTATTTTGGAAATGTTCGGCAACCCCCCTAGTACCTCATGGGGATCCCCCAGGGGGTCGCGACCTCCACTTTGGGAAACACTGATATGAAGAATAGATAAAGTGATGTGCCGATGGGTGGAGTTATTTGTATAGAGTGATAAAAATTCTTTATGCTGTAGTCTGTCAGACGGCCCGTCTTCAGTTAAGGGTTAACAAGAGGGAGTATTATTTTTCCAAACGTTTATTTCTGATAGCTTTGTCGGTAATAGTATTTATCTTATCTCTAGCTCACTACCGTAAGCTTTGTTCAAAGACAACAATTAATCAAAATGACTCATTTTCGTTATTTAAATTAAATTGAACGGTTAAATATATAAATTAATTATTTAATTGCCAATTATAAATAATACATTTAGAAACACAGTTGATAAAAACATAAGATTTTAAATGTCGCAAAGATTTAATTCTGACGTCAAAATCGCGTGCATTTGGACGTATTATTATATAGTATATAATGTACATAATTTATATAAATATATTTTGTATACACTACGTACTCGTTAATATATTCTGTATGTTAATACTTAATTTACGTAGTTCTTCGTACTAGCCAACTAGATATCAAAATAAGGTGTGTATTCATGCGTCAGCGGATGTAAGGGATGACTCGTCGAATCCATAACCGTATCAAATATATAAATTAATGCATAAAACTTTTATTATACTTTCTCATCGTCGTAGTAACAGCAACAAACAAAACAACTAAGTTGTTTTGTTTATACTGGAAAGTGCGTGTCTTCAATTCAAGATAAATTTACGAAAGATTTATCGGCTAGAAACTCTTTCATAATACAAGCAGCGACTAAATAACAAATATTTATAATACACGAAACTACAAAAAATCAATTTATTGGATACAATTTACCTCACGTTCCAACGGCGCTGTACGATTTTGTCGAATGCTATTGCAGTACAATAATGTTGAAAATCGGAAGAGAAAACACTCGTACCGATTTTGCAGTATGAGTTGTCAAATCAGAATCATGTCCAATAACGATATACTTTTAGCGGCTCTTGCTCTTTATACAAGTAGTTTTTCTTCAGAGGAAAGTGACGATTTTGGTTTCATCAAAAATAGCCAAAACCCTATGCTAATATCTACAGTTCATTTTGACAGACATTTTGGAAGTAGAGTTGAGGTAGACGTATCTTCACCCATGGAAATATTTTTAAATATCTTAGGCAATCTTTGCAGTAATTGTACAGCAGTCAAATATATACGCTTCAGAGAATGGTGTTCAACTTTTTTTGCATGAAGAAGAATTAAAAGCACTTTTCGGAATTCTGATATTAATGGGAATTCATATTTTACAATGGTTTTTTACAAATTTTAAGATTTTTGCATCTTAATGATAACATCAAAATGCCAAAAATAGACAAGGCACATTTTGATAAATTATATAAGGTTAGACCTCTGATATTTTTCAGAGGTCTAACCTCTTATAACGATTGTCTATATAACGATAATTCCTCTATAACGATGAAAATAGTAAACGTTGGTTGGTTCGTCATAAGGACAATGTATTAATTCTTTCTCTATACCGATATCGTTCTCTCTTTATAGCGATGACTTTTCAGCGTTCAATAGTCGATGACAAATGTGTTATTGTGTTTAAAGTTCAGACTACCTGAGTCACGAGTGGCAAGGTCATTGTCCAGCGGTTGTTTTGTTTTGCGCTTAAGGAATGCGGCTACCCATTCTACTCATTCTTATCAGAGGGTTAAGTGACTCGCTTTTATTGTTCAGGCGGCGTGCCTAACTGTTATCACACAGATGTTGTCATCTATTGACGACTTTTCATTTCCATTTGAGTTGTGTCTCAGTGTGTCAACAGTCAAAATGTTTTCGAAAAAGCATAAAGTGCTTTCGGTGGAGGAAAAGTAAGTGGAGGATTTGGAAGGACAGAATTAATATACTTGAAGCGAAGATGGAGGGCCGTAGCAGGAAGAAGTTGCGGAAATCTCAGCAAGAAAAATTAGATCGTACTATGCTTCAGTGGTTCCAGCAGCAGCGTATGAACCATATTCCACTTTCTGGGCTTGTGGTTAGGACAAAAGCTGAGTTTTTTGCAACTGAGCTTGGAATTGAGAATTTCAAGGCATCTGAGCAAGTTATTTATTTAGCGTATGGATAATTACAATACGATAAAAGTAGTATTTAGATAATAATTATGTTCAAATTGGAATTGTAACCTAAGTTAAATATTAAATATTAATGTCCAAATTGCACAGCCATTCAATTGCACCAGGAGAACACTCTGCAAAATCTTGAAGGTCTCCGCTGTATCTGCGGATTGGGCAATCCGACATGATGTGTTGGATGGTCTGTCTCGGGGATCCACAATCACATTGTGGGCTTTCTGCATGACTCCATCGGTATAGAGAATCGGCACATTTGCCATGACCCGTGCGTATGCGATTTAATTTTGTCCATATAGGGCGTGGCAGGTTTGATCCAGTGAAGCCGATCGACGTACTTGTTATTTTGATGACGTCTGGCTCTGTTGTTGGTATCCATCTTTTCGTCCACTGCTCTTGCTTATTGAGCAAGTGGAAGCTGCGGCACAAGATCAACTACGGACAAATCAACGGAGAGCCTCGCGATGTTAACAAAAACGTAACGGATGATTGGTTAGAAAACGTGTGGCCTGGATAAAAGACGACATTTTCAATGCTGATGAGACTGGATTATTTTTTAAAATGACACCAAACAGAACTTTAAAATTTAAATCGGAAAAGTGCGTTAATTGGTTTAAAGCTCTCTAAGGAACGCATTACAGTTTTAGTGGCGGCCAACATGACACAGGTTCGGTGAAGCGAAAATTTTTAGTGACAGGGAAGTCGAAAAACTCACATTGCTTTAAAAACATAAAAAATCTACAGATGACCTATAAAGCAAACAAGAGTGCGTGGATGACGGAAATTTTTTAAGAAGCGTTAAGAAAGTGGGATATCGAGCTTAAAGGGAAAAAATTTTTCTGCTTGTATACAATTGTCCTGCTAATCCTGTACTGTGCGACCTTCAAAACATTGAACTTTGTTTTCTGCCAGCAGACACAACAAGTGTTCTTCAGCCCATGGACGAAAGTGTCAGCAAGAGTTTGAAAAGCCATTACGGGAGAAGACTTTGAATGGAATTGGTTGAGAACAATGGCGATCTTAAACTAAATACTCTTGACGCCATCCCAATGATTAGTAAATCAAGGATTGACTGATAATAAAAATGACTTGCCATTAGATGTTTGGGCCAGACAGTTTAAGCTTACTATGACCGAAATAGCTAACAGATTTTGAAAAGTTGATGAAAATGTAGCTACAACATCTCTGTTTCTGTGACCCTGTCTAGCTCTGATAGATGCGTTAAACAAAAGTTACCATAATGCCTTTTTCCCCAGTTAAAATTTGTCAATAGATAAAAGCATGATTAGCAAAAGCATGATTACCTTTGCATGAAGCAAAGGTAAAATCAAAGGTAGAAGAAGCGTAGGAAGACGTAAAATCTCGTGGCTACGCAATCTCCGTGAATGGTTTGGATGCAGTTCAAATGAACTATTCAGGCGAGTAACCAATAAAATTATAATCGCCAGAATGATTTCCAATCTCCGATAGGAGTGGAACTTGAAGAAGAAGAAAAGCATGATTGGTTTCAAGAGTAGAAGCTGTTTGAAATAGTACATGTCTTTGAACCAATCAAACGAAGTTTCAAAGTTTAGACCATTATATGCTGCTACCGGCCTTTTGTTAGGATTTTAAATGTATCAGTAAAAAAGTAACAAAAGTAGTCAAGTAACTTTGGGAGAGAGCGTTATCTTAAGCCTTTCTCGGTGTTTCAGGGGTTAGGACATTGTTTATTTTTTGATAGATTTTTACCACTCTGCCATTGCTAAAAAGATTGTTATCAGTGCAAGCGTTCAAGAATTAAATTTAAGTCTTCCAAAGTTTCTCTTTGAAGTGTTTTATAATAAATTTTTTTGTTTTATTTACGTTTTTAATGATAAATTTCCTAAGAATATTAAAAATTTTCGTTTTTTAGCAGAAGTTTGTCTGTGTTTAACAATTTAAATAATTTAAGAGAACATTGCGTTTTCATAAACTTCATTAATTTTTGTCTGGTTATTTTTATGATCCACACTTAGTTTGCTGCTTCTATAAAAAATATTTTCGTTCATATCCATGTCTATTCTGATAATTAGGAATAAAAAAGTTCTATTTAAAAGTATTATATAAAATACATCATTAAAAAATAAATAAACTTGAACTATGAGTTATAATAATACAGACCACAAAAATGTCGATAACGTTAAGCGTGTGTGGATTCTCCGACTTTATATTTAGTTTCAGATTAAGTAATCTGTCTTATAAAAATCGGTTATTTCCTTTAATTAAGTGATTTTCATTCGTTATCTATGCGATGAACGCAAATTAACCTGAAGTATACACATTATGTCACTTTTAATCGATATATAGGGCTAGTCCGAGAATATATTTGTTTTATCATAAAATCATTATAGTATTACTTACTATAGAATATTTTGTCTAAAATTCCAAGTCTATTCAGCCTTGTAACTTAACAAATTTAACGATATCGGAGAAACTTTCGGCTAATGGGACATTTTTTGTTTGCTTGCTCAGAGATCAACCATTGACTTCTCCACTACACGCAATCTAACTTAACTTGTGAATTATGTCGATACCTAATTCTCCCATTGCTTTAAATTATTTAATTCTATTTAATCACTTTTCCACTTCTGCTCTTCTACTCTTAAAATTGAAGCTTCCATCTACGTCTGACTGGAATATTGTTTGTGCTTCACGATTCACATAATATCACGGTTATATCATTATAATGGAACAGTGTTTCACAGCCACTGTCTTTATAATTCTTGTATTTTGTTGGCAAATATGATTGTTTCTCCTTCATTCATCACAATTTGTGTTTGTGATATAAATTGTCTAGACTCTAAACAAATTCCTAGCTTTGTTGAAAAATTCGCGTAGTCTGATGATGATTGCATGTCCTTCAAGTTGTTCTCATACCATTTAATATATAAATATTTGTGTCTTCCTTGCATATGTTTTGTATTTCTTTTTGTATAATTATCCTATTTTCTGAAGATATTGTTTTCGAGAGAATTTGTTGTCTTTGAAAGTCAACCATTCTTTTCGTCACCCACTGTTTTAACGGTTTTGTAGTTTCACTTACACCAGATACAATAAATATTTTTTTCTTCAAACGTCAAATAATGATGACATTACTTATCTAACTTGATCCTGTCAAAGTTTGATGTCTCCGCCGGCAGCAGTTTTTTTCCCATTTCTTTACGGCGGAGGGAAAAATGTTGTCATGGCAACAATATGAAACATGTCACAAAGCAACAATACAAATGTCATTAACAACAATTAAACATCATTTTTATTTATAGTAATATTAAAAGTACAATTAGTTAATGAGGCATTTTCAAAATTGAAACCGTGCAAAAATGTTCCCGACTCTTGATACGCATTGGTAATTGTTGATGATACTGATGGTCGAGAACAACTTTCAGCAATCATTCCCGATGTTGGCGAATCATGAGGGTTTAAAATTTTTTGAGCATTATCGTTCTTATTTCTTATTGAATCCTCTATATATCCTTCGGCAACCGTGCTTGATTTCCAGCCCCCATGTCGTTTGAGGCATTCTAGATTTCCGCCTCCATCAATTAAAAGTGTTGCTGAAGTTCGTCGTAAAGAGTGACCCGTGTATGCGCTTGCATCGTTTAAATTTAAATAACTAGCTACTTTTTGGGCTACTGCGCTGATCGAATGTATTCCCATGACGCTTCGGTAACACTTTCCATTTTGGTACTTGATAAAAAATCGGTTTTCTGTGAAATTTTCAGGCCGCAGTGATGCATACTTTTTATACAGTTTAATGTAGTTTTGACCAATTATCGTAAAAGATCTAATTTGTCGTGTTTTACTGTCTGGGATTTTGATAATTATTACATTTTCTTTATCCTCAATGTCCACAGTCTTCATTTTTACCATTTCGTCGCATCGACAGGCGCCGGTAACCCCAATTAACAAAACAATCTGAAATATTTTTATAATTTAGTAGAGTATACTACATGCTTTGCAATATAATTTTTTTACCTTTAATCCTAAATACAACTTATCTGGCGCTTCAAACAAAAATTTATCAAACTCGTCTTTAGTGAAAACTTTAGACTTCTTTGCAGTATATCCTTCGCTTGTTTTTTTCAGAAAGGCACGTAACTTTAAAAATTTGCTTATATCCACATTTTTTCTAATAACTAACTCGGATTTTATCATAGAGTATCGTGACCACATTGTAGAAGATTTCCATTTATTTTCATTTTCCATTATATTAAAATATGCCAGTAAAACGTCTTCGGTAACTTGCCGTACTCCTCTTGTATCGCACCACTCTTGGAAGTGCTTGTACGCTAACCGATACTTTATTCCGGACTTGGAGGGCCCCAAACGTGCTACTGCATCATTAGCCGCGGACTCAATTTCGTTTAGGTTTTCCATTTTCGCACTAAATTTGCGCTTGCGGTTGCAACAACAATAAGCTGTCTTTAATAATTGCAAACAACTGTCAAACAACTGTAACCAGGGAGACGCAAATCCCACCGACGACTTAATTATTTTAATTTCTAACATCTAGACGACTTTGATAGTTGTCACAGTTAATTTCGAGTAAAAATAGCGTATGAATTGTACTATTTATGGTTGAAAATTGCTACGTTTGAAGAAAAAATAGTATACTTTATTCGGCAAAGAAGCGACTTTTCTTGACTTGCCCTCTATTACGCGCCTCACTTCGTTCGGCGCGTAATATCGGGCGCGTCAAGAAAAGTCATGCTTCTCCGCCTCATAAAGTAATATACTATAGTTGCCAGTCAGGCTCCGTCTGAATCATTTCCGATTGATGGTGGATCAGTCTTTGTTGTAAACTATTTTATCTGCTTTATAGAAGGCTGTGGATTGGTCTAATACCAATCATTGTCTTTAGTTTTTATGATAATGTGTTTGTATTTGTAATGGTTGTTTTTGTTTGTTTAAGCAAAATTGAATGAGTGGTTCACCACTTTGATTTATTTCGCCAAGTCCATAGTTATGGACTTCTAGTTATTCCTTCAATTCGTCATCTGGTTGATATGTAATTTATACTTTAACAATATGTAATTAGGAGGGTCTGGAATTGAATCTGGAAATGATATGTTGATACACTTAATACGATCTTTAATGGGTCCATAGATCTCGCTGTATCTTTTGTAAATCAGGAAGATCACGCTAATTCTGCCAGATTTTTGGCTGTGGTAAAGTGGTCGCACCTCTTCCAATATGTTTCTGCGATTCCGTGTTCTTTTCTTCTTCTAGTTCCATGACCGTTATCGATCGTTGGATATCATGTTGGCTACCATATTCGCTATCGTGACTTTATTGACAGCAGCTCTAAATAACGATGTAGTTGATTTTCCATACCATTGCCTTAGATTTTTCAGCCATGATGTTCTTCTTCTACCAGGACCACGATTACCTTGGATCTTTCCCTGAATGATCAGATGTAAAAGATCATATTTTTCAGGGTGTCTCATAATATGACCGAAGTATTCCAGCTTGCGTTTCTTTATTATATTGACCAGTTGTGTTGTTTGGTTCAGCCGTCTAAGGACCTCCTCATTTCTAACTCTGTCGACCCAGCTTATTTTCAGTAGTCGTCTGTATACCCACATCTCAAAGGCTGTCAAGCGTTTAAGCATAGCCTCAGTTAGGGTCCACGCTTCTACTCCATACAGCAGGACAGGAAAGATGTAGCAAGATATCATACGAACTCTAAGGTCAATGCTAAGATCGTGACTGCAAAGTACGTTTCTCATTTTTACAAAGGCAGCTCGGGCTTGTTCTATTCGGCTTTTAATTTCTGCGGTTGGATCCCAGCTCTCATTGATATTACTGCCGAGATACACGAGTTTCTCTACTCTGTCCAGTGTGGCATCTCCGACTTTTATACCGTCATCATGTATATAATTTTGTTTGCTGACTATCATATATTTAGTTTTCTTAACGTTGAGTTTTAATCCATACTGATCACAAGTCTGTTTTATTCTGTTCATTAGATTTTGAAGGTCTTCTCCGCAATTGGCAAGAACTAAGGTATCGTCGGCATATCTAATATTGTTGACGGTTACTCCATTCACAATAATACCTTCGGTTGTCTCCATTAAGGCTTCCTTAAATATTTCCTCCGAATATAAGTTAAAAAGTAAAGGCGACAATATACAGCCTTGTCTCACTCCTCTTTTTATATTTATTTCATCCGACAGTTCTTGTTCAACCTTTATTCTTGCCACTTGATGCCAGTATAGATTTGTAATTATTCGTAGATCTTTATCGTCCAATCCAGCTGTTTCCAATATTTCTAGCATTTTGTTATGTCGGACTTTGTCAAAAGCTTTTTCAAAATCGATTGCACAAATATACACATTTTGATTTATATCTCTGCATCTCTGTACTAGCACCTGTATACTAAACAAGGCTTCTCTTGTACCCAAGCCACTCCTAAACCCAAATTGAGTATTGCTAATTCTGTCCTCTAACAGCGTGTAAATTCTGCTGTGTATTACTCGCAGAAGATTTTCAAAACGTGACTCATCAGACTTATTGTCCGATAATCACCGCATGTCTTTGGACGATGTTTCTTAGGTATTGTGACAAATGTCGACTTTAACCAATCAGTTGGTAATATCCCAGTGTCATAAATTCTGTTAAAGAGATTACACAGAGCTTTAATTCCATTTTCTCCCAAAAACTTTAGTATTTCAGCACTTACTTCATCGGGGCCAAGTGCTTTTCCATTTTTTGCCGTTTGTATTGAACGTCTTACCTCACTTTCTGTTATAGATGGACCTGATATAGCAATCGGTGTATAGTGTTCTACTCTCTCATCTTCAAATAATTCAGAAATGTAGTTTTCCCATTCTTTTAACTTTTCATTGATGTCTAATATTCTGTGTCCGTTTCTGTCTTCTAAACTTTGGGATACTTGTTTCCATTTGTTTCCAGCGACCTCTTTCAATTTCTTGTGCAGATGAAATGTATCGTGTTTCTTTTCATATTGTTGAATTTCATTACATTCTTTACTATGAAATTGTGTTTTCGCGTGTCTTATCTTCTGCCTGATTATTGCGTGGATCCTCTTGTATTCGTTTTTATCTTTATTTCTGATTTCTCTTCTTTGATCCATAAGTCTCAGTATTTCTTCTGTCATCCACCCTTGTTTTTTTCTTGCTTTTAACGCACTCAATTTTGTTTCTTGAACAGTCTTTAAGATGTCTTTAATTCTCGTCCAGTTTTCCTCAGTACTTTCTTCTTTGCTTGATGTTAACTTCATCTTTTGTTCTAATATACTAGTTATTTCTTGTTTTACAGTATAATTTAGCATCGTTTCTCTATCAATAGTAACTGTTTGCTTATTCGTCCTTGCAACTCTTTTTAATCTCAATATGATTCCGTATAACCATAGGTTTTTTCTGCAAATTTTTTTCCATGATACGTAATTTTGAAATCGAAGAAGGTCACAATGCCTAAAGGCTTCTAAACGGTCACAAAAGGATTTGCTCCATTTACGAATTTACCTCACTACAACTCATTCATCTTAAATCACTTTGGTCAAGATTTTTGGTCTGAGATTATTGATTTTTGAAATAAACAACAAAAGTATTAAATGTGTGTAATCCTTTCATAAACGTTTGGTTTACTTCTATTTTGTATGGCTAATTGACTAATCCAAAGCTCAGAAAAAACTTTTAGTATGAATTAATATGATTAATTTTTTCCAGGCTGAATCAAAATTGGTTCGAGCAGAATCGAATAGCAGTACCGAGAATCTTATGGCGAATTTAAGAGATAGTGAAGTGAGTATAATAGAAAGATACTATTACAATATAAATTATTCAATAAGAAATCGATATAATATTTATATTTTAACTATTTTACTTTTTGTTTCCTTTGAAACTCACTGTTTCCTTTCAGATTGACAGCGAGGACGACAAAAATGGCCGCAAGGCAAGCATTGACCTATCTGGAAACATACCCACGGGCACTGACAAAGCGCCGTTTCTGTTAGAGATGCTGGTACAAGATTTACCAGATAAATGGCGCAATTGGGTAGTGAGGGGCGTTTTTAGTTTCTTGATGCTCACGTTCTTCTTCGTTGTTATATACGGAGGACCTTTAGCTTTGATGATCACGGTGAGTTGATATTTACAATTCAGTTATGCAAATTTGCACCCATTTTGCTTATAGTATGAACTTTAAAACAAGTACTGCACTATTAGTTTTATTTGACGCTTTCCATAAGTGAATACATTTCGTTAGTTAGCTGATTTACCTGAGACACAATTGAGAAACGAATGCCTTTCTATCTTGAGTAATATCGTCCACATCAGAGTTAGAATACATTCCATCATTGTTTAGAGAATACCGAAAAACCTCCACCAACTTATACCATGCCAGAACGTCACAAAGTGAAGTATAGACATCCATCTATCTGAATCGCTCTAGAAATAGGTAATTTTCTTTTTTTCACTGCATATACGTTACTGAAAGTTACCAATAATTCTGGTACTGATAATTTTATTTGATGCTGCACATAGTAGTCATATGATAGATGTAACAAACTAGGTTCTTAAGTTTTTCATCATCGTTATTACCTCGACAATCGGTTGTGTGGCTTGAATTGTTACAGAATTTTGCCCCATTTTAATCTGTTCATTGTTCATTTTTCGAGTTCGAAATTTTTACTGTTTTTAGATGTTGTTCTGAACTCTCTGCTTCTTTCCTTGTTGATTACATATTCACTTAAGATATGGTCATGGATTTGGTTTTATTAAAGTGCTTCCTCAGACCTATTTTCTAGCAACCATTTTCTAGATCATTTTAACCTTCATTTTCCGAAGGTCATCAGTTGTAAGGACTATGTCGTCTGCAAAGAAAAGCTGGAATTCCACAATATCCATAAAGTACATCATAGAATTAAATTTTTTCTTTTAATATTTTTATAGCTTGTCGTTCCTTTAGAAACAGTTTTTTTCCATAACTCTCATTTTTCCCGATAACTACCTGCTGGGTATTATTTAATGAACTAGCGGACCAAATAATTGTATAATTGTTAGTTGATTGCGTGACTTCTAAGTGACATTTTTGCAATTCAGATTTAAACACAGTACAAAGTTTTATGTAAAGTATATATTTTATTTGAATATTCCCGTATTATGATAATATTAAACGGAAAATTTTGACTCAAAGTAATATATTTCATTAACTACTTCTTTTTGACCATTGGAAAAATTATTTTTTAGTATTTTTTTTTATTGAGTTTAACGCGTCGACAACTAATGGTCATTGGCATGGTACAGTGAATTTTTACAGTCAGGTACCTAGTGTATTGTGTGTGTAGGTGTAGAGTAATTGTCTTGATACTTAGCAAAGTCGACGTCATTGTCTTTGCTAAGAGATGCTAATTGTATCCGAACGTCTGCGGTCCCTCCGGTGAGTACCGATCGCACAAGGATAGAAATTATTTTCATGTATTAATTTTTAATAAACGAAATGTAGTGTAGACAATTGTAATATTTGAGCCATCTGATAAAGGGGCAAAAATACAGACTTTGCAAAATATAATGCATGGCGAAGCAATTAAGACTGTAGAAGAATGTACTAGATGAGACATTTAATGAGAATGTTTTAAATTCACCACACGTAAACTGTTTACAAACAAAATTAGAATAGCATTGCTATGGTCGCACTAAAACTAAAACAAGAGAATAGCGAAATCTGGAAAGAATAAAAAAGGATCTGAATGATACAAAAGGACGCCTTGAAAAGCTGGTAGATTGACTTGATTTGCACTTCGCTTGTGCCGCTGGTAAATAATCAAACTCCATGTGAAAAACTGACTTTATTTGAATTAACAATACATAAATATAACCGCTAATAAGTTTTGTCTGCTCGTTGGTCCGCCGGCCTCGAATTCTCGTATTTGAGTGCTGTCGTCTATGGGGTGCTTTTAGGGGCTCGCCTTATCTTCACATACGGCATAATACAGAGTGGCCCAAAAAGTCTGGAAACGGCTAATTATCTCGTAAAATGCTAATCATAATTGTACAAAATTTGAGGTACACCTATTTTGGGATACGGAGATTCCATATTTGATATTTACAATGTTGCCAGATTTGCCGTTTTTCTTATATTATTAGTAACTTTGGTTTTTCAAATACATCACCCTGTATATTCAGTCATTATTGGAATCTCCTATTCAATACGAGTTCAACCATATGTAACACTTATGATTTTATGTAATCTGGAAGGTCATAAATACATAAAACCGAAGTCTGGCAACGCCTAAATTGTTTCAATAAATTTTTTAATACTAACTATTTTCAAATACATTAAAACGTAACAATTGATAGTTTAGAACATTTTTTAACATAGTAGTTACGTTATTAAGTGTTCAAAATGTGCTCAATTTGTGAGTTGACAGCACCCTAATCGATGGTAGAAGGCGTCTACCACATTTCTCCATGATTGTCTAGAAATTATTCGAGATTCATTGATAATTCGTTGCCTTAGCTCTGCAAGACTTGCTGGTTAAGTTTTGTAAACTGAATTTTTCAAGTATCCCTAATAAAAATAATCTTTAGGATTGAAATCGGGTGAACGTGGAGGCCATTCAATTCTACCTTGTCTACCAATTTATCGTCCAGGAAATATCTCATCTAAATATCGCCGAACATTTACACCAACTATCTGACGTTAAATTTCTTTCGACAAAAAATGACCCAATTGAATAAGTAACTACTATATCTGACCATACATTTAATTTTTGTGGTCTTTGAGTATGGTTTTCACGCATTCAGTCTTCAGTGTGAATTTACGTCACACCAGTACCTTAAATTGTGTCGATTTACACTTCCACACAGTGTAAAAGTTGCTTCATCGGAAAAACATATTCTGTTAACGAAATTTTAATAATTTTCAATTTTATCCATCATTACCTCAGTAAACTCTAATCTACGACCAAAGTCATCTTCACTTAATTCTTGCAATAAGTTAATTTTGTATGATTTAAATTTATTTTTACGTAATAAACGTAAGACTGAAGAATGACCTACATCATGTACTTGTGCAACCCTGCCTGGGGATGTATGTGGATCTTCAACAAAACTTTGCTTATATCTGAAGTTTTGTTGTCATTGATAACTCGTTTCGGTCAACCTGATCGGTATCTATCTTTTACTTCTCCAGATTCCTCAAATCGCCTTACAGTTTTTTGTACCGTCGTCTTATGAATAGGAGAACGGTTTAGAGAACGGCATTTTAGAGAAGCAATTTAAATTGCAGAACTTTTTGAACCACAACTACTGTCAATTTTAGTTCATAATTTAAATGGTGAACAAATGTCAAAATCACAGCATTCTCCATTTAAATATTTAAATTTATTAAAATCTACATATTTTGCACTGTTTTATGTATTTAAGATCTTTCAGACTACATAAAATCAAGTGAACATATGGTTGAACTCGTATTGAATAGCTGAACTCGTGTGAAATTCACACTGAATGCGTGAAAACCATGCTCAAAGACCACAAAAATTAAATGTATGGTCAGTTATAGTAGGTACTTATTTAATTGGGCCATTTTTTATTGAAAGAAATTTAACGTCAGATAGTTGGTGTAAATGTTCGGCGTTATTTAGATGAGATATTTCCCGGACGATAAATTGGTAGACAAGGTAGAATTGAATGGCCTCCACGTTCACCCGATCTCAATCCTAAAGATTATTTTTATTAGAGATACTTGAAAAATTCAGTTTACAAAACTTAACCAGCAAGTCTTGCATAGCTAAGGCAATGAATTATCGATGAATCTCGAATAATTTCTAGACAATCATGGAGAAATGTGGTAGACGCATTCTACCATCGATTAGAGTGCTGTCAACTCACAAATGGAGCACATTTTGAACACTTAATAACGTAACTATTATGTTAAAAAATATTCTAAACTATCAATTGTTACGTTTTAATGTATTTGAAAATAGTTAGAATTAAAAAATGTATTGAAACAATTTAGGCGTTGCCAGACTTCTGTTTTATGTATTTAAGACCTTCCAGACTACATAAAATCATAAGTGTTACATATGGTTGAACTCGTATTTAATAGGAGATTCCAATAATGACTGAATATACAGGGTGATGCATTTGAAAAACCAAAGTTACTAGTAATATAAGAGAAACTGAAAATCTGGCAACATTGCAAATACTAAATATGGAATCTCCGTATCCCCAAATAGGCGTATCTCAAATTTTGTATAATTATGTCTAGTAATTTACGAGATAATTAGCCGTTTCCAGACTTTTGGGCCACTCTGTATATCTTCCTACGCTGCTATGTTGCCGGATTGTAAAAATACATAAAATAAACTTGAATTAGATAGAGGCATGAATAGCTGGATAGAGAATAAGAAAAGAAAATAATGTGTTAATACAGGGAATGACAATAGAAACGGGAGATTTAAGATTTAATTTTTACTAAAAGAAGTAATAGGAAATTTTATGACAAAAGAACTGAATATTAACGAAAATATAGAAGAACCAGTGGAACTAGGAGATAAAACATGTTTAGTCAGACTGCCACACAAAGAAGAAAAAACAAAAATTACGGAAAACAAAAGTAAACATAAAGAAGTGAAAGAAGAAAAAATATAAACAATGATGTAACGACAGAGGAATTACAAATACAGAAGGAAATACGAAGAATAGCATAAGATGAAATAAAGAAAGGTAAACGTGTCCAAATTAAAGCCAAAAAACTGATAATAGATGGTCGAGAAAGGAAATGGAATAGAAACACCAACCAGCTGGAGAACATTCCTGGAGGTGGTTCAAAAAATTAGCAAGGGATGATAGGATACATTATTCGTTGACTGACGAGGCAAAGAAACAGGAAATGACTGCAGATCAACTTAGGTACAACAAAAGTAAAATAAAGAAAGACAGACAAGAAAACAAAATTAAAAGACAAGGACAACAGGACAAAAAAATAAAGAGTTGAAAATAAGCACATGGAACATAAGAATTATGGAAAAGTGAAAATGCTAGAAATAGGAAAAGAACTCAAAAAGTATAAAATAGATATTGCAACACTGCAAGAATTACGCTGGGAGGGACAAGGACAGATTGATAAACAAGATACAATGTTATATTCAGGAGGAAGGGCAAAAAGGGGTGAGATTAATGATACTAAGTCACCTAAGAGAGAAAATTATAAATTTCATGCCAATATGCGAAAAATGGCCTATGTAAGAGTCAACAACAAATCATTTAATATATCAGTGTTAAACTTATACGCCCCTTCAGGAACAAGCAATGTAGACGAAAAAGAAATCTTTTATGATAAGATCGAAGAGGAGATAGAAAAAATACCCAAAGAAGATTTCATGTTTGTACTAGGAGACCTCAATGCCCAGATTGGAAATGCGGAATTTTCACAACAAATTGCAGGACAGCATACAATATACGAAAGAACACCCTAAAATACATAAGGTAACATGGAGGTTACCAGATCAGAAAACATACAGTCAAATTGACATGATGTACTGATTAAGAAGGTCACCAGATGGAAACCAGAAACTAAAAGAACATGAAGAAGATTTAGAGAGAGATGGGAGGACCAGGTCATAAGAGATATCACAATCCTGAAAATAAGAAAAAAGAAATAACTGGAAGAGAATTGTAACGAAAGCCGAGTCATACAAAAAACTTTGACAATACACAAGAATAATGCGGAGTGATTTACAGCAATAAGTAGTGAATCAAAGAGCTCTAGGTAGGGGCGACATTCTATCAGGAATGAAAGGCATTGATGATGATGATGTCAGTCCACTAAATTCGAATTACAAAAGCATCGATTTATTCAACAACAATTCTTAATGTTAATCTTAGATAGGACAACATTTACGGATCGCTAATAGTATCCCTTGGGACATTTGGTGGTATATTCGAGTGGCAAGAAGAAAACAATCTTTTTCTTTGATCAAATAGTAAACTCGAGAAAATGTTGGTATACTGTATAATAAGTTTAATTTATTTTTCAGACTTTGGTGGTGCAAGTTAAATGCTTTCAAGAAATCATCAATATCGGCTACACGGTGTATCGCATCCACGGTCTTCCATGGTTCAGATCCTTGTCATGGTATTTTCTGATCACTTCCAATTATTTCTTTTACGGAGAAAGCTTAGTAGAGTATTTTGGAGTAGTGATTAACCGAACGGTATGTATATATTATGTGTTATCTTTTATAATACTTAGAATAACTGTAATTTGGTGAATTTTTAATAATTTTTTAATCATACAAAAATTTCGTATATAAAATTAACAATTTATAACATCTTTGGATCAGAATATTCGACTGTTCTGGTTATTTTATTCATCTTTTTATATCTGGTTGCTTCCTTTCAGGATTTCCTGCGAGGGATAGTGACCTACCACCGCTTCATCTCGTTCTGCCTCTACTGCGGTGGATTCGTACTCTTCGTTCTAAGCCTCGTCAAAAAATACTACATGAAGCAATTCTCTCTCTTCGCTTGGACACACGTAGCTCTCTTGATCGTTGTGACGCAGTCATATTTGATCATTCAGAATATCTTCGAAGGTTTGATATGGTTCATAGTGCCGGTTTCTATGATCATCTGCAACGATATAATGGCTTACGTCTTTGGATTTTTCTTCGGAAAGACGCCGCTGATAAAGTTGTCGCCTAAGAAGACTTGGGAAGGGTTCATCGGGGGTGGAATCTCGACCGTTGCTTTTGGCGTAATGGTAAGTTAGAAATAGTAAATAATTTGTTGAATATATCATAAATAATCACTTTTGTGTTCACTAGATTTCGTACGTGATGTGTCAGTATCCATATTTCGTTTGTCCGATCGAGTACAGTGAATCATTGGGAAGCATGACCATGGAATGCGAACCTAGCAGTCTGTTTAGACCTACCAACTACAAATTGCCTGACTTCTTGACAGCGGTAAGTGCGCAACTTTCTTTTTAAACGTTTATCGGTATATACACGTCAAATGTCACCCTTCCGTTGTCAGCTGTCATTTCGACAATGTCGTCAATGGGCGGGATTCATAATGTGATCGAAACAAAATATTTTTTCACGCTTAAGCGACCTATCTGCTGTAAAATTTAAAGAAATTTAGTTGAAGTCCTATTTTTCCTTACAATCTCAATATTTTCTTCTTTTACAGTTTGGTTTATGGGATAGCGTATCGTTGTATCCATTTATGCTTCATTCCTTGTCGCTATCTGTATTCAGTAGTGTAATAGGACCGTTTGGAGGATTCTTCGCATCTGGATTTAAAAGAGCATTTAAGATTAAGGTAAGGAAAACTAAATAAATAAATATACATTTTGTGTCTCTCAGGAATGATCTAAATGACTGTTAAGAACTTTACAACAGCTTGAAATATTCTGCTGATCTTTGAACAGCCTGTAAGATTTCAGTACTTTTATAGAGTACTTTAATGTCTTCTGGAGAAGTTACTAGCAGCTTTATTTCTTTCACTGTTGATATATGTCAAGATTTGGTAATAGGCGAAATAAAAAAGAGTCAAATCTGGCAAACAGGGAGGATTAAAACCTACTTTAATTCAAAATTGATTTTTTCTTCAGGATTTCGGTGATGTCATACCTGGTCATGGCGGTATAATGGACCGATTCGATTGTCAGTTCCTGATGGCTACATTCGTGAACGTCTACATCAGCAGTTTCATCCAAAGAGACAGTCCACAGAAATTGCTCACGCAGGTGTTGTACCTGAAGCCGGAACAGCAGCTCCAACTCTTCCACATGCTGAAGGAAAGTCTAGAGTCGCGAAATATTTTAGTACAGAATCTTTGAATTAGTGATGTTTTCCCTGACGATTAAATCGAGTTAACTAAAAGCGGTTTAGATCGAATATCTGGACTGATTTTAGATATGCGAGGTTTAAATGTGGGAGAATCTAATTTTATTAAATTTTAAATATGTATTTATTTATTTGTGCCATTTCATATGTTAGTTTATGAATTTGAACTTCTACATTATTTATTTTTTGTTGGAATATTTTTAATTTTATTTATTGATCTCGAGATCTAGATTCAGTTCTTTACTTGAACAAAAAGCTCGTCGTATATCGATAGCTGTACGACCTTTATTACAAAACCAGCTGTACGTCATCGATTAGCTGTTTAATTTTATGGCGCGTTCGTGCAGTGTTGCCAAATTGTTGAAATAGCAGACGATTAAGTGAAATTAATACTGTTTGCCTCTTTGCTCATAATCAGCTGCATTAACATGTCTTTCGGGCTAGTGTGTTAGCCGTTTAATAGTTAGAGTATTAGAAGTTATTTCTAAAATGTCATTTTTCTTTCTTACATAATATCCAATGTATAGTGACATCGAGAGGAACTACAAAAGGACCAGAACGAGTAAATTCATTCATTCCGTTATATATAATCATAACAATATAAATCTATTGTTGGGGAAAGTTGTAGAGTGCATGGAGAGTTTTTAACGACAGTTCAACGCATTGCCGATCTAGAAACATATGACTTGCACTGTAATTGGTGATCTTCGTCAAAACATTGTACTCAGTGCCTATTTTAGTTTCCAAAGATAATAATCAACTGTGGGCAGTCTCGACTATATGGAGGATGTTCAACGCTAATCCAATGCCCTTTCTGTATTCTGTTAACATTATCATGCAGTAGCAATACTTGTTGTACGGGATTACTCCGTCCTTTGAACCGATAATTAGCCCAAATAGGTTCCAAAACATTCCAGGGGTAGACAACACTAACTACACTATCAAAAGCTGCTCTACAATCCCAAAACACTATTATCAAAACGTTCATTGAAAGATCACGAGTTTTCACTTTACCATCCAAGTTATCGCATCTCCTTAGTTGTTCTGTTGTATTCTAGCATGTGTTTGGTGTTCATCGAAAAGTCTGGACAGCCTGCAGGATTTTCAACGAATCCAATGTTTTCGGTTTTACACATACTGTGACCAAAAGTTTACAAGCTAACAAATGTTCGCTTTACCATCAAAGTTTTCTTCTGTTCTTAGTATTTTTTCTTTTAATATGTGTGGGGTACTCGTGAAAGAGTCTGGACCGGCTGAGGGATGTCCAACTACAATCCAATGTGTTTTGGGTTCCAGACACAATGTGACCAAAGTTTACTCGCAAACTCACGAGTTTTCGCTTTACCATCAAGTTTTCTACCATCTTTAGTTGTTTTTTGTTTTCCAATATATGTGACGAAGATACAGGTCTATAAAACAATCATACGACCGTTGTGATTTATGGAAGCGAAACGTGGACGATAACAAAGGCAAATGAAGAGAGACTACGTGTTTGGGAAAGAAAAATCCTAACGAAGATCTTTGTCCGGTGCTTGATGAAGCATCAGGTCAATATAGGATAAGAACTAATAAAGAGCTTGAAGACTTTACCCAGACGTCAACATCATAAAAGAAATAAAGTCCAGAAGATTCCAATGGGCAGGACACCTCAGAAGACATTCTGACGAACGAACAGTAAGACTGGTGATGGAGGAAATCCCAACTGGAAGGAGACCACGCGGACGCCCTCGTCTCCGGTGGCGAGATAATATAGCCGGAGACCTAAGCACTATGGGCGTGGAGAATTGATGAGGTTGCTCAGACAGAAAACAGTGGAGGCATAGTTGTCGAGTCGGCTAAAACCCACGTAGGGTTGTAATGCCACGGAGTAAGTAAGTAAGTAATATATGTGACGTACTCATGGTAGAGTCTGAGTGTGTTCAACGACAATCTAATGCGTTTTTGGTTTTAGACACACTTTGACCAAAAGTTTACTTGCAAACTTAATAGTTTTCCATGTACCTTTCAAATTTTCTCCTCACCTTCTTAAGTTTTCCTGTTAATGGACCTCCTAAGGGATTTTCAACTTCAATCCATTGAGTTTTTGGTTCCAGACCCACTATGGCCAAATTTACTTGCTGGCTCAGGAGTTTTCGCTTTATCATCTAAGTTTTCTCTTCTTCTTAGTTGTTCTGTTTTATTCCATTAGGTGTGAGTATCAATCCGGTTCTGAGGCTGTGTTCTCCACATTTTTCTGGGCTTGGGACCGGCTGTGGTAACTGCAACACTAGTAGAAGAACAACAAGGTTTTAGGTCGGGAAGATCATGCACCGACGCTATATTTATGATGAGGCAAGTGCAAGAGAAATCATTAGAATACAACAAACGGACACACCTATGTTTCATGGACCTTAAGAAGGCATTTGACCGGGTCAAATTAAAACACGTTATTCACTTATTGTACGCAAGAGAGATACCTCTAGGAATAATCAAGACGATCGAAAATATCAATGAAAACAACACAATAACAGTAAAAGTAAAAGAAAAACTAACTGGGACAGAGCTAGAAGTACAGATATATGACGTAGATGCAAGGTGGAGAACATCAAGAACTGGATAAGAAGTAGAAGAGTAGAATGGAACGATTATAAGCCGAATGACAACAAATAGAGTAGTAAAGACGGCAAGAGACGGTTCGCCAATAGGAAGACGATCAATAGGAAGACAACGAAAACGATGGAACAACAACTTACTGGAGGCACATTGAAAAAAGACAGAGTCATGTCTATATAAAAAGAAGAAGAGGAAGGTGTGGGGTATTCATTGAAGTGTATTAAGTAACTGGGGGATGTTCAACGACAATTCAATGCGTTTTCTGTTCCACATACACACACTGTGGCTAAAAGTTTACTCACAAACTCACGAGTTTTCTATTTACCATCCAAATCTTCTCCTCTCCTTACTTGTTCTTTTGTATTTCATTATGTTTGGGATACTTTAGTCTCATAATTGGCCGTTTACTACGTAAATATGGTTCCCCTTTTGCTAAGCAGTGCTTGTTTGTGTACGGCGTTGGTGATTTTGCTCGACCTCCATGAAATTCTGGCATGACCAAAATTACACTGGCATCTTGGACACTGTTGATGCTTTTGATGAACAGTTTTATTTCGAAAAGTATTTTATAACCAAAAGGCAGTTACATTTTGTAAGTAAAGAATTGGATCAAAACAAGAATTAGTTAAATATATATGACTATTATATCGCTACACCTATAACTGTAGATACAAATCCAGAGGGACCTTAGATTAATGTTTTTATAGATGTTGCCTTTTACTTTGCTGTGTTAGAAACATATTCCCCTTCACAACTTTACACAAATGCTTTCAAATACAAATCCCGCCTCGATTTAGTTACGTAGGCTTGATACCAGTGATCTTGCGATTTTTGAAAGAAGCAGAAAGCTCTGTTTAAGTTTGGCTTATTTACATAGAAGGAATACCGAAAGTTTTATTTAATATCACATTTTTTAAGGTTTTAAACGATGAATACAAAATTTAAGATATGAAAATTCCTGAGGACTTAATTTCCTATAAAATATTTTTTACTTCCCTGTGGAATTGAACAATTCCCTTTTGCTACAAAATGCTAGCTTCCAAATTTTCTTTAACACTTACACGTACTGAAAAGATAGTTAAACCATCCGATAAATAAAGCACAACTTGCTTTATCGGACTGTTAAGACTGAGAATCTTTGCCTGCTCCTATTTGTGGGGAATTAAGGAAGAGCTTCAGTAGCTTCCGAAAAATGACCGGACCATAGCTCTAATAAATGTAATAGAAGACAAAAATCAGGGTAATTTGATTTGTCAGGTTGAAAGTTACGCTTTTATTTTCCAAAAATAGTTCCTCTGTCAATCTGTTCGAATGTACAGACTATAGCGTACTAATTTTAAGTAATCTTCAATATCTTCATTGTTGATGTTCACTAATGTTGCTCATTATTTTAGTTTAGGTCAAATTGTTTTGTTTATACTTAGAGTTAACGAGAAACTTGTGTGTTCTGTAACTTTGCTTGCATTTTTTTACAGTAAAGTACTTTTCTGGGTACTTTTTTAAAGATAATAAGATATTGTTTTGTTTTAAAGCCTTGGATCCAATCTTTAAACGCTTTTTTGACAAAAAACATATTTGCAGAATGGTAGGTATGTACTTTAAAGATGCGCAGTATTAATCTTTTTGGAAGGACCATAAATGATAGAGACATTGTTCTACTATCGATATGCGATCAATTTTATAAATACGTTACACCGTTTTTGATATTGTGCAATGTAGTGATGGAATATTGAAAACTCATTAACATTGAGCCATAACATTATGAAGTTCTAGCATAGTAAATGATATTCTGCAATATTAAAACGTTTTTGTGTTTGGTAAAGATCATAAATGGCACATGCATTGTTCTACTATCGATAGGCGGTCAGTTTTATAAATATGTGCAGAGTTATTGATATGGTGCAATTTAATGATTAAATATTGAATAATAATTAACATTGCGCAATAATATCATGAAGATACAGTAATATCATGAGCAATAATATCAGTAAATGATATTACTAAACGATATTGTGCAATGCTAAAATGTTTTTTTGTGTGTGGAAGGATCGTAAATGATATAAACATTGTTCTACTGTCGATAGGCGGTCAATTTTATAAATATGTTGAAGTTTTTGATATTGTGCAATGTAGTGAGGAATCATTAAATAATAAGTGATATTGTGCAATAATATTATAAAAATACAGCAATATCATGAACAATAATCAGTAAATGATACTAGTAAATTATGTTGTGCAATTTTAATATCTTTTTTGTGTTTGGAAGGAGCGTACATGATACAGACCTTATTATACTATCGATAGATTGTCAATTTTATAAATGTGTTACACTGTGTATATATTATGCAATGTAGTGATGAAGTCTTAATAATAATTGATATTGTTCAATAATATTATGGTGATATAGTACAGTAATTGCTATTGTGCAATCTAAATATGTTTTTATGTTTGGAGGGATCGTAAATGAGTCATATATTATTCAATTTTACGAATATGTTGCACAATTTCTAATATTTTGCGATATATTAATAAGCTACTGATAAATAGTTGATATTCATTGCTGAGTAATTGCTATTGTGCAATATAAATATCAATTAAATAGAATTTTTGTTGATATATTGCACAATTACCCATATTGTATAATAGTTGAAATTGTGCAATTTTATAATCGCTGTATTGCACAAAAGATGATATTTTGCCGTTATAACACAAGTATTTCACAAAAAATTGTTAGTGTGCAATATTAACATACTTTTGTGTGTGCATTGATCATAAAAGGTATAGAAATTGTTCTAGTGTCAATAGGCAGATAATTTTAACAATATATTGCATAGTATTTGATGTTGTTCACTTGTATTCCTTTTTTGTATAACAATTGAAATTGTGCATTATTATAATGGGATTCATCATCATCAACTAGCCTCTCACGTCCACTGCTGAACATAGGCCTCTCGCATGCTTTTCCACTTAGTCCGATTTTGCGCCATCTGAATCCAATTTGTAGTGACTCTTTTTATGTCATCTGTCCATCTCGTTGGGGGCCGACCTCTATTTCTGTTAGCTTGTATTCGGGGTCTTCATTCCAAAATTCTTTTTGTCCACGTCATCAACTGATCTTGCTACATGACCAGCCCAGTTCCACTTTAGTGTTGTTATCCTTTCAAAAACGTCTGCTACTCCTGATCTTTTGCGTATAGTAGCATTGGGTAATCTATCACGTAGAGAAATCCCTAACGTTATTCTCTCCATTGCCCTTTCTGCAACTTGTAGTTTACTCACTGTTGTTTTTGTGAGTGTTAGGGTTTCTGTGCCGTAGGTCAGAATAGTCAGAAAAGTCAGTAATGGGATTAGTTGCACAGAAATTAATATTTTACAATATTATTATCACGATATTGCTTGGCTATTAATAGTTTGTAATATAATCCTTTGCAATATTACACAAGTATTGTTATTGTGCAAAAATTTTATATTTTTGCGTTTGAAAGTATCATAAACGATATTATCTATTCATCATTCGTCAATATTTCATCAATAAATTTTTGATATTGTGCAGTATTGTCTCAATTATATTGTAACCCAACTGGAATTGTTCAACAATATTATCACTACAGTGCATATTAAATGATATGGTGCAATATAACTTACTTTATTGCACAGTAATGGATATTTTGCAATAGTGGAATCAATATAATAAACAAAAAATTGTTAATGTGTAATTTTAATATAGTTGTTCAATAACATTTCTTCAATATATTGCACAGTTTTTAATATTAAGCAATAATATTATCACTGTATTGAACAGTAATGCAATATTTTGCCATATTGAAATCAATATACTACATAAAAAAAATGTTAATGTGCAATTTTAACATATTTTTGTGTTTTGAAGTATCTTAAGGGATGTAGACAATGTTCTGATGTGATTAGATGTTTAATATCATCAAAATATTTCACAATTTTCGATATTGTGCAATATTATGATCACTGTATTGCACAGTAATGATTATTTTGCAATATTGGAATGGATATACAAAGAAAAATTTGTTTTAATGGTTCATAAATGATATATACACTCCTCTGTGCGATTAGATGGTCAATTTTATCAATATAAGATTGCATAACATTTGATATTGTGCAATATTGTCTCAATGATATTGTATCGTAATTGGAATTGTACATTATTATCATTACATTGCATATTAATGATTTAACGATATATACATAGAGATGATGTCGATATTAATATTGTATATGAATCTATTATTATTGCTGTCCATTATCTCCAGTAAAATGTATAATTAAAATTTTGCTGTTGACACAGTAATTGATTTTGTGCGATATTTGTATAACTATATTGCTCAGTAACTTTTATTGTGCAGTATGTGTTCGCTAATAATATTCTGCAATAAAACAGCCTCTGATTTAGCTGACCAACCAAATTATTGTTTATATATTGCCAATTGGTTGCCAAAAATAGCGTTTGAAGTTGGATTTAAGACTTCCATGTATATTTTAGGTGGATGTGCAATCTAAAGTTGGGTGAGGGGAAAGGGTGTGTTATTATCTACTAGATTATATTTAGAAACATCTGGGGACATATTTTTTTCTACATATTGAACTTATAAAATTGCATTAAGCTGCAGAGGCCCATAAAAAACATAATCAACAATAAATTGGTGCTCAAAAGCAAAAGAAGGAGGAAGAAAGGCTACGAAGTTTTCTGGTCTGATCAGTGATGTTAAGCCTTTACTTCTTAAGCTTTACTAGATATTCGCAAAACAAATACTCTCCAGATGTTTCTCTGTTGTAATGACGTTGTGATATACTTATATTTTGAGTATTATTTAATTTCCTACTTAAATTACCTGTTCACATAAAAAAATATATTTTTCTTTTATTTATTACTTACTTTACATGTTTTGTTTTGTTTTGAGTTTTGTCTTCCAAATTGTCAATCAATTGCTTATCATGGACTAATTATATCCTAAGACTTTTGATAAGTTGCATCAATATATCCATTTAGGAAGCAATACTTGAATGTTTGGTAAGTTTTTGTTACGCATTCCTTGTCTGAACACGTAAATTGTATACACAGATTATCGGTCACAAGTAACTGTTGGTTAAAGATTCTAGATGTATGTTTTCACGAGTAAGTTGCCAGTGTGACTGTTGATCTGGGTAGTAATAGTGCCAGATGGGATACTTCTAGTCATACAGTGTGTTAACAGACACATTTTATGCCAGCTTACTAATCGACGTACGATGTAGGGGAAGAAAAATTTACAGTTCGTGTCGTGGATCTTTATCGGGCACGTCATCGTTTACAGCGTACAAAATAACGTTTGTTTGAGTAGTAGTCACGTCTCTTGTAATCAAATTTATAAATGATATGTCTACTGACACGACGAGCGACTATAATGATGAATTTTTCTAGAGTACTATAACAGTTATATAGTTTATATCCAAGAAATACGATGATTTTGTGACATTATTCGAACCAAAGTAAGAAAAGTCACGATTGATTTTTTTTTTTGTTAACGCAGTCTCCTTTTTTGTTCCATACAATTTAAAAGACACTTTCCCAACTTTTTACCAGTCTGGAAAGTAATTTTGCCTAATTTTACCCGATATTTTCCACTTAGTTTACAGTTACAACTTTAAGAGATACAACTTTGTATCGAGACCTGAAGATGCTTTGCATATTGTAGAAAGCGAAACCAGTCGTCTGATAGTTAAATTAAATTGATTGTGAGTAAGTCTTATTTATTATTTCTTTACCTATTTGAAATGGACTCACACAAGCAACACAATCATGATATCTATATTTCTTTATTAAGCCACGCCTACTAACGAAAAGGTAGCTCTGTCTAGTAAACCTCTTCTTCTTAACGTGCCCTATCAAGTCCCCTTGACGTTGGCGATTAACATGGCGAAACTGTCTCTGTCTCGAGCTATTCTAAATAGTTGCTCAGCTTTCTTTATTCCTGTCCACTCCCTGATATTCTTCAACCAAGAGGCCTGCTTTCTACCAATTCCTCTGCGTCCTTCGATTTTACCCATCATAATAAGTTGAAGAATATTATATCGGTCTCCCCTTACTACGTGTCCAAAATAGGCCATCTTTCTACATTTGATGTTATCAAGCAGCTCGCGAGCAGCATTTGCTCTTTCAAGGACTGCCACATTTGTCAGCATAGCCGTCCATGGAATTTTTAGTATACGTCTGTGCAGCCACATCTCAAAGGCCTCCAGACGATTAATGGTGGATATTTTTAATGTCCATGCTTCGACACCGTATAAGAGGACTGACCAAATGTAGCATTTAACCATGCGCTTTCGAAGTTGAAGTTGCAAGTTATCATTACAGAAGAATGACCTCATTTTTAAAAATGTCGTGCGGGCTATCTCGATTCTACATTTTATCTCTTGATCTGGATCTAGTTGTTCAGTAATATGGCAACCAAGATATTTAAAACTGGACACTCTTTGAATTATATGACCATCAACATATAATCGTGCATCTTGATGTGCTAAACGGCTAAACACCATGTGTTTTGTTTTTGAACAGTTTATGTTTAGGCCAAACTCTCTTCCCACTTTATCAATGGCATTTAAAAGGCATTGTAATCCATTCATGTCATCACTTAAAATAACTGTATCGTCTGCATATCTGATTGTATTTATCAGAATTCCATTAACTTTCACGCCCCATTCCAAATTATGCAGCGCTTCTTTAAATATTCTATCTGAATATAAATTAAATAACAGTGGGGATAGTATACAACCCTGTCTGACACCTCTTTGTATTTTACATATTTCTGTTGATTTTCCGTTTATGCAAGCTGTCGCTGTTTGACGCCAGTATAACTTTTCTATGAATCGTATGTCTTGACTATCAACTCCTTTATCTTTTAATATTGTAATTAATTTGTGATGCTGTACTCGATCAAAGGCCTTTTCATAGTCAATAAATACAGCAAAGACGTCTTTCCTTTGATCTCGACATTTCTGCAGTAATACATTTAGTGCAAAGAGGGCGTCCCGAGTTCCCAGTCCATTTCTGAAGCCAAATTGTGTTTCATCCTGATCTTCTTCACATTTATCTCTGATTCTACTGTGGATGATGCGTAGAAATATTTTCAAAGTGTGGCTCATAAGGCTTATCATTCTATAATCGCTACAGTTTTTCGGACGTTGTTTTTTTGGTAGTGTTATGAATTCGGACTTTAACCAATCTTCAGGGATATCACCAGTCGAATAAATATCATTGAAAAGTTTGACCAGTATTCCAATGTTCTCCTCATTTATAAGCTTTAACATCTCTGTCGGTATGTTATCAGGGCCAACGGCTTTCTTGTTCTTTGCTAACTTTATAGCATGCAGTATTTCTGATTTTAGTATTTCTGGTCCTTCACCTTCAACTAAAGTCTCCGGTTCTTCGGGTCTATCATCATTATACAGTTCACTTATATAATTACACCAGGTTGTTCGAATTTCATGTTCATCTATTATCATTTTTCCCGACGAATCGGTTATAGTATGTGGAGTTTTCTTATGATAAAGACCAGCTACTTCTCTAACTTTTTTAAACATATTAAACGTATCATGTTTTTCATTCAACTTTTCTAATTCCTTGCGTTTATCCTCCATCCATTTTTCTTTAGCCACCTTTTTTTTGTTTAATTAGTTTCTGTTTTTCCTTATATTCTGTCTTTTTACCTTTCAGTTTCCTTCTCTGTTGGCTATAGAATGATTCGACATCATTGTCATATTTATTTTCTGCAGTAGGGGCATATATCTGGATAACATTGACTCTAGTAAACCACGCCTGTTAATTTAGAAACCATGCTCTCGGTCTTAAATTCTATCTACACTTCAATATTAAGTCATGACCTGTGTACAAACTGCGCCTACGTATCATTTAACCACGCTTCCGTGTTATTTAACCACGCCTTTCTAGCCTCAGGTAACATATACAAATAAGTACAAGTCACAAGTCAAGTACACAAATAAAACTCTTCTGACTGTGTTTTATCAAATGTTCGTGTTTGATGCTGAGTTAACACAAAATTCTCTATTTATTAGTCTTACGGCCGGTTTCCGAAACGTTATTCAAATCTCCGATCATCTAATCGAGCTGTTAGATTTGATTAACTGTTAACCAGTGACCAGTTTCTGAAACGTTAATTATCTTAAAATTACATGATCGTAGAAATTATGTGACATACGATTTGGTTTCGATACTGTCACAATCGGCTGTCATCCTTCAAAATATTAATAAACAACCAAAAAATTTTAAGCTGTACCTACCGTTAAAAAAACAACATAATTTAAAAAATTAATATTAAAAATGAGTAATCCTCCACGCAAAAATTATACAGAGAGGGAGAAGTGTTTACTGTTGCATATAATTGAAAAGTAAGTACGAAATTGTCTAACTTATAGAACAAATTTCTAATTGTATCTTTGTTTTCAGATACAAGAAAATCATCGAAAACAAATGTACAAATGCTATGACCACCGCAAAAAAAGTGAAACCTGGGAAAAAATAGCGCTGGAATTTAATGTCAGCGCTTTAATTTGAGAAAGTTTTATTATAAAGAAAAAACTATCTAGTATATCTAAAAAAAAATGAAAGTTTTTTTATTTTTATAGTTGCACAAAATAGTCAAGTGAAAGTAGATTATCTACAATTGGAAGACACGGAGCAGACATCCAATGTACCCTCTACTTCCACTGTGCTGCTCAGTACACCCTCGACATCTGCTGTCCTGCCCAAGAAAAAATCTAAAATGTCTAAGGCTTGTTTTAAAAATAAAAAATTAAAAAATGTAGGGAGCGAAACCAATAGACGTATTTATTATAAAAAAAATTGAGTGTACAAATATAGAAAAAAGAAGCAAACTGGTATTTTTAAATAATGAAATCAGACAAAAAGAAATTTTAGAATTGGAACTTCAAATAAAAAAATTTGAAATGAATAAATAGCAGCTTCAACGTCTACCATATCATCAATGTTGTCATTGTGATCGATAGCTATATTGTGCAATACAGCACAGGCCACAACAATGTTCATGGCTGTATCTAGTTTTACCCTTAGTCCCATAGATAGGCAGGGAAAACGTCTCTTTAATACCCCGAAACATCTCTCTATGGGATTTCTTGTTGATACTTGTGCTTTATTGTAAGCTTCCTCACCATTTGTTCTAGGCTGCAAAAATGGAGTCAAAAGGTAACTTCTACAAGGGTATCCACTATCTCCCAAGAGAAAATCTTTCCCATATATATCACTCTCGAAATCGGCACGTATGTGGCTATCATTGAAAATAGTTGTGTCGTGCACAGAACCAGGCCATCTACAAATGATATCTTGAATCCTTAGCTGTGAATCACATATAGCTTGAGTATTCAAAGAGAAGTATCCTTTTCTATTCCTGAACAGTTCTGCTTGTGGGCCTCCAACTTATTGAATTTTGACGTGGGTACAATCAACAGCACCTATTACGTTTGGAAAATTAGCCAACGCATAAAACCCAGATTTAACACTCAGGCGCTCCTCTGCTGTTGCTGGCATCTTTATAAAAACTGGCCTTAACCTAGCTATCGCTAGAGATATTCTCTTGATGATTCGACATTCTGTTGATTTGTGCACTCTCACACTATCAGCCACAGTCACTTGGAATCCTCCAGTAGCATAAAAGCTGATTGTCAGTAAAATCTGCTCAATGGCACTAATAGATTTGTTTCGTTTGGTTGTTGGTTCCATACCATCTATTAGTCCCACTATTCTGTCACAACTTCCTTGGATACTCTGTAGCGTTGTTTAAATTCACTATCACTGTAGTGTGTCATTGGATTCATCCTGGTTCTGTGATTAACCCAGGGGATGTCATTTTCCTCCTCGCTCGACAATGAAAGGTCAGAAATATCAGAGATGTATATTTAATTTTAAAAATCTAAATTATAATTAAATAACTAATAATTATAATTAAAAACTAAAAAACTCTTTATTTAATAACTATTTAACCTATATAATAACTATACAAACTCTATTTAATAACTAAAAACTCTATTTAATGACTAAAAACAACTCTTTATAAATATTAACAGCCCTTTAATCATCCAATAACTTCAAATTAGGTGACAGTCGATTTTGACAGTCGTTTGACATGCGAAACTAGTTAATCGGCGTTTCAGAATCTCAAAACACATATGATCAACTGTTAACTAACGATTAATCGTTTGTTTTGTTAAATTAGGTGATCGACTGTTGTTGAATGTAGTTTGATTGACGTTTCTGAAACTCAAAATGCGTTTGATCAACGATTAACCATCGATTACATAATTTTTGAGATGATCATCCTTTCGGAAACCGGCTGTTAGTCTTTCCTTATATTCGAGCCTCTACTATATTTTCACGTATATGAGACAATGACACTATATTAAAAATATGTATGGTATCGCGCGAAGTACTAATGACGCCCTAGTAAAGATCCAAAGTTCTCACTGTAAGTTTTTTAATAAATTTAAAACCTAATGTAGTGTTTCATCCATTGAAGGACAATTTTGGAAGGTCTTCAAATTATCATATTTTTCACTGTTGTGGTCTATTCAATTGAGCCAAAAGCGCCAAAAATTAAATATTTTCATCAAAAAAGTGAAAATTTGTCTGAATATATGAGACTGTTAAACGAATTTATAATTTGGATGTGGCATATCGTAGACCATTTGGCACTAACGGTTTTTATATAATACGGGACGTCTTTACTGTGAGTAGTTTTAGTAAAAATACCAAGTAAATGCACGAGAAGTAAAATCCGCTCTTGTAAACGTTCATTTCATTACATCACGACATAGAAAAACTTATTTTGTACGTACAAAATTAAGACAATCCATAAAATTAGGAAGTTTTCAATGATATTCTTAAAGATATTCGCTCAGTCTTTAATTACTGCAACGTTCACTTGATTTTGATTGAGACTAAGGCTTTACGAACTCAAATTTCTCTTTTACGATGGCTCAATTAATTTTCAAGTAGACGCAGCTCAGGCACGTTACGTGGCCAATGTCCAGGAGTTTATATGGAAATGTAATATTTATGCAAACTACCGTGTCGCCGAAACAATTGTCATCGGATGCTATGATAAATTAAAGAAGAGTAATTTTACTATTCATCTCATGAACAATTATGTTCATCAAGATTGTTGCAGACTGTTTGGTGCCATCGTTTTAATTTTTATGACGAAGGGGAATTGGTAGGAAGCAAGCCTCTTTTGGTTAAAAAATATCTGAGAATGGACCTGGATAAGGCGACAGGAACAACTGTTTAGAGTAGCTCAAGAAAGAGAAGGTTTTGCTGGGTTAATCACCAACGTCAAGGAGACTTGATAAGCCAAGCAAATAGAAAAAGAATTCTATGAAAGCACTTCCTTTATTTTCATTAGATACCTTTCCTACACCTTATCTGAATGGTCTTCATAATCTTTGTTATTTTTGCCAGCGTGTTTTGACATAAAATATTTTCGGCTTTCAAAGTCAGCGTTTTTTAAACGCATTTAAGTTGTTCTAAGTGATCCTCGAAATAGTTTTTTCTCTTTATTGTCATTAGAGATCTGTCTATACCTTATCTGGGGGTCTTAGAAATATTTGTTGTTTTGCCAGCATCTATTAACATAAAATACTTTCAGTTTTCAAAGCCAGCGTGTTTTAAACGCATTTGAAAGGTTCTGAGTCAAAGGTTTAACAATAACTTCACCTAAAGACCAATTTTTGCTGTATTCTTTCATTTTTGAGCTTCATTTTTAGATATTTTTAAGAGCTGTTAAATTTGAATGCCACTATCGGCTAGGCTACAAAGTGGTTCAATAAATGTTGGAGTTCACATTTCAGTTTTGACAACTGTATATAAATCAATAAATGGTACACCTTTATACAGGATCTTTTTTGTTGTCGATGTTACAGGACTGTTTTTATTGTTAACTACTAAAAATAATGTAAAGACGTCCCTAGTTTTATCAAGTCTGTGGTAATTGTAATGGGTTTTATCATTCGAAATAAAAAAAACGCATTTATTGTTGTAAATAATGAATGAAAAACTATTAAGATGTTTAGATGACATATGTCTAATATTAAATATATTTAAGATTGATGTAAAGATATAATAAATACCTATAAAGTTAATTTTTGTTTTATTTTACTTTCAAAAATTCTATCCAATTGAAGTGGAAAGTTGAGTCGGAAACTGACGAGAGCGAGCAAAATGGTTTTCTGAAAAGGAGGTTGTGCTATGGGGAGCGTTCCAAAATTTGAAGCGACGAAGCAAACCATGTACCTCGGAACAGGACGGATATTTTAATAGGAACGTAGAATGTGTTAAGTTGGCACAGATCTGGAATAGCGACAAGAGCCATTAGACAATTGCAAAAATATAACAAGGATATAACAGCAATACATGAAATAAGATGGAGAGCAACGGGAAGCTTGGAAATGGAAGATGCTCTTTTGGTATGGTAGTGAGAACACACATGAATGCGGATGTGGATTTGTCATTGCAAAATGATTAAAAACAGCACTGATACATTTCAAGCCAATAAACGAACGGATCTGCTATAATTAGACTCAAAGGTAAGTTGTTCAATCTCACTATCTTCTCAATATATGCCCTAACAGAAGATACTGAAGAAGATAGGAAGGACGAATTTTACAAATTATTAGACCAACAGTATAGCTCCAAAACACGACGTCAAAATAGTAATAAAGGATTATAATGGTAACCTAGGTAACGAAGACTATTTAAGAGAAGTAATTGGTAAACATAGCCTACATAATACAACAAATATCTAATAACATGATTGTTAAATCCAATTTAAAAAAAAACGACATTTATAAGGTCATATGAGTTTCAAATGATGGAAGAACACGTAGCCAAATAGATCATGTCCTCATTGATGTATGATACACTCTAGTATTATTAATTCGCGAACTATGAGAGAAGCGGACAGGTATAGTGATTACTTTCTGGTAAAATCTAAGTTTAGAACACGAATATCAGTACAGAAGGTGGAGCAACAAGAACAAAAAGAAAGATGGGACATAGAAGCTCTTCAAACACCAAATAAAGAACTGGATTATTAAGTAGCCATGAACAACAGATTACAATTGCTGGGAGGGGAAGAGCATAATGTAGACTTGGGAAAAACGACAGCGAGTGGTATCAGTTATAGATTAAGCAGCGAAAGAAACCATTGGAAAAAAGAGGACCCAACTAAAACAGAAATAGTTTGACAAACAATGCGGAAAATGCTGCAAATAAAACTCACAAAAGATTGCAAATGCTACCAAACCCTACAGATAGAACAAAGCAGATTTTCACAGACAAGGCGACTACTCATAACTAAAAAGAGGAGTTACTTAGAACAGCAAATACAAGAAATGGGCATAAGTAGTGAGAGGAATCAAGTAAGGAAATTCTTTAGGGAAAAGAAGTATATTTGTCTACACAGATAGAAAGAAACTACATTTAAAAAGCAACATGAAAACAAACAAGTAGAAGACCATTGTAAACATAACATGGAATGCAAGAGACAAAAACGGGGAAAAATAGAAGATAAGATTGAGGTAGTAGATATATCAGAAACAAAAGAAAAATGAAGAAGAACCACGATATTGTAAAACGGAAACTTACTTATGTACTGGAGTCATCGAGCAAAAAGACAAAAAAGGGAATGTAAAGGTAGTGGGGCAAAAATATTGTTAGACAGGAAGTGCCATCTTAAGAGGCCACATTAAACAAGGAAAGAGAGTCTTTCCTTGTTTAAGAAATTAAATTTAGTTGGGTTATGTTATTGTTTATCTCAACTGTCACATGAAATCTTATTTTTATTGAAGTTTTTTCACAACAATCGTGTCACATTTTAGACTATTATCGTTAATATTTATTTAAAGTTTCTCGTCTAAGACACATTTTAAAAATTATTATATAGCTACTGTTAATAAGTGTCGGAAAGTTTAAATTTGGCGCATTCGCATTTCCGGATATGTCCGCCATCAGAGGCCACTTTTTTGGTCTCCTTTTCATAACGATTACATTAACATTATATCATTATCAGATACAAGGAAGAGTTAGGAAAGGAAATGGACAAAAAAGGAGAAATGACAGAAATAGTAGAAAAATAATGAGGAAAATTTAGAAAATATATGGTAAATACAGCAAAAATTGTACGTGGGATCACAAGAAATATTATAAAAAAGAAACGGACACTATAGTAGAATAAAAAGGTAAAAATCGAAATAAAAGAAACTGTCTAAAGAAAACATACAAGGAAAAACGCAACAAAAATGTGAAAGATACAAAATACAGCAAATAATAGTTAAAATAGTCAAAAATTAGAAAAAGGATGTTGGGACAAATTCCTAGAAAAAAATGGAAGACAACAGTAAAGAAAATGTAAAATTGTTTTATAGAATATTGAAAAACCTACTAAGCAGCAGAGAAATACAGTTGAGATAAATGATGTAAAAAAAACTGAACAATATTAACCGATGACAAGGATATAATGGAAGGATGGAGAGAACATTTCGAACAACTGTTTCCTATAGAATGGTTAAATGCGATAACTGCACCAGTGTGCAAGAAGGTACAGCTCGTCAAATTTAAGGTGATACTTGACAAATTTGTCCACTTGCGTAGAAAATTAAGTGAGAACGCATTCGGAGGAAAAGAGATACATAATGCGCTCGGTCTCTTCGCCTCGTTGGTACACTCCATACTACAAGTTTACAGAGAGTGACCTTATTTATTAATGGAACTTCTATGATATGTCTATATTGTATGTTATTTTGACGTTTCAATTTTTCCTTCGGAAATTTTTCTCAAAATACAAAATATTTTGTTTTTGTTACTTGGTAAAAAAATTCTTCTAATAATTATATTTTATTTGACTCATTAATATTGACCATTCAGTCATGTTGAAGCGGCAGTTTTTTCGAACACTTCTATAAATGTCTCGTTCTGTAATTTTATAAGAGGAATATTGGCAGAGATGAAAGCTTTACATTTGCGTTACAGTAAACTGTATAAGAATAAAAGAACAGTAGTTAATCTTATACCTGGAACATACCGACGAAACATTTTATAATTTTTATACTAGAGTTGTAATATTTGATATTATAATCATATATTTGTTAAACTGTTTTTTCGGGCATTGTTAGGCCGTTGTCTTCTGAGATTAGCTCTCGACGTTTCGCCAACACTAGGGGTTGGTATCTTCTGGAGATGTTACTGCTTCGCTTGTGAGCATAAACTGACGCTGTGTAGCGTCATATAAGACATCAGGTCGTCTTCTTCAGTGACTTGCCTTGAAAAAGGCAAGATATTTCTTACATGACAATTTTAAGGTTGTCGAAATAAAACACCAAATATTCAGTCGAATAAAATACTCAGCCACAGAGTATAATAAAGCTAAAAAACAGGAAAAGCAGCGCCCCGAGAGGACTAAGCTGTCGTTTTGGTTCTTTCTTTCTTTGTCATTATCGTTTTGTTCTCACACAAGGATAAAGTCTTTATTGTGGTATTGTATAATATTAAGTTATTTTCATTATTATAATATAGACTATATACTAATTCTGATTTATTGTTCTCAGGGCCACCTACAAAAAAAAATACAAAAAACCGCACCAAAAAAAATTAACAAAACCCCCAAAACCCGGGCACGTAGGACCCAACCCCTTGAGTTCGCCGAACCTCCCCAACCTCACCGAACTGAGCCGGGACTCAGAGCCGGTACTCAGAGCGGGGTTCGTGGATAAGCCACCAAAAGATAACAGGAATATAGCGGAGATGCGCTGTCCTGAGTTTTGCATTCGATTAGGAAACCATGTTGGCGTTCTATTACCCAGGACCTCCACATGAAGAGCATTTGGCTGATTGTTGTGCCTCTATAGCGCATCAGAGTGCTATAGGGGGAAAAGGGATGGTCTAGAGCATTGGAGCACGGTGGGGTGACTCCTGTTTATACTCGAGTTAACACACCTTGCTCCAATGAATTGTTACACTCGATCGTAATACTTAGGGGTAAACATTTCTCATAGTCTGGGTTTAATCAAATTGCTTGCTTACACAGCGTCAGTTTATGCTTACAAGCGAAGCGCTAACATCTCCAGAAGATGCCAACCCCTAGTGTTGGCAAAACATCGAGGCTAATCTCAGAAGACAACGGCCTAACAGCCCGAAAAAATAGTTTAACAAGTTAGACGATGGCCGTGAAAGCCTAACGCAGTTTGTAATCATATACTTTTATTCTTCGGATCTTCGGCATTTTAGTAAGTCATAAATATTTTAATCTGTTGTTTATTTCTTTAAAATAGAATAATACCATAGAAGAATTTTTTTTACCAAGTAACAAAAACAAAATTTGTTTAATTTATTGGTATTTCGTATTTTGAGTTAACGATTTCCAAAGTGGAACTTGAAACTTCCAAATAAACTAAATTTTAAACTAAAATTGTGGCTTATTCCAATAAAAATAGTAAATTACATTATGCCACAAGAAAATAGCCTAAGAATAATTTTTATTTTAAATCAAAAAACACACACACAACACACACACACAAGCTTACAACCCAGCCCTACAGAGATATACTTCATCTAATTACATACCGCTCACGATACACTTACAACGGTATGCCGACGCGCCTCTTCAGTGACGTCACATCGATGCAAAAAGCTATTTGATGTTGGTTAGGTTGAGTGTTTTTATTTTTAATTTATCCCATTGTGGATTTATTAATTTACAATTTTCAAATCGAATACAGTTGTAAATGAAACGGCGATATTGAGATACAAAAATACTTTTGAAAGAATTTATAAAAATGAAATAAAAAAATATTCAATGTGATTGGAATTTACGAATATTTATTTTAATATAGAAAGCGCTTTAACAGAATAATGTTTTAATACTTCGTAGGTACTTATTTTTTTTTTACGGTTTGTAAATTTTAACATTTTTATTTCCAGTTTTACAATTTTCAAAACTAATTTGCTTATCAATTTCTCGCAATCGTATGTAGCTTCTGGTGAAGCATGTTCATAATTTTACCTTTAGTAAATTATTTTCACGCCGCCCATGCCTGCATATCTTCCTCAAATAACCGACACTACCGAGCGATTCGTTACGCCTTTTTTTAACAAAGAAATAACTTCGCCAAATGTTCCTTCTTCTTTTTATCTTGTTTTGGTACATAAAAATCTTTCCTAATAACAAAGGAAAAAGGCCTATTGTGAAATCTCCGAGCTACCTTCTCAGAAAAACAGAAGAGTTGTTTTTCGTAGAAAGTTTACTTTCCATTGGTAAAAGCTATGAAAATGAACCCCAGTAGCCCGGCTATTTAATGTCAATTTCGCGTGGCATCCTTCAGCCAATATCCCCTCCCTATTTTCAACCTTCGCTTGTCTAAGCCCTTCTAAGTTCACAATCCGATGTTCATTTCAAGTTGGTTCCTGTGGCAAGCGGTCTTCGACAATCGGCGGTAAGTGGATTTTCAATTCACCCTTATTTATCTTTACACAGTGTGTCTTATATTAATTATTTTCTCTTTTGTCAAACAGACGTCTTCCAATTGAAGTCACTTCTGTTTGCCGTTCAGATTCTACACCGTTCAGATTCTACACCGTTCAGATTCTACACCGTTCAATTCACCGTTCTATTCTACACCGTTCATAGTTTACACCGTTCATACGTGTACACTATTCACACATTCACCGCTACGTTCGTTCACCTCGATCATCAGTCATCTTCATTTTATCTCAACTACCTGTACTACTCCGGTCTAGCTGCCTCTTTTCGTCGGCCTAAGACAATCTAAGGGATTACGTTAGGAAGACCGCAATTTATTGTGGGCGTGTCATCCCAACTACCTGTTGTACGGACCGAAGTCAAGTGCCTTATTGAGGGCGTAATACCATTATCTGAATACACCTGTTTCGTGAGTATAAGTTTTATTGACTAAACTGTGATAACGAAATCTTTAGAAGTTGATTTATGACTCCAGTTCAGTGTACCTTCTTATTTATGGAGGTTTAGTTTGACTGAGTATAAAAATACAGGATAATATATACGTATAAATAACGTACAATTTATTTTATATGTAGATTATATTTCTGATAAATTCTATTCTTAGATTTGAAGTGATCACGATCAAAAACCTAGTAACTTCATGTTTAGGTATCCTCAAGGCGTAAAATTCACTTGCTTGCCAAATATTGACGTAGATATAATTATAATGTTCCTTGCCTTTTTCTAATTCTTGAGGATACTAAATTATTTATAACTATTTTTCAAAGAGATATTTTTTGTTTGTAATTAATAATAAGTTGCGCAATAATCATGCCATTTAACTGTTCAATAAAATTTGGTATAGTACATTTACTTTAACAAATATACCTAAATATAATTTTGTTAAAGAACTATTTGCTTTTTATTTCTTTTATATTTTTTTATATAATTTGAATTTATATTTTTGTGTTTCTCTTCCAGGCATTTTTTATTGAATTATATTATTATTTGTTTGATCGTATATTTTGAGTATATGTGTCGAAATATTAGGAGTGTACCGCATAATTCCGATACCTTTTCTCTCACGGTTTACTTTATTCTCGCGTGAGTTCTCTAGCTGTACCTTACCTTTCTCGTCATCCTTTTCTATGTGCCTTAAGGTTTCCCTGTTCCTCTAAAAATAGGGTGGTGCCCAAATAACTTTTCTTCTCTTATCTCTTATCTTCTCTTCTACTTCTTGTCTTTGTGTTGTAAGTACTTCTTTAATTGATCCGTGATATTTGAGCTGTAACAAGAACCCCGACCAAGATACCTCTACCAGACTGAAGCCCGAGCCTAGTACCGTTCTTTGTGTAACCCCCAATCAATCATCTAGAGGGTACACTGGTACGACTAAGGCAATACATAACTTCATAAGGTATATTACTTCATTACCAAGTGTTGTGGTGGAATGCGCATCGTGGGTGTAGCCTAATTTCAAATCTGCCAAGTACCACGTTAAATTTGACAAGCAATAAGTACAAGAGACTGTCAGAACTATAATTATATTAAAGCAAAGTTATAAACAATACTCAAGTTGTGTGACTGTTAAAGAAGACATATTTTCTGTAGAGGATATATTATTTTGTAATTTTAACATGATTTTTGTTTAAAGTGAAATTGTCGTCAAAATATATGAAAAAATTTATTGATTTTCATTAAAAACGTACAAAATTTTCTCTACAATTAAGAATCTTAATATTAACAACTACATTTATTAAATAAAAGCATTTAATTATATATGAAGTCTACACGGCAAAAACGATGAAAGTCAATTTTTATGGTAAAATAGAATATTGTACCAAAAATTTACTTGTAAAAAGTAAACACGAATCGCCTGGGCTGCTTGGCAGTATAGTTGTAAGTGTAATAATTATTCAAAATAATTATATATTCCGAATTAAATAAGGGATAATTAATACAGTTAACTTATACATTTAAATTATACAAAGTATAACAATTTGACCTAGTTTGATACAAGCACGAATGTTTAAAAACTTAGTCAATCATTTCAGTAGTGATACGGCGGGAGCCGTCAAGGCATCAATTGCCTGCTCCGGGTACTATCGACGCGGTAGCGTCGGGTACGAGGCTGTCGGCATTTCTCCGGGGAGTGCTTAACACCGGATAGTATCTCGTGTAGTCCGGTTATTGTGGCAGCTCGTAAGTTCGTAACACAGGAGGAGACCCTCAACTGACCGAGTTCCAGAGGACCGAAACGTGTCGTGGTTGAAAGCCTAAATACACATAAGGTAACAGATTTCTATATACTAACCTGAGTAATTATATTAGTACAACTGTCAACTCTTCACTATCCTGCTCCTCGTCTCCCGACGCGCAGAATGTCGTGTTAACGATTGTATTTGTAACTTCAGGGTAAATTCAATATATTGTAGACTCTAAATTGGTTTTTTTAATGTTCCTTTCGTCCGACTCATTAGAGACTAGGAGAATACGAGATTCTGCTTATGCATATCTCCGGCTTCAAAAGTAAGCCCATAACCTCTGCTCTTTACAGGACCTGAGACCTAGGAGTCCTTACCCCTATCCCGAAAATCCCTTATCTTCTCGTAAATCCACGAAGACGAGCCAGCCCTCCAGACTAGTGTGACCAGTATTCCTTGCAGCCGCTCGCAGGGTTAGCATCCCTTGAGGATCTATAAAGTATTACATTTGGTGACAGCGTTTTCCTTACCTTCACATAACGCCCATCAATGTATTACATTACAGTGGTGACAGCGATCTCCCCGTTACAGGACCATTTACCCTAGAAGTTCCTTAACCACTCCCGTTTCCCTTACCACTCTCGTAAATCTATTACTCTTGTAAACTTTTGCAAGTTTTATAGCTATAAAAAGCCTTCATCGTTAAAATTTCATTTCACCATCGACATTCCAATATTCTTTCTCCTAAGACGACAACAGATTAAAGAAACAGTGAGGTATCCAGTAAATATTGTGTGAAGTGCAGGACTCCCTTTTATGGAAGAAAATCCTTTTTCTCTGTTTTCTTTTTTCTCAACATTGACGTGTTACAAATATAGACCCCCGTGAGGTTTGAAAAATTTAGGGTATAAGCAAATTAGTTAGCCTAGATAATTTTCCATAGATTTTTTTTCTTGTATCACTAGAAAATAGCCTCATATAAATCCCTTCCTGAAACCTAGAATCCTAAATTAAGGTAGGTGAATTGCTTTTATAATATATGTGAAGAGATGACAAGTACAAATTTTTTCAAAAAATACATACTAACACATTATATGATGTTCTCTATATAATTGTTTTTTTAACTTCGTAAATTGCCATAATATTGCACTAAAAATATAAACTATACAGTCTAACGGATTTTAGGATATATAAGTATAACAGAAATTATTAATTATTAGTTGAATGTAAGAATTGAATATAACTAATTGAAGAAATAACCATTATTGTTCTATTTAGTAGTTGAAAATAAAGAACTGGGTATTTATGTCAAGATCAAGTTCATTTGAGTGTACAATTTCATTGCTTTAAAAAAAAGTGCAGAATATTATTTCTTTGGAGTATTACTTTACTAACTACGTTTACATATTATCAAATTCTTTTGTTTAATGTAACAAGTGAAAGTGAAATATGATTTGCGTTTGAAAAATATTTATATTTATATAAACGCGCTTGGTCAAGTAATATACACTGAGAAATTAGATATGACTTTGTTTAACTAATTAATTAAAGTAAATTGGATATTTGGATTTATAAATAACGTTTCATTTGTAAAAAGGGAAAAGAATTTAATAGAGCTTAATTTTTCAAAAAATAAATACTAACACCTTAGTTGATATCTGAGTATTGATTGATTGATCGATTATTATTTGATTTGATTATTTGATATTTCCTACAGATTTGTTTTTAAGTTCGGCAGCGCACATTTCTAAGTTCTTTTATTTTAACAAAAATTTAATTCTTTATACAATTGTCTGTTAACGTCATAAATTAGCATATCATACGGAAATAAACATATAAACAAAAAGGGAAAAGAATTTAATGGAGCTTTGGAAGATAATTGACCGTGGCGTCAGAAAATCTTTTTCACTATTTTGGAATGATTTCCACGAACATATGAGTTCGGGAATGGATCCATTATGGAACAGTCAAGATTTAGTAGACGTGGAGCTTGCATCGCAAGGAAAATGCATAGAAGCACGTAAAGTGGTTCTTTGGGCTGTGGCCCATATTTAAAGAAAATTTAAGTCGAATCTTTGTCAACGTCCTATAGTGATTTTGACAAACGTAACTTGCGAGACACTAGGAGACTTGCTACAGTTTATGTACCAGGGAAAAGTGCAAATTGGACAGGAAGACCTAAGGGCCTTCACTGAAGCGGCCGAATCGTTGCAAAGGCAAGGACTCGCTGGAGACGGAAAAGTTATAGTAGTTACTATCGTTTAAAGTAACATTATAGAGACTTTGGACGAAGAAGGTACTCTGAATGTAGAAGAGTTTAAGCCAGTTTCTTTGCTTGAGACAAAGAAGCAGAACCATAAAGAAGAAGGAATAATCAGTGGACACAGGTGGGATGCCACAGAAATAGAGGCATATCTCACACAGCATGCGAAGATGAATACAGTGCCAGAAGTATATTTTTTTACAGGAATGTGGGCAAGCTGTATATGGTTCGACCTTAAGGGGTGAAACTTACGTCAAGTAGGAGGCTGCTAAGGGGATAAGCTAGGGTGGTACTAGAATCCCAACCCGCTAAGAGTCCCGCGGCTCCAGCACGACAATACAGTATCTACAGGATGTAATAAAAATGCGAAACGAATCTGGTATTAGGATTTAGTTAATGAAGTAAATGGAAAATGAAGTAAAAGAAGAGTTATAATTAATACCTTCCACATGTTACAGGAAGGATATGGAAGAATAAATAGGATATATAGTACAGAAATATAAGAGAATATTATTTCTGGAACGAATTATGAAGAAGTATTGGGAAATATGTGAAATGTGAAGAGATGCGACGACTGCCAGGGGCATGAGCACTCAATAAGAAACAAGGAAACCCATGCACACGGACATGGATGAAAATGAAACAGTAATAGGAAAACACAGGAGATATAGAAACAGAAACCCATGCACACGGACATGGATGAAAAATGAAAATAGTGTATAGAAAAACACAGGAGAATATAAATATATAAAATTTGAATTTGAGAGAATTTGAAGAAGGAGACAAGGTATATCTGAGAGACTTAAGTAGCACGACAGGTCTTTCAAAGAAGTTACAGAAAAAAAATGGTACTATCCATACCATTTCAAATTATAGAAAAAGTTGGACCAGTGACGTATGCAGTAGGTACAAAAAAGGGAAAAATAGACAGGTAGTGTACGTCAATAGGTTAAAGAAATATTACGAGAATAAAACAATTGATTATTCCACGGAGGAAGAAGAAGAAATAGGAGAACCAAGAAAAAGAAGAAACGGAAGAAGAAGGAGTTGACCCTTCTAAGGTGGCAACACTGCTATTATGGGGACCAGGAACCCCAATTAACAAACCGCAGAGAAGAAGAAAAGGAAGTCAGGGAGACACCAGCCAACCAAAAAGATCAGAACGAATAAAGAATAGACTAGGCAAGATGCCCGAAAGAAAATGTTGCGGCATATTCCACAAAACGAAAAAGAAAGGATGGAACACATACAACAGAATAATAAACAAGAATGAGACAGCAATAATAACACAGAGCGATGAGGACACAGACATGTTTTTCGACGCAATAGATGAATAGCGAAAAATATCAAAACAACTATAAGAAAAGTTGAAAGCTTGGTATTACAAGAGACGGCCGCTCGAATAATACTAAAATTTTAACAAGGAACGAAGGACAAAACACAGGTAATATAAGCATTCATAGTTAAATATTAGCACAGTTCAATGAAAACAATTTTTTTGAAAACATAATAGTACATCATAACTAAAAGCAAGTTTTAAGAAAGAGAAATAAGTAAATTAATTTAAAGTTAATAGGGGTCTAAGCTGCTGTTGATTAGTAAAAACAGGAGACTGGATCGGTAAGATCCATACGCTAATCCATTACTGCTATGTCAAAACTGATTGACAGACTTGAATTCCTATCAACTAAGAAAGTAGTATAAAGATTGAGTCAGAGCACTGGTAAATAAACAACTAATAAAGGTCAAGTTTAGAAAACGTTAACAATTAAATAAAAAAATAAATATTGTAGTTTATAACAGACACCAAGAGTTCAAAATATCAGTCAGTATCAAATTTCATCAACAATGTGAGTATATAAAAATTCAGCTCTCAGCAAAATGTAATTTAATAGCCTTGAAACATAAATATCATAACATTGAAAACAGTCATTGTGTTTGACGAGAAATCAAAATAAATTCATCTTTGAATTATTTTAAAAGATTTGGAAAGAGTGAGAAATTATTACAATTTTCTGAATCTTATTAAGAATAAATATAGTAATTAAAAACATTCTTCAAATAAGGAAAATTCGTTACACATACGTAACTATAAACAATAAGTGATGACAAGTTGAGAATTAAAAATATATGACTCTAATATACAGGGTGTATATATAACAGAAAGATGATATATTATATTGTAAGCATTTAAAAGTACAAGTCCCAATTATTAACATATTAATATTGCTTTAGATATCAATTTATTTATCAGTTTATAGTCAATAGGCATACTAATATGCAATACACTGTAGGTTAGTTTATAAGTCAGATTTATGTAAAGCTATCGCTAAAATTGTCTGCAATAAGCAGCTATACATGTATTTATAGGTTAAGGTGCATTTGAATTACGCGTAAAAAGTACTAATGCGAACTAAAGTCTGCTTACGGGAGTGCGACCGTTCGGGAAGTAATAACAGTGCGATTTGTGACACTGGAGAGACTCATCACGATGGAGAGACTCATGTTTCACTGTGGGATGTACAGCCACACGTCCATAGTCGATGGAGGACTAGACAGCTACATCAAGAAGATAGGAGCAGAAGAATGCTGAAATATACACCGCTACCGATCGATACAACTCTACAAGAAGACGACAACGAAATCCACCTACGAGAAGGAGTAACATGCTCATTCATCAACGGCTATTGCTTCGACTCTACAATAGGCGAAATAACATGGAAAACAATACAAAGACAACAGTTGTGAAAGTCAATTGTCACAACTTTACAGAGGGCACGTTGAAAAGATCACTAATAAACAATCACTAGAAGAATTGGTAATAGTAGAACAAGATAAAAACATATTTGCTCTAACGCTACACAAAAGGGCTATAATATGTAACACAGAAGTATGGCAAACAGAACACCCTCGAATCCTAATAAATTTCCTAGTAAACAACAAAATAAATCCTAGTATGCCCCTCCTACCTCAAAACGTAGACCTAATGACCTACATCAATAGCAAATTCCTTTACACCGAACAATCCTACCAAAGAGAAATAGAAAATCTATACTTAGACACAGTACTACGACGATGCCAACAAAGAGATGCAGCAAACACATACCAGATACCAATGTAGCAGAAGTATAATGCGACAAAGCAAAGCAGTATCAATCCGAGACGACCACCCAGCAAGGACAAACCAATGGAGGCAGACAGCAGCAGTAACGCATCAATATAGTTAACTCGACACGTGGAATTGGCAAACGGACATTAAAACAGCCAAGACGACGCGAGTGAAGTGCGGATAATTCCCACAGGGATACGCCGATAAAGTGAACAGTGAACGCAAAACGCGAGTACAATCGTATAGAACAATTAGAATACGCTTGTCGTAATGGACACATGTAATCACAAACAATTGTAATAAGTTAGGAAAGTTCTTTCACTTGTTAAGTTTCAATAAGATTAATACAAGATTAACTCAACTTGTCATACACATAGGTTCAATACGGGGGCAGCACGATACATTCGCTGACCACGGTACAATAGTCTATAAGAAACAGTAAATGATAACATATAAATTGGGACTTATATAAAAAATATATATAATAGATATAAGTAATATAATATGTAAGTAGAATAATTTATTGTTGGAAAAGGAAAAGGCCCCTCGGCCCTTTTCTTTTTTTGCGTAGGGAGTAATGTAATGTAAGCGTAGCAAGTGAGTGAGGAGTTGGAATAAAGGGCTAAGTAGCATAGAAAAGATAATAATTATTCGAGATAATTATTATATATTCCGAATTAAATAAGGGATAATTAATACAGTTAACTTATACATTTAAATTATACAAAGTATAACAATTTGACCTAGTTTGATACAAGCACGAATGTTTAAGAATTACGAAATCCGAAGACCTTCATGAAAACTAATACAACGAAGCGACACACCATCGCATGTTACATTCCAACACGTGGAATAGTACAGCAGAAATAACAAAACAAAACTAAGAATGTTTGCAGGACATAAAAACTAGAAAACTTGGTCAATCGAGTTCAGTAGTGATACGGCGGGAGCCGTCAAGGCATCAATTGCCTGCTCCGGGTACTCTCGACGCGGTACGCGTCGAGTACGCGGCAGTCGGTAATTTCTCCGGGGAGTGCTTAACACCCGGCATAGTATCTCGTGTAGTCCGGTTATTGTGGCAGCTCGTAAGTTCGTAACACAGGAGGAGACCCTCAACTGACCGAGTTCCAGAGGACCGAAACGTGTCGTGGTTGAAAGCCTAAATACACATAAGGTAACAGATTTCTATATACTAACCTGAGTAATTATATTAGTACAACTGTCAACTCTTCACTATCTTGCTCCTCGTCTCCCGACGCGCAGAATGACGTGTTAACGATTGTATTTGTAACTTCAGGGTAAATTCAATATATTGTAGACTCTAAATTGGTTTTTTTTAATGTTCCTTTCGTCCGACTCATTAGAGACTAGGAGAATACGAGATTCTGCTTATGCATATCTCCGGCTTCAAAAGTAAGCCCATAACCTCTGCTCTTTACAGGACCTGAGACCTAGGAGTCCTTACCCCTATCCCGAAAATCCCTTATCTTCTCGTAAATCCACGAAGACGAGCCAGCCCTCCAGACTAGTGTGACCAGTATTCCTTGCAGCCGCTCGCAGGGTTAGCATCCCTTGAGGATCTATAAAGTATTACATCTGGTGACAGCCAGAAAGTGTGTGTATTACATTTGGTGACAGCGTTTCCCTTATCACTCTCGTAAACGTTACATAAGTCTAAGAGTTATTCACAAACTAAATAATCTCATCCAAAACAAAAACGAATGGAGGGCGTCGATAGTGGATGCGGCGAAGACTCACCCGAGTTGTAAAGTCAGTAAAGAAGAAGAAGACGACAAAAACGCTGAGAGTCCATGTGAAGTCTTTCTGCGCAGTCGCTATACGACGGACGGTTAAAAAGATTAGTCATTCGCCAACGTACAAGTATGCGGCTTAGTTTAGAGTCTGTTTTGTTGATGTCCATCTTTAAATAAGTAGTAATGTATTTTAAAATATTATAATAGAAAGAAAGATAGAGACTGTAAATTCTGACAGCAGTGATGAAAGTACTGTGCAGAACTTTAAACGTGGGATCTAAGAAGAGAAAAATAAGTTGTGGAATGTTATGTGATATTATGAAGCAATTGAGGTTAAGTTCAAACGAAATAGGGCCAGATTGTAAGTGCTCCCGGTACAAATGCTTTTAAAAGATTGGACTTTTGGAAAGAAATACCATTATTAAGGAATTTAATAGAATGTCGAGCAGAGATGAGCAGAACAGTTACTTGACTGGTCTTGTATCCATGACTTCAATAAAGAACCGCAGACCACGAAAAAATGAAAATGATGCCAAGTTTCGCGATAAAGCATATTTTTATAAAGTAAGAGTTCAGCATTCGGTTGATAACCATAGTAACTGTATTGAAGTGCCAGTTTGCATGAGAGCTTTTGTTTCATTACATGGCATTACTGGACGTCGTCTACAAACGATTCAGGAGTCTCTAAAGAAAACTGGTAAGACACCTACAGATATGAGGGGTAAATATAAACACGTACATTGTGCAAAGCCTTCGACCACATTTGCGGCTGTAAAAGATCATATTAGTTCCTTTAAGGGCCGACAGAGCCACTACAGTAGAAAAAAATCTACAGTGGTGTACTTACCAGACAGTCTAACAATAAGAAAAATGTACAATATGTATAAGGCTTTATCTCTTCCAGATATTTCATATGAGTTTTATCGCAAAATTTTTAATAATAACTTCAACATTAAATTTGGATATCCGCAGCGTACTGCAGTAGTTGCGATAAATATACTGCTGAGAAAACAGCACTATTGAAAAATAAAAATGATTCAACAACGCCAGAAAATGACACGAAAATTCTTCAAGAACTAAGAAAGAAGGAAATAGAACATGAATTGCATTTGCGAAAGGCCGAAGTGTTCTATGATCGTAAAAAAAGCAAGAAAAAGAAGTATGAAGAGTAAAGAGTTCGAATCAATAGCGATGGATTTCCAAAAAAACCTTCCTATACCAAACATTACAACCAACGACGTGTATTATAGAAGACAACTTACTTTATATTCTTTTAATATTCACGTGCTGTCTACTGGCGATTCCTACTTTTATTGTTACCCCGAAAATATCGCAGCTAAGGGATCAGAGGAAGTTATTTCGTTTTTGCATAATTTTATATTTTTGCAGTTAGACTCCAGTGTTATATTCTGCGACTCTTGTGGAGGTCAAAATAAAAACTATAACCTCTTTAAATTCATTCATTACGTAGTTATTTCCACAAGACGACTTGACAAAATTAAAATGATTTTTCCAATAAGAGGTCATTCATACTTGGAGTGTGACAGGAATATGGGACTCATTAACCAGCGGATCAAAGCTGAAACTGTTGAAGATTGGTTGGACGAATTTAAGGGAGCACGCACAAAACCTAGCCCATTTAAAGTCATAGAAGTAGATCAGTCCCTAATTCGCCAATGGACTCAGTTTCTTTCATCCAGTTTTAAAACAAAATGCCCATTTGCTATCAGACCTATTCGAGAAATAGTTTGTGAAGCCATTCATCCTCAATATATTTCATTTAGAACAAGCTACAATGGGCCTTTCGAAACTTATGTGATTCGTACCAACACTATTTTACCAACTGATGATATGGCAGGAACCCAAGAATTTTTTTACCCAACAGAAGTTATACAGGTAATAAATTCTTATTTATACCCACTTTTCTTCATTATTTTGTCTTTCAGATTTGTTGCCAATTAGTTTGGAAAAGTGGAAGGACTTACAACACCTTAAGCAGTTTTGTGGTAATGCTGCCAAACATTTTTTCGATAGCCTCGCTCACAACACAACGGAACAAGAGACAAGAGTTAGTCTTGTAAAGAAGAAACAGGCTGCAAAAAATGTGCTAAGAAAAAATAATATAAAAAAGACAATTATTGCTATGTTTAGTAGTGATAGTTACATAATTTTATTTTCGACTTGCATTCTTTTGGTTATTGCTTTAATGACATACACCGTTTTTGTCATTTTTTTTTTGTATTTTAGATCAAATCATCAACATAAAAAAAATTGAAAAAAAAAACATAACAGTCTAAGAATACTTTTATCGTTTTCCCCGATAAATTACATACCCATTGAAAAACAATTTGACTTAAAATTTATATTAGAACATTTTAAAATTAGTCTTTGAACTTTAAAATGAACTTTTATACAAAATGAATAAATCAAAAACCTTCATCGTTTTTGCCATGTAGGCTTCATATTCAAAATATAACATAAAAATAAATTAATTAAGCTGTACAAAATTTTGAAATTTCCTTTGGTCATTTAGTTTACAATGAAAATTTAATCTAATAGGTAATTCCATGTATATATGAGTATAATACATTTTATAAAATATAATCGTTAAGTTTACGCACGAACACATTAAAGATAGTGTTTTAAAGTTGATATTATCAGACTCCACAGTGATTGCAAAAAGTTTTCAACATTGTTATTATTTAGGTGGACGTTTTCCATAGTAAACAGACCTGTCATTGCATTCATACACTATTTCTCCAAAATAACCTTATAAATTAATACCTTCATTTCCGGACAGTGTACTCATAAAAAACAATGTTAATGCAAGAATTACCTTAAAGCACATATTTTTGTTATTTTAGAGTAAATGCTGGTTTATACAGTATATTTGTAATTTCAGTTTACTACGTTTCGTACATTCTATGTACAGAAATATACGGGAAAATCGTGAAATCAAGTACACTGCTTTAAAATAGCGACAATTGTTTAGTTATCAACTCTCTGTAGAGTACACAAACAACAACTAGGGAACCAAAAAAGATCCGTGTACAACTCTCCTGCTCCTTCACCGGCTCCTAATGCGACCAATCTTTTTTGGACATATTTTTGTTCGCATTTGGAAACATAGTTGTCTGGTAAAGTACATATTCCATCACAAGTATTTGAACTACAACATAAAAAAATTTAATTAGGATATAATATCTACTCAATATTTACTTGAAGATAATATAAATATTAAATATAAATCATATAAATGATAATATAAAGAGTTAAGTGTAGATAAAGAGAATAAAAAATGGCTGTGCTTAGAGTGCTCCTATGTAGGTGCATAGACTTAGGTGCGTAGAGCTAATCATTATAAAGTCTTTTTCTTCTTAGTCGTTAACGTGATGCAGGTATCGTGATATCATGAAGCTATTAGCTAAATTTCCCAATGTTCCTCCACGTTTTTCTATCTTCTGCCATTCTAGCACATTCTGACAATGGAGCGCCAATGGTAGCAACAATATGGTCCGTGTATCGTGTGGGAGATCTACCTCTATTTCTTTTGCCTTCTACTTTTCCCTGGATGGTAAGTTTTTCAAGACCATTTCTTCGAAGCACATGTCCAAAATAGCTTATTATTTGTTCTGATATTTGTGTTCTTAGTCTTTTCTTTATGTTTAGCTGGTCCAGTATGGATTCATTTGTTCTTCGGGCCACCCATGGTATTCTCAGCATTCGTCTCCAGCAGTACATCTCAAATACATCTATGTTCTTTTTGTCTTTCTCAGTAAGGGTCCAGCATTCCGATGCATAAGTAAAAACTGGAAAAACTAGACTTCTTACTAGTCTCATTTTTGTATCGGTAGTTATTTCATGGCTTTTCCAAATTTTTGTTAATTTTGCCATAGCGCTTTTTGCGATTGCTGACCGCCGCTTTATTTCTTCAGTACAGCCTCCTTTGTTGGTTATTAATGAGCCCAGATACACAAATTTATCTACAACAGCGATATTGTTTATCATGACCAGATGATTTTGATTGTTGTTAGCTCTGTCAATTATCATGATTCTCGTTTTATCTCTGTTTATTTTAAGGCCCATCGTTAAGCTTACGTCTTCTATCCGTTGTAGCAGGTGAATCAATTCAGCTTCAGAACTAGCGAGGATAGTAGTATCATCTGCATATCTCAAGTTGCAAATCTTCTTCCCGCCAATGGTGATGCCACCGTTCCAGTCCTCAGTAGCTTTCCGCATTATCCATTCACCATAGATGTTAAATAGAATTGGGCTTAGTATGCAGCCTTGTCTCACGCCCTTTGTGACCCTGAAACTATCGGTTAGTTCCCCATTTATTCTAACTCTGGCATAATTGTTATTGTACAGGCTTTTAATTAGAATAGAATAGAATAGAAATATGCTTTATTGTCACTGAAAATTATTGAACAATTTTATGGACAAAGCTAAAAAATAAATCAGTCAAATAATACAAAAAGTATAAAACAAAAACAATATAGTAAAAAACAAAATAACACAATTTTAAATTAGTAAAATTATTGTATAACCTACATAATTTGTACAAACAACAACAAATGAGACAAATTGTAGCCACTGCTTGAGACACCCAAATGTAATTATAAACAATACTAATTTTGTTTCTTTGTTATACATTAAGAAACTCGTCAACTGAGTAATATGGTCTTTCTGAGAGATAGATTTTTGTCACCTTACGAAACTTAATGAAGGATGTTGCGGATTTAATTTCTCTTGGAAGGTGATTATAAAGTTTCTTTGCACGATATAGAATAGAATTCTTTACTAGCTGAGTGGACGGGATCGGCAAATAAACGTTACAATCCGAATTTCTAATGGAGTAGCCATGGTCAGGTCTATCGGGAAAAATGTTTAGATGCTTTCGAATCAAACAAACCGTTTCCAAAATAAATAAAGAGGGAAGCGTCAAAATTCCGTGATTTTTGAAGTAAGTCTTGCAATGAGTTGTTTGTTTGAGACCAAATAGATAACGGATTGCTCTTTTTTGCAACTTAAAAATAGTATCAAATTGGGCCGCTGTACTAGAACCCCAAAATGGAAGCCCATATCGAAGATGGGACTCGAACAATGAGAAATATGCCATTTTGGCAGAAGATAAATTTAGTTCCTTCGAAACAGATCTTATTGCAAAGCAAGCTGAGGCTAGTTTCTTCCTTAAGGAGTCAGTATGCAAGGACCATTTGAGATCACTGTCAATGAGAATACCTAGAAATTTCACGGAATTTACGATATTGATTTGGCTCTCATTCAAAAGCAAGGGTTGCATGACTCCTTTATAAGATAATGCTACAGTCTTATCCACGTTAAAGCTAAGTAAGTTGGAGTCTGACCAAGCCTTGATTATAAGTAAATCATCGGTTATAATTGAATGAAGCGTTGAAATATCAGAGCTGCTCCATGTAATACTGGTATCATCAGCAAATAGAAAAATTTTCCCTTTAATTTTTAAGTAAGTGATGTCATTAATGAAAAGTAAAAAAAGAATGGGACCTAATACTGAACCTTGCGGTACTCCACACTCAATATCTTTACAACTAGAGTCGGTGTCATTTATTCTAACCAATTGTTTCCTACCTACCAAGTAAGTTTTGAACCAGTTCAAAGACACACCCCGAATTCCATAGAAAGTTAATTTTTTTAATAGAATTAGCAGTATCAGATGATTTGGGACTCCCATTTCAGACAAAACCTGCCACATTTTACTCCAGTTGACCAAATCGAAAGCTTTACTATATTCTATGAAGCACAAATATGTTGTGATGTTGAATTCTCTGGATTTTTCTACAATCTGCCGTACGTTTAAAATTTGTTCTCTAGTACCACGTCCGGGGACGAAACCTGCTTGTTCCTCTGCAATGTTAGGTAGTAAAAAGGGCTTTATCCTCTCGAGAATTATGTGTAAGAGTATCTTACTGCAATGCGCAATTAGAGCAATTGTGCGATAGTTGCTACATAAATCTTTCGCTCCCTTTTTATGTATGGGAATATATAGTGATTGTGTCCAGTCCTCAGGCCATTTACCTGTATCCCACACTCTTTGACAAATTTGATGTATTATATCCACTCCAACGTCATCTAGGGCCCAAATCATTTCAATAGGTATGTTATCTGGACCGGCAGCTTTCTGACTTTTTTGCCTCATAATTGCTGCTTCAACTTCACTTTTGAGTACGTCAGGTTCCGTCGCAAAACTGGCATCTTCTTGTTGTGATGGGGCGTCTGTGCTTCCTCCATCATCAGTCGTCCACAGTATTCTTTCCATCTGTGTAAAATATCTTTTTTAGAAGTGAGTAGAGTTCCGTTATCATCTTTGATAGCAAGGTAGTTTGGTGTAAAGGAACGTGATATCTGCTTTATTTTTTAAACATGTCTCTGGTCTCAGTTTTGGTTTTATGCCCTTCTATTTCCATGCAGATTTTGTTCAAGTGTGTGTTCTTGTCCTTTTTGCAGAGTCCTTTTATTTGACCGTTCAGCGCTTTATAGGCCTCTTTATCACTTTCACTGTTTAGTCCTGTGGCTTTTAAGCACTTCCTCTCTTGTATTATAGAGTAACTCGCGTTTAATTGAATTTTTACAAGTATAAGTCTTATGGAGACTAATTTACATTAACAGCAATTGTCCTAACAATGACAAATAAGGAAGTTGTTCAAGCGCTCAAAAAAATAAACAAAGATAAAGCAGTTGGACTAGAGGAAAGCTCTAAGGAAGTTTAAACAGCATTAAGATGGGCAGCAACTAGTTGGTTCTAGGTTTATTAAATAGATTCATGGAAATGACATAACTACTAGACGAATAGAGAAGCAGATTTTGGTACCTGCATACAAAGACAAAGCAAATAATCAACAACGCGCGGACCATAAATCTGCTCAATCGTACTCTGGAAATTAAAGTGATGTGTTGTGTGATCACAGGAAATTATGAACGAAACTCAAAATAAAACTCTTTAAAATTGCCTTAAGCTTAAGACCAGCCAAAAGAATGGCAAACTCTTCTTTTTCTTCTTCTTATGTGGACATGGCTCAGTCTGTTTTTAAATGTGTCTCAAGTAAGTTGTCGTTCCTCCATCTTCGTGGTCTTCCTACTGATCTTGTCGTCTTTACTACTTCATTTGTTGTCATTGGACTTATATGATCGTTTTTTTTTTCTACTCTTCTATTTCTTACCCAGTTCTTGATGTCCTCCACTTTGTATCTAGGTCGTATATCTGTACTTCTAGCTCTGTCCCATAGTGTTTTACTATCACATTTTCTAAGTGTTTCAAACTTTCCGTAGCTAGATAAGATAATGTCTAGATATTTAAATTCCGTCACTTGTTATCTTTACCTTCTAGCTCCAATTTACATCTTAGTAAATTTGTTGTTATAACCATGGTTTTGACTTTTTTTGGGTAAATTAACATGTTCAATTTTCTGGCGGTTATATTAAATTGGTGCAGCATACGTTGTAAATCATCTTAACTTTGAAAGAGTAGTATTGCTTCGTCTGCGTAGCAGATTATTTTAAATTGTTTTTCTCCCTCTTGACATCCTTTTTTAGTTCTAACTTTTTTTAATATTTCATCCATAACCAGGTTAAACAATAGAAGATTCAAGGAATCTCACTGTCTTATCCCATAAAAATGATGAGATGGATGAGTGGTGTGACAACAAAGGACAAATCTAAGAAAGAAAATATTAGAGACAGTCTATGGAAGTACCAATTAATGATATCAAGAAATCGCTAGGCGGGACATTATTGAAAATAGTTATAAACCAAGATAAAGTAACTACAAAGAAAATATCGATGAATAATTTGAATCGGTGTAAACAAAAACGTTTTAAGTCGTTTTTTTTTTCATTTTTGACATTTTGATGGAAAATTGTTCTATGAACAAAAGCGCATCTTTTGGTACAAAAACATTCTAAGTCTCTACTCTCCATGTATGTTAAATAGAAAACTGAAATATATCATTGTAGACTAAAAGATTCTATGTCATTGACTCAGAATGTTTTTGTAGGCAACACTATTAACATATGTGTTTGTACTGTATTAATTAATCCTGTATATTCTGTGAATCTCTAATAAAATTAAATAACACATGTTTGATAATTGGTTTTGTGAGGTTAAAGTTGTATTTAGCATCATTTTATTGTATTCTTTTAAAATTGCGATGGATAATGAACCAAGCAGTACCAGCGACGGAAGAAAAGTAAAAAATGAAGCTAAGTGGAAACGAAATATCGTGAGAAATGCTAGAGTCAAAGGTGAAGAGTACATTAATTACAAAAGTAGAGTTGTACCAGGTATCACTGTTGGCCCTGATTGCAGGTAAGATACGTTTTGCAGTCTATATAATAAACTAAGGTTTATTTTATCAAGATTTTTTTGGTTTCAGATGTAAACAGAAGTGTACAGACCGCTTGCAGAATCAAGCATACAAAATATTCGTTCATTTGAGAACATTGGAAACTAAGAACGAGCAGGATATTTTTTTACAATCATTGATTACCTGTAACAATGTACAAACCCATAGACCCAGAAAAGAAGGTGCTTCTGCGAGGGCTGCTCATAATGTTTATTTTACATATGAGGTAATTGTGGGTGAAACCAGAGAAAAGGTATGTATAGAAGCATTTAAGTCGCTCTATGGAATTAAAATAAGTCGTATTAGAAGGCTTCGTTCATTATTATTAATGGGTAAAACCCCGAAGGATCTTCGTGAGAAAAAATTGGGCACTAATGCAATCAGTGCTCATACCAGGCTATTAATAAGACAACTTCAATTTACGGTTTGGTCGCTCCCAAATTGATTCATGCTGTATTTGTGACGAACTAAATTTTAAATTGAGAAGTCCTCATCTTAGTGATGCAGCAAAAAGAAATGTTTCTGCTGAATTGATGATTTACAAGCGTAGATCAAAAAAATTCTACAATAAATTAAAAAGAGAAACTAACCAAGAAACAAAAGCAATAGAATCACATGTGCTAGCAATAGCTTTCGATTATATGCAAAATATACCGCTGTCCATGATTCCAGTACAGGAAACCTTTTATTTGAGACAACTAACGGTGAATGTGTTTTGCATTCATGGCGTTAAAAGCAATAAGTCTAATATTTATCTATATCACGAAGGACCGCCAGAAAAAGTCTGGATGAGGTTTGTTCCTTTGTGTATAATTATTTAAACTCTGCTCCTCCTCAGTTTACGGAAGTCCACATTTACTCGAATAATTGCGGAGGTCAAAATAAGAACCATACAATAAACAAAGTGTTTTTAGCCCTTAAAAACAGTGGTAGATTCAATCGAATTGACCAATATTAAATGAAATGAGGTTGAATGCTCGAATAAATGAACTTTGAAAATAAGGCTATTATCGAGCACAAGTTAATTAAATCTAGCCCAAGTACTTTCGCTTAAAATAGCATCTTCAGGGGCATCTGAAATAAGCCAAGAAAACGTTTTTTAGATGAAGTAAATTAGTTAACTTCGATAAAAAACTCGAAGTTAATGGATGAAAAAAAGTTTTTGAGATTAACGTTTTAGACTTACTTCGTCAAAATGTGAACTATCCGGCAAGCGTAGAATGTGGAAACATTAAAAATAACATAAAATTGTACAAAACACTACACTAAAACGAGGACAAACAGTTTAAAATTACTTAAAGATTCTACGCTACATTCTCTGTCAGTATCTGGAGGGATAATGATCTAAGCGGAAATGATACGGTGACATGTGACATATGACAACTTTGATAGGCAGTCAAAGTTATGGATCTGTGATCAGCAAATATTAAAATTCTGTATAAGTTGTCATTGGCCAAAGGTCCAACTAGAACTACTACTGAAAAAATCAGCTGATGAAGTATGACATATAGAATATTTTGATTTAAACTAGATTGCATAATCCAGATCTCACACTCACACCCGTCTGTAATAATAAGGTTGTAGGTTTGAGGCTAAATGAAGTGTACATAAAGTGTGAATGAAAGAAATAGACCAAACGATCTATTGGACAGTGGGTAGTTGACTACAATAAAATGGTCTACCAGGCACTGTCAATACTGCAAAACGAGAAGAAAATTGACTATGAAATTGAAATATTAAAATTAGATCAGAATTGAAAGCAGTGTGTAAATGGGTATAGTTCAAGTAGTTCAGTTAAACCTCAAGTCAATGGGGGAACTATAAAACTAATATGTAATAGCATTACTAAAGACCAACTGACCAACAGGTGTTGAAATATAAAACTGTGGAATTAGTATATGTAGATTATGCAGAGGTATGAAGAGTGAAATCAACTCCAACTGTGGATCAATTGAATTTGAGCAAGCTAGTTGTGTAAATTGTTAAATACAATAGTAATGCTGAACAGAGCTTGAAATTGGTAGATGCTTAATGTATAAACTCAGTGTAGGAAGTCTAGACAGCCGAGCTGGGTCCACTACGAGGTGAAGCTGTAATAAAGTTTTTAAAAATAGGTTTAAATTTAGTACAGTTTAATTTAAAATTAATTTAAACTTACCTTACCTAACCTAACCTAACCTACAACCTTATTATTACAGACGAGTGTGAGTGTGAGATCTGGATTATGCAATCTATTTTAAATCAAAATATTCTATATGTCATACCTCATCAGCTGATTTTTTCAGTAGTAGTTCTAGTTGGACCTTTGGCCAATGACAACTTATACAGAATTTTAATATTAGCTGATTACAGATCCATAACTTTGACTGCCTATCAAAGTTGTCATATGTCACATGTCACCGTTTCATTTCCGCTTAGATCATTATCCCTCCAGATACTGACAGAGAATGTAGCGTAGAATCTTTAAGTAATTTTAAACTGTTTGTCCTCGTTTTAGTGTAGTGTTTTGTACAATTTTATGTTATTTTTAATGTTTCCACATTCTACGCTTGCCGGATAGTTCACATTTTGACGAAGTAAGTCTAAAACGTTAGTCTCAAAAACTTTTTTCATCCATTAACTTTGAGTTTTTTATCGAAGTTAACTAATTTACTTCATCTAAAAAACGTTTTCTTGGTTTATTTCAGATGCCCCTGAAGATGCTATTTTAAGCGAAAGTACTTAAGCTAGATTTAAATGAAATCGTAGGCTTCCACGGCCAGAGTCAGAATTATAGTTTATTCGTCTTCCGGGTTTGGACCGTGTCATTTGTGAGTGACCCAAAAGTGGGTTCATCTCGACGTTTCGCTACAATTATATGTAGCTTCTTCAGGAGAAACAAAGAAAAAGAAAAAAGAAAACAAAAGAACAGGAAGATGGGTAGTTAGCAACGGTAACTCAGTTACTCAACGCAACCAGAGGCGAATACTAACTACCAAGATGGGCATTTGGTCACAGTAACTCAACTACTCAACGCAGCCAGAGGTGAAAACCAAATGCCAGGACAGGGATTCACGTCCAACAGCTCAGAACACTAACGCGTCGAGAGGCGGGGAGTGAATCCGACGATTACTCCGCTACCGCTCTATTTATAGTCGCGGTGCCTGTCGTGTCGGGACGTATCGGCACACTTCGTGGCGCGAACGTCAAGAAGCGCGCGCTGGCCAATCATGTGGTGGCGGGACCGGATGGTGGCTCTAGACTGAGATTCCAGATGGGAGACAAGTAGTATCCTTCCTCTCGATTGATATTATGGGGATTTTTTCGGATCTCTAGAGATTCGCGGATTTTCCTGGAATAAAAGAAGGGGCTCTTAGAAATAATATGGGTTTTTTCGAACAATATGGAATGACCGGTTTCTTGGCAGTGTTCGGCAACTGCAGAATGGGAGAAAAGACCTGATCGAATGCATCTTTGATGCTCTTGAATCCGAGTTTTGACGGAACGACCAGTTTCGCCAATATACACATGTCCACATGAACAAGGAATAGAATAGACACCACAGGAAGATAGGGGCGGTAATGGGTCCTTAGGAGAGGGTAGATATTGTGAGATTTTCTTGGGTGGTCGAAAAGTAGTCCTGATACCTTCTTTGCGAAGAATTTTGCCAATCCTATCAGTGACATTTCGAATATACGGAAGAAAAGCCACAGGAGTATTACCCGAAGATTCTGAATTTGTTGTCCTAGGGTGTAAAGGGGGATGTAGATGTCGGTGTGTAATATTTTGAATTGTGGACTTGGAGTAACCATTGGCGACAAGGGTTTTTTGCAGATGGCCAAGTTCTTCTCTAAGGTTGTCGGGTTCAGAAATCGAAATGGCCCGATGGATGAGAGAGTTGATCACAGAATTCTTTTGGGCAGGATGGTGGTGTGATGAAGCATGTAGGTAACGATTCGTGTGAGTCTTTTTTCTATAAACAGAGTGACCCAATCGGCCATTGGGCTTGGAGGTGACTAACACATCGAGAAAGGGAAGGGACCGATTATTTTCTACTTCCATTGTGAATTTTATACTCGGATGTTGTGAGTTAAGATGATCTAGGAAGGAAGAAAGGGTATGTTGACCATGGGGCCAGATGATAAATGTATCATCAACGTAGCGGAACCAGACTTTTGGTTTTAAGGGGTAAGATTCTAGGGCTAAAGACTCAAAGGCTTCCATGAAAATGTCAGCAATGACAGGGGAAAGGGGAGAACCCATTGGTGTTCCAGATATTTGTTTGTAGAAATTGCCTCTAAAAGAAAAATATGTTGAAAGGAGGCATTTTTCGGCAAGATCTGCCAAAACCAAAGACTTGTTATCATTGGTCAAGTGATCTCGCAGAACAACTAGAGAGTCATGTATGGGAATATTGGTAAATAGGGATGATACATCGAAACTGACGAGAATATCTTGGGGATCGACTGTGAGAGAGGAGATTAAGGTGATGAAATGTGTGGAATTTCGGACATAAGAAGAGGTACGACCAGTATAGGTCTTAAACTGATTGGACAAGTACTTTGCGAGTTTGTAGGTAGGAGAGTTAATCGTAGTCACAATGGGACGAAGAGGTACGTTATCTTTATGGATTTTCGGAAGACCATAAATTCTGGGGCAGATGGAGTTTTTTGGAACTATGGACTTCTTAACATCATCGGAAAGATCGGATTGTTTGATGGCATGGGAAATTTCGCGTTCGACTCTAGGAGTGGGGTCTCGAGAAATTGTATTATAACAGGATGTATCCCTAAGTAAGTCGTTTACTTTCTCTATGTAGGAAGGAGTATCCAGGATGACTGTGGCATTACCTTTGTCTGCAGGAAGGATTATTATCTCAGAAAGAGAACGGAGATTTTTGAGAGCTATGAATTCCTCACGAGATATATTGGAAGTAGGGATTTTGGCTGTATCAAGACATTTAGCGACGTCAAAGCGGATACGGTCGGCTGGAATTTTGGGAATTGTGCGGAGTGCCGCTTCCACATTTGAAACTATTTCTTCGGTAGGAATTCTGGAAGGAGTGATAGCAAAATTAAGACCTTTAGATAGAAGACTGCTTTCTGCACTTGTTAATTGGTGAGAAGAAAGATTAACGACGGTGTTAATGAGAGGTGAATGAGAAGTAGAAGTGGTGGAATGTGATTTTTTCTTAGATACAAGGGATTGGAATTTCTTTTTGTGAGTTTCGTTGCTTAGAAGAAGGATTTTATCGGCTTGATGATAGGAAATGCGGTCTAAAAGTGACCAATCATCGACACTAAGAATACTGGAGAGTTCAAGATGCAGCTTAAAAAGTTTTTGGGATTGAAAATTAAGGGTTTTTCGAATATGTTGAATCCGTTCACGAAGTAGAGATAGGCTGGCTCGATGTAGAATTCGGGAAGAAGATGAAGAGGAAATGTGATGTTTTAGAACAAGAAAATTGGGAACCAAGTTATTATCACGACATCTAGAGAGGAAGGTGAGCGAAGAAAGTAGAGATGAAACTTTAGAGCGAAGATTGGAGAACTCTGAGGTTTTGCGGAATATAACCTCCCCGTAGAGGTTGGTCAAATGAAATCGTAGGCTTCCACGGCCAGAGTCAGAATTATAGTTTATTCGTCTTCCGGGTTTGGACCGTGTCATTTGTGAGTGACCCAAAAGTGGGTTCATCTCGACGTTTCGCTACAATTATATGTAGCTTCTTCAGGAGAAACAAAGAAAAAGAAAAAAGAAAACAAAAGAACAGGAAGATGGGTAGTTAGCAACGGTAACTCAGTTACTCAACGCAACCAGAGGCGAATACTAACTACCAAGATGGGCATTTGGTCACAGTAACTCAACTACTCAACGCAGCCAGAGGTGAAAACCAAATGCCAGGACAGGGATTCACGTCCAACAGCTCAGAACACTAACGCGTCGAGAGGCGGGGAGTGAATCCGACGATTACTCCGCTACCGCTCTATTTATAGTCGCGGTGCCTGTCGTGTCGGGACGTATCGGCACACTTCGTGGCGCGAACGTCAAGAAGCGCGCGCTGGCCAATCATGTGGTGGCGGGACCGGATGGTGGCTCTAGACTGAGATTCCAGATGGGAGACAAGTAGTATCCTTCCTCTCGATTGATATTATGGGGATTTTTTCGGATCTCTAGAGATTCGCGGATTTTCCTGGAATAAAAGAAGGGGCTCTTAGAAATAATATGGGTTTTTTCGAACAATATGGAATGACCGGTTTCTTGGCAGTGTTCGGCAACTGCAGAATGGGAGAAAAGACCTGATCGAATGCATCTTTGATGCTCTTGAATCCGAGTTTTGACGGAACGACCAGTTTCGCCAATATACACATGTCCACATGAACAAGGAATAGAATAGACACCACAGGAAGATAGGGGCGGTAATGGGTCCTTAGGAGAGGGTAGATATTGTGAGATTTTCTTGGGTGGTCGAAAAGTAGTCCTGATACCTTCTTTGCGAAGAATTTTGCCAATCCTATCAGTGACATTTCGAATATACGGAAGAAAAGCCACAGGAGTATTACCCGAAGATTCTGAATTTGTTGTCCTAGGGTGTAAAGGGGGATGTAGATGTCGGTGTGTAATATTTTGAATTGTGGACTTGGAGTAACCATTGGCGACAAGGGTTTTTTGCAGATGGCCAAGTTCTTCTCTAAGGTTGTCGGGTTCAGAAATCGAAATGGCCCGATGGATGAGAGAGTTGATCACAGAATTCTTTTGGGCAGGATGGTGGTGTGATGAAGCATGTAGGTAACGATTCGTGTGAGTCTTTTTTCTATAAACAGAGTGACCCAATCGGCCATTGGGCTTGGAGGTGACTAACACATCGAGAAAGGGAAGGGACCGATTATTTTCTACTTCCATTGTGAATTTTATACTCGGATGTTGTGAGTTAAGATGATCTAGGAAGGAAGAAAGGGTATGTTGACCATGGGGCCAGATGATAAATGTATCATCAACGTAGCGGAACCAGACTTTTGGTTTTAAGGGGTAAGATTCTAGGGCTAAAGACTCAAAGGCTTCCATGAAAATGTCAGCAATGACAGGGGAAAGGGGAGAACCCATTGGTGTTCCAGATATTTGTTTGTAGAAATTGCCTCTAAAAGAAAAATATGTTGAAAGGAGGCATTTTTCGGCAAGATCTGCCAAAACCAAAGACTTGTTATCATTGGTCAAGTGATCTCGCAGAACAACTAGAGAGTCATGTATGGGAATATTGGTAAATAGGGATGATACATCGAAACTGACGAGAATATCTTGGGGATCGACTGTGAGAGAGGAGATTAAGGTGATGAAATGTGTGGAATTTCGGACATAAGAAGAGGTACGACCAGTATAGGTCTTAAACTGATTGGACAAGTACTTTGCGAGTTTGTAGGTAGGAGAGTTAATCGTAGTCACAATGGGACGAAGAGGTACGTTATCTTTATGGATTTTCGGAAGACCATAAATTCTGGGGCAGATGGAGTTTTTTGGAACTATGGACTTCTTAACATCATCGGAAAGATCGGATTGTTTGATGGCATGGGAAATTTCGCGTTCGACTCTAGGAGTGGGGTCTCGAGAAATTGTATTATAACAGGATGTATCCCTAAGTAAGTCGTTTACTTTCTCTATGTAGGAAGGAGTATCCAGGATGACTGTGGCATTACCTTTGTCTGCAGGAAGGATTATTATCTCAGAAAGAGAACGGAGATTTTTGAGAGCTATGAATTCCTCACGAGATATATTGGAAGTAGGGATTTTGGCTGTATCAAGACATTTAGCGACGTCAAAGCGGATACGGTCGGCTGGAATTTTGGGAATTGTGCGGAGTGCCGCTTCCACATTTGAAACTATTTCTTCGGTAGGAATTCTGGAAGGAGTGATAGCAAAATTAAGACCTTTAGATAGAAGACTGCTTTCTGCACTTGTTAATTGGTGAGAAGAAAGATTAACGACGGTGTTAATGAGAGGTGAATGAGAAGTAGAAGTGGTGGAATGTGATTTTTTCTTAGATACAAGGGATTGGAATTTCTTTTTGTGAGTTTCGTTGCTTAGAAGAAGGATTTTATCGGCTTGATGATAGGAAATGCGGTCTAAAAGTGACCAATCATCGACACTAAGAATACTGGAGAGTTCAAGATGCAGCTTAAAAAGTTTTTGGGATTGAAAATTAAGGGTTTTTCGAATATGTTGAATCCGTTCACGAAGTAGAGATAGGCTGGCTCGATGTAGAATTCGGGAAGAAGATGAAGAGGAAATGTGATGTTTTAGAACAAGAAAATTGGGAACCAAGTTATTATCACGACATCTAGAGAGGAAGGTGAGCGAAGAAAGTAGAGATGAAACTTTAGAGCGAAGATTGGAGAACTCTGAGGTTTTGCGGAATATAACCTCCCCGTAGAGGTTGGTCAAATGAAATCGTAGGCTTCCACGGCCAGAGTCAGAATTATAGTTTATTCGTCTTCCGGGTTTGGACCGTGTCATTTGTGAGTGACCCAAAAGTGGGTTCATCTCGACGTTTCGCTACAATTATATGTAGCTTCTTCAGGAGAAACAAAGAAAAAGAAAAAAGAAAACAAAAGAACAGGAAGATGGGTAGTTAGCAACGGTAACTCAGTTACTCAACGCAACCAGAGGCGAATACTAACTACCAAGATGGGCATTTGGTCACAGTAACTCAACTACTCAACGCAGCCAGAGGTGAAAACCAAATGCCAGGACAGGGATTCACGTCCAACAGCTCAGAACACTAACGCGTCGAGAGGCGGGGAGTGAATCCGACGATTACTCCGCTACCGCTCTATTTATAGTCGCGGTGCCTGTCGTGTCGGGACGTATCGGCACACTTCGTGGCGCGAACGTCAAGAAGCGCGCGCTGGCCAATCATGTGGTGGCGGGACCGGATGGTGGCTCTAGACTGAGATTCCAGATGGGAGACAAGTAGTATCCTTCCTCTCGATTGATATTATGGGGATTTTTTCGGATCTCTAGAGATTCGCGGATTTTCCTGGAATAAAAGAAGGGGCTCTTAGAAATAATATGGGTTTTTTCGAACAATATGGAATGACCGGTTTCTTGGCAGTGTTCGGCAACTGCAGAATGGGAGAAAAGACCTGATCGAATGCATCTTTGATGCTCTTGAATCCGAGTTTTGACGGAACGACCAGTTTCGCCAATATACACATGTCCACATGAACAAGGAATAGAATAGACACCACAGGAAGATAGGGGCGGTAATGGGTCCTTAGGAGAGGGTAGATATTGTGAGATTTTCTTGGGTGGTCGAAAAGTAGTCCTGATACCTTCTTTGCGAAGAATTTTGCCAATCCTATCAGTGACATTTCGAATATACGGAAGAAAAGCCACAGGAGTATTACCCGAAGATTCTGAATTTGTTGTCCTAGGGTGTAAAGGGGGATGTAGATGTCGGTGTGTAATATTTTGAATTGTGGACTTGGAGTAACCATTGGCGACAAGGGTTTTTTGCAGATGGCCAAGTTCTTCTCTAAGGTTGTCGGGTTCAGAAATCGAAATGGCCCGATGGATGAGAGAGTTGATCACAGAATTCTTTTGGGCAGGATGGTGGTGTGATGAAGCATGTAGGTAACGATTCGTGTGAGTCTTTTTTCTATAAACCGAGTGACCCAATCGGCCATTGGGCTTGGAGGTGACTAACACATCGAGAAAGGGAAGGGACCGATTATTTTCTACTTCCATTGTGAATTTTATACTCGGATGTTGTGAGTTAAGATGATCTAGGAAGGAAGAAAGGGTATGTTGACCATGGGGCCAGATGATAAATGTATCATCAACGTAGCGGAACCAGACCTTTGGTTTTAAGGGGTAAGATTCTAGGGCTAAAGACTCAAAGGCTTCCATGAAAATGTCAGCAATGACAGGGGAAAGGGGAGAACCCATTGGTGTTCCAGATATTTGTTTGTAGAAATTGCCTCTAAAAGACGTCATACTTTGACGTCGCTAAATGTCTTGATACAGCCAAAATCCCTACTTCCAATATATCTCGTGAAGAATTCATAGCTCTCAAAAATCTCCGTTCTCTTTCTGAGATAATAATCCTTCCTGCAGACAAAGGTAATGCCACAGTCATCCTGGATACTCCTTCCTACATAGAGAAAGTAAACGACTTACTTAGGGATACATCCTGTTATAATACAATTTCTCGAGACCCCACTCCTAGAGTCGAACGCGAAATTTCCCATGCCATCAAACAATCCGATCTTTCCGATGATGTTAAGAAGTCCATAGTTCCAAAAAACTCCATCTGCCCCAGAATTTATGGTCTTCCGAAAATCCATAAAGATAACGTACCTCTTCGTCCCATTGTGACTACGATTAACTCTCCTACCTACAAACTCGCAAAGTACTTGTCCAATCAGTTTAAGACCTATACTGGTCGTACCTCTTCTTATGTCCGAAATTCCACACATTTCATCACCTTAATCTCCTCTCTCACAGTCGATCCCCAAGATATTCTCGTCAGTTTCGATGTATCATCCCTATTTACCAATATTCCCATACATGACTCTCTAGTTGTTCTGCGAGATCACTTGACCAATGATAACAAGTCTTTGGTTTTGGCAGATCTTGCCGAAAAATGCCTCCTTTCAACATATTTTTCTTTTAGAGGCAATTTCTACAAACAAATATCTGGAACACCAATGGGTTCTCCCCTTTCCCCTGTCATTGCTGACATTTTCATGGAAGCCTTTGAGTCTTTAGCCCTAGAATCTTACCCCTTAAAACCAAAAGTCTGGTTCCGCTACGTTGATGATACATTTATCATCTGGCCCCATGGTCAACATACCCTTTCTTCCTTCCTAGATCATCTTAACTCACAACATCCGAGTATAAAATTCACAATGGAAGTAGAAAATAATCGGTCCCTTCCCTTTCTCGATGTGTTAGTCACCTCCAAGCCCAATGGCCGATTGGGTCACTCTGTTTATAGAAAAAAGACTCACACGAATCGTTACCTACATGCTTCATCACACCACCATCCTGCCCAAAAGAATTCTGTGATCAACTCTCTCATCCATCGGGCCATTTCGATTTCTGAACCCGACAACCTTAGAGAAGAACTTGGCCATCTGCAAAAAACCCTTGTCGCCAATGGTTACTCCAAGTCCACAATTCAAAATATTACACACCGACATCTACATCCCCCTTTACACCCTAGGACAACAAATTCAGAATCTTCGGGTAATACTCCTGTGGCTTTTCTTCCGTATATTCGAAATGTCACTGATAGGATTGGCAAAATTCTTCGCAAAGAAGGTATCAGGACTACTTTTCGACCACCCAAGAAAATCTCACAATATCTACCCTCTCCTAAGGACCCATTACCGCCCCTATCTTCCTGTGGTGTCTATTCTATTCCTTGTTCATGTGGACATGTGTATATTGGCGAAACTGGTCGTTCCGTCAAAACTCGGATTCAAGAGCATCAAAGATGCATTCGATCAGGTCTTTTCTCCCATTCTGCAGTTGCCGAACACTGCCAAGAAACCGGTCATTCCATATTGTTCGAAAAAACCCATATTATTTCTAAGAGCCCCTTCTTTTATTCCAGGAAAATCCGCGAATCTCTAGAGATCCGAAAAAATCCCCATAATATCAATCGAGAGGAAGGATACTACTTGTCTCCCATCTGGAATCTCAGTCTAGAGCCACCATCCGGTCCCGCCACCACATGATTGGCCAGCGCGCGCTTCTTGACGTTCGCGCCACGAAGTGTGCCGATACGTCCCGACACGACAGGCACCGCGACTATAAATAGAGCGGTAGCGGAGTAATCGTCGGATTCACTCCCCGCCTCTCGACGCGTTAGTGTTCTGAGCTGTTGGACGTGAATCCCTGTCCTGGCATTTGGTTTTCACCTCTGGCTGCGTTGAGTAGTTGAGTTACTGTGACCAAATGCCCATCTTGGTAGTTAGTATTCGCCTCTGGTTGCGTTGAGTAACTGAGTTACCGTTGCTAACTACCCATCTTCCTGTTCTTTTGTTTTCTTTTTTCTTTTTCTTTGTTTCTCCTGAAGAAGCTACATATAATTGTAGCGAAACGTCGAGATGAACCCACTTTTGGGTCACTCACAAATGACACGGTCCAAACCCGGAAGACGAATAAACTATAATTCTGACTCTGGCCGTGGAAGCCTACGATTTCATTTGACCAACCTCTACGGGGAGGTTATATTCCGCAAAACCTCAGAGTTCTCCAATCTTCGCTCTAAAGTTTCATCTCTACTTTCTTCGCTCACCTTCCTCTCTAGATGTCGTGATAATAACTTGGTTCCCAATTTTCTTGTTCTAAAACATCACATTTCCTCTTCATCTTCTTCCCGAATTCTACATCGAGCCAGCCTATCTCTACTTCGTGAACGGATTCAACATATTCGAAAAACCCTTAATTTTCAATCCCAAAAACTTTTTAAGCTGCATCTTGAACTCTCCAGTATTCTTAGTGTCGATGATTGGTCACTTTTAGACCGCATTTCCTATCATCAAGCCGATAAAATCCTTCTTCTAAGCAACGAAACTCACAAAAAGAAATTCCAATCCCTTGTATCTAAGAAAAAATCACATTCCACCACTTCTACTTCTCATTCACCTCTCATTAACACCGTCGTTAATCTTTCTTCTCACCAATTAACAAGTGCAGAAAGCAGTCTTCTATCTAAAGGTCTTAATTTTGCTATCACTCCTTCCAGAATTCCTACCGAAGAAATAGTTTCAAATGTGGAAGCGGCACTCCGCACAATTCCCAAAATTCCAGCCGACCGTATCCGCTTTGACGTCGCTAAATGTCTTGATACAGCCAAAATCCCTACTTCCAATATATCTCGTGAGGAATTCATAGCTCTCAAAAATCTCCGTTCTCTTTCTGAGATAATAATCCTTCCTGCAGACAAAGGTAATGCCACAGTCATCCTGGATACTCCTTCCTACATAGAGAAAGTAAACGACTTACTTAGGGATACATCCTGTTATAATACAATTTCTCGAGACCCCACTCCTAGAGTCGAACGCGAAATTTCCCATGCCATCAAACAATCCGATCTTTCCGATGATGTTAAGAAGTCCATAGTTCCAAAAAACTCCATCTGCCCCAGAATTTATGGTCTTCCGAAAATCCATAAAGATAACGTACCTCTTCGTCCCATTGTGACTACGATTAACTCTCCTACCTACAAACTCGCAAAGTACTTGTCCAATCAGTTTAAGACCTATACTGGTCGTACCTCTTCTTATGTCCGAAATTCCACACATTTCATCACCTTAATCTCCTCTCTCACAGTCGATCCCCAAGATATTCTCGTCAGTTTCGATGTATCATCCCTATTTACCAATATTCCCATACATGACTCTCTAGTTGTTCTGCGAGATCACTTGACCAATGATAACAAGTCTTTGGTTTTGGCAGATCTTGCCGAAAAATGCCTCCTTTCAACATATTTTTCTTTTAGAGGCAATTTCTACAAACAAATATCTGGAACACCAATGGGTTCTCCCCTTTCCCCTGTCATTGCTGACATTTTCATGGAAGCCTTTGAGTCTTTAGCCCTAGAATCTTACCCCTTAAAACCAAAAGTCTGGTTCCGCTACGTTGATGATACATTTATCATCTGGCCCCATGGTCAACATACCCTTTCTTCCTTCCTAGATCATCTTAACTCACAACATCCGAGTATAAAATTCACAATGGAAGTAGAAAATAATCGGTCCCTTCCCTTTCTCGATGTGTTAGTCACCTCCAAGCCCAATGGCCGATTGGGTCACTCGGTTTATAGAAAAAAGACTCACACGAATCGTTACCTACATGCTTCATCACACCACCATCCTGCCCAAAAGAATTCTGTGATCAACTCTCTCATCCATCGGGCCATTTCGATTTCTGAACCCGACAACCTTAGAGAAGAACTTGGCCATCTGCAAAAAACCCTTGTCGCCAATGGTTACTCCAAGTCCACAATTCAAAATATTACACACCGACATCTACATCCCCCTTTACACCCTAGGACAACAAATTCAGAATCTTCGGGTAATACTCCTGTGGCTTTTCTTCCGTATATTCGAAATGTCACTGATAGGATTGGCAAAATTCTTCGCAAAGAAGGTATCAGGACTACTTTTCGACCACCCAAGAAAATCTCACAATATCTACCCTCTCCTAAGGACCCATTACCGCCCCTATCTTCCTGTGGTGTCTATTCTATTCCTTGTTCATGTGGACATGTGTATATTGGCGAAACTGGTCGTTCCGTCAAAACTCGGATTCAAGAGCATCAAAGATGCATTCGATCAGGTCTTTTCTCCCATTCTGCAGTTGCCGAACACTGCCAAGAAACCGGTCATTCCATATTGTTCGAAAAAACCCATATTATTTCTAAGAGCCCCTTCTTTTATTCCAGGAAAATCCGCGAATCTCTAGAGATCCGAAAAAATCCCCATAATATCAATCGAGAGGAAGGATACTACTTGTCTCCCATCTGGAATCTCAGTCTAGAGCCACCATCCGGTCCCGCCACCACATGATTGGCCAGCGCGCGCTTCTTGACGTTCGCGCCACGAAGTGTGCCGATACGTCCCGACACGACAGGCACCGCGACTATAAATAGAGCGGTAGCGGAGTAATCGTCGGATTCACTCCCCGCCTCTCGACGCGTTAGTGTTCTGAGCTGTTGGACGTGAATCCCTGTCCTGGCATTTGGTTTTCACCTCTGGCTGCGTTGAGTAGTTGAGTTACTGTGACCAAATGCCCATCTTGGTAGTTAGTATTCGCCTCTGGTTGCGTTGAGTAACTGAGTTACCGTTGCTAACTACCCATCTTCCTGTTCTTTTGTTTTCTTTTTTCTTTTTCTTTGTTTCTCCTGAAGAAGCTACATATAATTGTAGCGAAACGTCGAGATGAACCCACTTTTGGGTCACTCACAAATGACACGGTCCAAACCCGGAAGACGAATAAACTATAAAGCTAGATTTAATTAACTTGTGCTCGATAATAGCCTTATTTTCAAAGTTGAGCAATATTAATCCATTGGAGGACACTCCTACCATCCTTGTGACAGGGATTTTTCAATCATCAAAAGAAAACTAATAAGACATGATAGGGTATACACCTTTCACAAGATAACCGAACTTATTATTACTTCGAGTAATACGATAGATATGTTTATAATCAAAGAAGTTAGCACAGAAGACATACTAGATTTTCAACATTGGTGGCCAACCTACTATAAAAAAACGTGCATTTCTGAGGAACAAGAGGAAAACTTATTCCTGTTAAGGATAAGATATTTTTTGGAATAAGTTATTTTATGTACTTTACCTATAGAACAGCTAAAGGTGTGATTGTTTGTAGGTCTTTTATTGATGGGTTCATGGAACAAACCTATAAACTTTCTCAAGTTAACAATCAATCAATTGAATTTCCCACAATACTTTGTTATCCATTACGGTAAAGTACCAGTTAAAAAAGTGAAGCTCTAAGATATTGGTAAGTTGTTACCTTATATACCTGATAGTGTCAGACAGTTTTAAGACGAATTAATGGAGTGGCCAACAACTGATAGTCCCAATACTGGGGAAGATGAACATGACATCGAGTAGGAGGAAACATGACATTTTGAAGCATTCAAAAAATGACTGAATGTTTGTATTTAAAACTTTTACTTAAAAATTGTATTTTTTAGGTTAAATATATTATTTATTATATAGGTTAAAAAATTTTTTTGTGTCATCTTAGGAATGTAAACAAAAAAGTTCTAGGTCGACCACAGTTGAACATATACAGGGTGATTGATTAGTGTGAGGAAGCTCAGTAGATCTGTTATAGTAAAAATTACTAAAAAAAGTTATTAACAAAAATTGTAGGCAGCTTTAAACTCCACATTTTAAAATTAGTTACAATCTTACAGGGTGTTCCATAAGATGGTGGCATACCAAACTTATGTTTTTTTAAATGGAACACCCTGTATTTTATTTTAAATTTAAAATCGGCTTCACTTCCACATCACAACAATGTAAAGTTTTATTATGTTATACCGGGTATCTAAAAAGTTATAACCAATATTACCTGAAAATCGTATCAAGTTTAACTCCTTGTGCAATTAAAAAGGAGTATAGGAACATTGATCTATTGCAACCATAGTTTTTAAATAATTGTTAAAAATTATAAAACATATTCGTTTCCATAATATTCGTTAAATCAAATACAGGGTAAGTCAAAATGCAAATACATTATTTTCTTGGTAATTTTAAATAGAACACCCTGTATTTTATATCACTATCAAAAAGTAATAATATCGTACTTCAAATTTTATAAAGTACTCCCTATACCTAAAGTTATCAGTTTTCTAGATATTATTGTTTTTTCATCAAAGTATTAATTTGGTAGATATTTTAACGTTTACCAACTCACAATATAATTATTGTGAGTTGGTTATGATTGATTTGTCAAAAACTGACAGTTTGACATTATTGTTTAATAATTTAGTAACGAAATAACGACACAGAAAAGAAAACAATTTATTTAAAATAAAATTTATAAAAAATAACCGACGGAAAATAAAAAAAATATATAACAACACATAGAAAAATTAAAAACAACAGTAAGTTTAACTTATCTTACTTAAGTAAGGTGTTCAAAATGACCTCCCAAAACATCTATGCATGCTTGAAAACGGTCATTGAAAGAGTTGGTTACATTACTAAGCATTTGTAAAGAAATATTTTGAAATGCAATTCGGATTCTATTTTTCATATCATCCCTTGTTGTTGGGGGTATTTTATATACTTCGTTCTTAACGTAACCCCAAAAAATGACTCCATTTTATTAAATTCTGGTGACCTCACATTTTTTCAAGTATATTAAGTGGAACCTCTTCTAATAATATCGGTAAATGATTTACGATAAAATCTAAATAAATCTCACCATTTAAATTATCTTCAAAAAAATATGGTCCTACTACATGGTTACCGACGATACCTCCCCACATATTTAGAGACCATCTTGTTTGACTATGTGTTACTATGTGGTATGGATTACTTGTTGAGTAGTAGTAAAAGTTATGCCTATTAAAAGAACCGTTTCGATGGAATGTAGCTTCATCACCAAATAGGACATAATCAAACAAATCTCTCTGCTCATTAATTTTTTCTAAGGCCCATTCACAAAATACTATTCGTTTCTGAAAATCATCATTAATTAATTCTTGGTGCTTTTGAATATGATAAGGGTGCATCTTGTTTTTAGATAGAATGTTTTGAACGGAGTAGTAACTAAGTTCTTGTTCATTGGAAATAGTCCTTATGCTTGTGTGTGGGTTTTCTGTAACCGCCATCAACACACTCATTTCGTTTTCCTCTGTCACACTAGTTTTTGTTCGTTCATGTTTTTCATAATTCACTGAACCAGTGCGGTTAAATCGATCTTTCAATTTTTCAAATGTATCTTGTCTAGGTTGTCGCCTATCTGGAAACCGTTCTTGATAAATTCTAGCTGATAGTAATGAATTTTTATTGCATTCCCCCAATATCCAGATCATATCTACCATTTCATCAGTAGTAAAATTCATTATTGCTAATTTAAATTGAATCAATTACTGAATTACTAAATAATAATTGTTGCTAATTTACGGTGTACCCCAATACTGAATTAATAAATATTAATGTCAAACTGTCAGTTTCTGACAAATCAATCATGGCCAACTCACAATAATTATTGGTAAACGTTAAAATATCTACCAAATTAATACTTTGATGGAAAAATAAAAATATCTTTAAAACTAATAACTTTAGGTATAGGGAGTACTTCATAAAATATGAAGTACGATATTAGTTCTTTTCGATAGTGATATAAAATACAGGGTGTTCTATTTAAAATTACCAAGAAAATAATGTACTTGCATTTTGACTTACCCTGTATTTGATTTAACGAATATTATGAAAATGAATATGTTTTATAGTTTTTAACAATTATTAAAAAACTATGGTTGCAATAGATCAATGTTCCTACAATCCTTTTTAATTATACAGGGAGTTAAACTTGATACGATTTTCAGGTAATATTGGTTATAACTTTTTAAATACCCGGTATAACATAATAAAACTTTACATTGTTGTAATGTGGAAGTGAAGCAGATTTCAAATTTAAAATAAAATACAGGGTGTTTCATTTAAAAAAACATAAGTTTGGTCTGCCACCATCTTATGGAACACCCTGTAGGATTGTAACTAATTTTAAAATATGGAGTTTAAAGCTGCCTACAATTTTTGTTAATAACTTTTTTTTGTAATTTTTACTATAACAGATTTACTGAGCTTCCTCACACTAATCAATCACCCTGTATATCATATATGTACACCCATTATTTTGCACTGAGAAATATTAAACATTACATCTAAAAGGCTCAAAAACATTCTCAAATTTTTTGGTATTAATTTAGATGACTAATACAGATCTATACAATTTTTTTCAGTTTCCCGAAAAAATAGTTTTTATGACTTAGAACGTTTTTGTTGACAACGATTCATTTTTTCTTTAGGGAGACCAGTTGAATATTTTAATATATTGTTTTACCTTAATATTTCTTAATTTCGTACTTACACACAAAGCTCAGCTTTAACTAGTTGAGTCACTTGACGATTCACTTCTGGCATATTTACAACATACCTCCAGTTTCCTTTATTATTAAGTGCCGCCCTTGGCGTTATATACTCTACTCGAGTTCGACATAGAACCGGTTGATCAGCTGCTTGCTTCTTACTTCGGTGGAGAGTGGCGTTGGCAAATTTTTCCAGCGGAATGAACGGTTGCATCCTCTTTTTCCTCAACGATCTCTTGTATCGTCGGTAGTTTTGGTCAAGAGCCCTAAACACAAACAAAAAACAATTTTTAGAAACGCTAAAACGTATTGTATGATGAGTCTATTTGTTTTTTATCATAAAACAAATTCTACGGAAAAAATTAGTTGAAATGTCTCTACCTTTTCCAAAGACTATTATATTGCCCATACTGGGGATGATGCTCCAAAGCTTGCTGATATGGTTGGTAATATATATTGGGTTTGTTAGGTGGACCATAATGATATCCACCGCTGGTGTCATGGTAATTTGTGTAGTTTGGGCGGTGGTGGTAAGAAGGGGGAATATAAGCATTTTCCTAAAACAAAGATGAATTATTTTAAATTTAGCGGTTCCAAATTAGTATAAGCTAATTAATATATTTGATAAAGCATAAAAGAAAGTTGTAAAACAAATATAGGCGCACAAATCGTTTTGAGGATTTACAAGTTTTTAGAAACTTTGCCAGATACCTAAAAAAATATCTACATTGAGCTGCATTTCAGGCGGAAATTCTCTTTACTCCAATAGTTAAGCAGCTTTAAACGCACTTAGTTCCAGGTTATTTCAAAGTTCGTGTAGGAGTGTATGGATGACCTTTTCCAGGTCATCCATACACAGGTTTAAAAGTCAAAATAAGTTGATACTAGCTTGGATTTCAGGGTATAAGGGTTACGAGGGCAACGAAAAGGTTGACGATTTGGTCCATCAAGACGCCTGTGCATCATTAGTTTTTCTGCAACTCTTTTTTGGACTTGCAAATGCGTTAAAAAAACAGCCATTAATGAATGGTTGCAAAAGAAATCTCTTGAATGGTGGAAGAATACACCAGTACAGAAACAGGCTAAAGAGTTTGTTAAAAGACTTTCAGACAAATTTACATCACATTTGCTGAAACCAGCTCAAGAAAGTTTAATTCAACATTCAGAGGCTAAAACAGTGGATGACAGAGAAATACTATTACAGATGGAAGAAAAAAGGAAATATAAAGGAAAAGATCTACAGAAGTATAAAGAAATACAACGAATAATGAAGGAAAAAATCAAAACAGCTAAGGAAATCTATTTGATGAAACAATGTAAAGAGATAGAAGAACTAGAAACAAAATATGATATCAGAAATATACACAAAAAATAAGAGAAGTGACTGGAATGGGTCAAAATAGACAGCAAGGACACATAAAATAATGCTCTGATTATCGAACACTGAGCCTCATGGGTTATACTTTAAAAGTACTGCTAAAAGTAATACATAAGAGAATATACTAAAAGCTAGAGGAGGATATTAGTGAGACGCAGTTTGGGTTCCGAAATGGAATGGGTACTCGGAAGGACTATTTGCCATCAACATATTGATTCAGCGAAGTCGGGATGTAAACGTTGATCTACACTTGTGCTTTATTGAATACGAAAAAATTTTCGATAAAGTAAGACATGAAAAACTAATATCAATACTTATGAACAAGCGCATTGACAGTAAAATCATAAATATAGTACAAACTCTGAAGAAATGAAGATCTGTAGAGGTTGAGTTTTAGACTATAAGGAAGAGGGATGTGTTTTATCGCCACTTTTGTTTAACTTATACTCTGAAGAAATTTTCCAAAACACGCTCAATAATATCAAAGCGGGAGTTACCGTTAACGGAAAATTAATTACCAACTTACAATATGCAGATGACACTGTGATCATAGTAACGAGTATAGAAGATCTACAACATCTTATTGAAAGCTTAAGTATGAATAGTGCTGAGATGGGAATTACTATAAACGCTAAAAAAACGAAGTACATATGGAGAAAATGCCGGCGTTTGGGGTGGAATTATTTGTGATTCCACGTGCTTTTAATCTGCTACGAACTTATACCGCCGGTATTCTCTGAGGGTTTTTGAGTGGACTGTATTATTTTGATTGTCTATTGTACGTAAAGAATACAAGTAACTTGTAACTAACATTTATTTCTCTACGTATTATACTTAACACAAACACAATATACAACGGGTACAATATACAATATACGTGGTTACACAAAGTTGTTATGTTTCACAATCGCAGAGACAACTTTTCTTATTGCTAAACACTTGATGAGATAGACACACGCTCTGAGAATCGCAACTAACAAAATCACAAATTTGAGTATTAAAGCACCATGCTTCTTCCGCGGGGGTTGCTAACAGAGAGACGGGCTTTATCTTTTCTTCGACCATCGGTCGCCGATATCGGGTACTAGGTAATTGTTCACAGGGTCCGAGTACCGTTAGAGATTATTGGTGAGGTATTGAAATGAATAAGGCGTCTTGGCATACTGGGTGGAGTAAAGTTAATAAACAAGCGGAAATATACTATTTTGAAAATTACAGGGTTGTAAACAAAATCAGTTTACAACCAACATGCTAATTACAAAAAGATTACAAAATATACATCACCTATTGACAATCAATGGTAACGTGATGGAACAAGTAGAAAAATATCAGTATTTGGGAACTTTGATCAATGAAACCAATAATCATATTGCAGAAATAAACAGGCGAATAGAGATTACCAGATCAGCATTTATATGAATGAAACCACTTCTAACGTGCAAAAATCTAAATTTGGAGATCAGACTACGTACCACTTACTGTTATATATTTTCAATATTATGGCATGAAGCTGAGACATTAAAAAAATACAATTTAAAAAGAATCGAGGCTTTCGAACTCTGGTTATACCGCAGATTATTAAAAATATCATGGACTGATAGAATTACAAATAAAGAAGTACTGGAGAGAGTTGGTAAAAAACAGAACTAATCACCACTATACAAACCAAAAAACTGGAATACCTAGGCCACGTGAAGAGGGGACCAAAATATAAAATTTTGAGACTCATAATACAGGGAAAGATTCAAGGAAGAAGATCTGTTGGCTAAATGCAGAACTCATGGTTGAAGAACCTACGTGATTGACATTAATGCAGATCGAATGATTTGTTTAGAGCAGCAAGTTCAAAAATAAAAATAGCCATTATGATTGCCAACCTTCGTATGAAGATGGCACTCTAAGAAGAAGAAGGAGCCAAAATGGATGATATTGGTTTGTTGACTGGTGATTGTAGGCTCAATAAATATTTGAGTCGTATAGGTGTGACAGAAGATGATGTTTATTGTTTCTGTCTAAAAAAAGGAAATTATATTACATATCCTATGCCATTGAGAAGCCCTTGCAAGACTGCGGCTTTTAAAATTCGGTAAGGGAAAACCAAAAGCGTCAGTCTATATCAAAAGGTACTATCGAGACTGTGGAGCATTATTAAAGGACAGGGCTGGATAGGGTGCTTTAAATGACATAGGAATAGTTTATGTAATACAGACTTCTGGACTTTGAGTCATACCTATTGTTAAAGCTACATCTATCAAGTTAGATGTTGTTTACATAAACAAGGGTCTTAAAACATAGAATAGAATAGAATATTCTTTATTAATCCCATCAGATCACATTGTGATATAGGACAAGTCATATAGTACATAAAGCATGATCAACAAGTTATATAGGACAATTACATAAAACAAAATCAATAAAATATAGATTAATATAAAAATAAAAAACAAAGATATGCAATATAGAGCGTCTCTGAACCCGTCGGTCCTTATTCTCTGTAGTCTTTTATTAAGTCAAAATATTCATTTAGGTTGTAAACGCATAATTGGATCAAGCATGCTTTTAATTTATTTTTGAATTTTTGAATATTGTTTTCATTTCTTATATTAAGTGGCAAACAATTATAAAATTTAGATCCTGCAAAATCAGGACTAGTTTCAAAGAGAGTTGTGGAGTGTTTACACACGCTTATCAACCTCCCGTGTCTTGTCGGGTAATTATGAAAGTCAGAGTTGAGGGTAAAATTTTGAAATTTAGTTTTGACGTGAATAATACACTTATAAATATATAAAGCATGAAAAGTCAACAGCCTGTGTTCAATAAAATATTTACGACATGATTGTCTATTATTAATATTGAATATCAATCTAAGAATTCTCTTTTGAGTTATAAAAACTCTAGAAGAGTTTCTAGAGTTTCCCCACAAGATAACATTATAGGCCATATATGAATAAACCAATGCATAATACACACTTATCAATTGATTGGTATTAAATAGAGTTTTCAACTGAAGGATCGCATAGTAACCCTTATTCATTGTTTTGCAGACTTTAGTGACATTTTCATCCCATGTCATATTACTTTCTAGAATGCTACCAAGAAATAATGTTGTATCACTAAAAGGTATTTCCTCAGAACTAACTGTGATTTTATAACCATGGGATGGCTTAAAGCGCGAGTAGAACTGCATACAAATAGTTTTCTTTGCATTTACCATTAAAGAGTTCCTTTTACACCAGGTTGTAAATTCCTGTGCTACTAAGTTCATTTTTGATATGAGTTCGACTTCATTTGACTCGTCAACTACAATTGTTGAATCATCTGCATAAAGAACTATATGGTCTGCAGTTAAAAAATGTGTCAAATCATTGACATATAAAAGAAATATTAGGGGTCCCAATACGGAGCCTTGCGGTACACCTCGATCAAGATTAAAAACAGATGACTTCTTATTATCGACTTTTACTAGGAATTTACGATGTTGTAAGTATGACCTTAACCAGTTCAAGAAATAACCCCGAAAACCAAGGGCTTCTAATTTATGCAGTATAATTTCAATGTCAATAGAGTCAAAAGCCTTAGTTAAGTCAAAAAAGAGTGCACCCACATACCTTTTTCGATCCAAAGCAGCGTGGATATAATTAAATAATGAAATAGAAGCACTCTCTGTAGATTTATTAGCAAGAAACCCATGCTGGCATTTATTTAAGATATCATATTTATTCAGAAAATTTAACATTTTACTTTTCGATAATCTTAGAGAGTACACTTGTTACGGTGATTGGCCTGTAATTATCAACCAAACATGGATCTCCCTTTTTGAAAATTGGACTGACTACTCCCGTTTTAAGGTCACTTGGAAACTTGCCATCCTTGACAGATAGGTTGATGATGTGAGACAAAACAGGATATATATATATATATATATATATATATATATATATATATATATATATATATTAATATATATATATATATATATATATATATATATATATATATATATATATATTAGGAAGACTTTTTTATTTAATAATAATTAATAATTTAATAATTTGGATTAAAATTGTGTTATAGATAGTAGATAATAGTTGAAATACAAAAGTAATATGTAAATTAATTCATATTAAAAATAATTAATTACTGGCGGTGACGGCTAGCGTGAAAAACAAGTTAGGACTTGTCGGTTGCGTCATCACGGGGCGTGACAGGAGCGCGAGAGGTCAAAGGTCAAAGTGGGGTGAAATGGCTTACTATCTACTACAGGATAAAGAAATGGCTTCCTACTAATATACGGAAGATATAGCATTCTCAATATCAAATGGTGAGACTTCAGAAAAAAAGAATGTGTTGTTAATTGTCATAGTTGTGAAATCGTTAAAGATATAGTTATTGAAATGTTTTAATAATGTGTGTTTGACTGATATACAAAAATACTCACTATACATTGGTATGTTTTAAGGCCTTTGAAACAAATAAAAAATCTCGGAATTTTTTGATGTATTAGTGGTACTTCTATTCAAATAAACTTAAAAAATGTTTGGAAAGCTATCTAAAGCTGAATAAAAATGAAATTGATTAATGCTGCAATCATTACGATGCATAGTCTCTTATGTTTATTTTTATGAATAAAACTTTACTTATAGTAATACGGAAGTATTTTAAACTTACCTGGAACGGAATTTGAGGCTTTGGTATATAAATAGGTTCGGGATATCCACCATGATGACGCCCAGTATAGGGCGGTCTGTAGTTAGGTGGTCCATAAACAGGGCTTGTTGTGGGATAATAATAGGAATCGAAATCTTCTTTAGATTCTGAAGAAAACAGACTCTGGTGGTCGTATTTCCAAGTTTTGACTAGGTAGTGGATGAGCTGTCTGAAAAAAAAAAATACGTTGTAATGGTTATACATATTTCACCATGCCATAAATAGCATATTGTGACGTTTATATTTATATAGTTCTAATTTATATGTCTTTATTCTAATTTATTGTCTATAATCTAATTTATTAAAACTCACGATAGCTAATTACTAATTTATTAAATAACTTATTAAATACAAATTTATTTGTTACGTTTCGTTACATTTAAATACCGCGTTTACCGATCTTCTTATGACTGACTGCCAAATAAAAATCTTTCATTTATATACACAACTGTGTCATCTAGAGAATTCGGCGGACTTCCTGAATAGTCTCGTATTTTGGTGAAGGCGCTCGACTCGTTTTTCAACCTCGAGGCGTGGATGACTCACTAAAATTAGTGTCTAGAGATTTCTGGTAAACAACTGGTAGCTAAGCTCAGGTATATTTTGACCTACAAATTACGAGAATCAATAAAAAAGAATTAGTCATAAAATATTTACAGTTCTATATGCCATAACATTTAAAATCGTAACATTGCCCCCCTCTTAAAAGATGGTTCCTCCTGGAACCTTGTCGGGACTGGAACTGGAACGACATGCTGATATCGGCAACTGGACCCTCTTTTACAACTTCCAGTTGTATAGAAATGGCAAGCGACGGTTTTCTCTCCGCAGCAGTAACTATGCGGATTGCAACAGACTAACACCTGGACTTCGGTGTCTTTAAAGATTTCCTCCACCATGTTTCGTATAACCCTCCAATCTAATTGGCGGCACTCCAACTTTGGCATGGCTAACTTTTGCACGTCGGACTCTAGTACGTGCTCTCTCAACTGAAGTAAGGCTTCCCATACATCTCGGTAGGTAGGTTGGTCACGGGCAGTGTCTTTTGTTACCAGGTAGAAAAGGTAACGTGATGCATCTTGAAGTTTCAAGGTTTTACCAGGAGCTGGCACTTGGCATTGAAGTTCTGCAACTCGACCAAACTTCCTTCGAAAGACGGATGCCAACCCTGGTGCATCTTTGATACTGGCCGGGATGGTAAGGGCCAGTGAGTAGTCATCGGGAAGCGCGAGTAGATCTTGCCTTTCTTCAGTGGTAACACCATGTCTTGCTTTACCGGTACCTCCATAGGCACCCATGAATTCCTCAAACGTGAGGTCAGACACATCTTGGACTTGGTTTACTTCCACTTCTTCATCTACGTCGTGGTCACCCTCGAAAGACGCCAGCCGGTTATGGTGTACTATCATCGGCTTTCCTCTCGGAATCTTGCTTATTCGGTAAATAACATCATTGATCTTCTCCATAATGAGGTATGGACCTTCCCAAAACTGCTGCAATTTGGGAGAACAACCTTTTCGCTTTTTGGGGTTATAAAGCCAGACTTTATCGTTCTTCTTAAAACACCCCTTTTCGGCTTGCGTATCGTACCGTTTCTTCATTCGGTCACTAGCGATCTGGAGATGGGAACGGACCAACTCGTGTACATCGTCCATTCTTCTTCGTAATTCGATCACATAATCTTCACCTGCTACATCTTCTCCAGGTCGACACCCAAACTCTAGATCACAAGGTAGTCGCATCTCGCGTCCGAATAGGACTTTGGCTGGTGTCTGGCCTGTTGATTCATTAACAGCAGATCTGTAGGCCATTGTGAAGAACGGGAGATATTGGTCCCAGTCTCGCTGATGATCGGACACCATCTTTGTCAAATACTTGCCAACTGTTCTATTTATTCGTTCTACCATACCATCCGATTGCGGATGATAAGCCGTAGTCCTTGTTTTCTTCATACCTAGTCTATCACATATTCCTTGGAATAAATCGCTTTCGAAGTTCCTGCCTTGGTCACTATGGATCTCCAAAGGCACTCCAAATCGGCTGATATATTCTTGGATCAACTTATCTGCAACGGTGGCCGCCTTCTGGTCTGGAAGTGCGTAAATCTCGACCCACTTAGTGAAGTAATCCATTACTACCAACATGTACTTGCTTCCATTATCACTTTCTGGAAACGGCCCAGCAATGTCCAAAGCTATTCTTTCAAACGGGCTTCCAACATTATATTGTCTCATAGGAGCTCTCCTTTTTCGATAAGGCCCGTTACTCGTAGCACAAATAGTACATTTCTTACACCAGTCTTTTACATCGTCGGAACTGTTCATCCAATAAAACCGTTCCCGAATTCGCTGAAGGGTCTTCTTCACACCAAAATGCCCTCCTGATGGACTGTCGTGTAACTGACGAAGTACTTCGGCTATTCTGCTCTTTGGAATCACCAACTGTCTTCTCTTCTCTGAACCGTCATCATTTTCCAGGACTCGTTTGAGCAAGCCATCTTCCATGATAAATGAGTCCCACTGGGCCCAATACGTCTTAACTATTGAGCCTAGGTTCGATATTTCTTGCCAAGGTGGTCGACGGTTTTCCTCTTTCCATTTTCGGATTTTCTGTATAACTGGATCTCTCTCTTGTTCTTCCCTGATCTTGGTAGGCGTCCAGTCGTCGTGGACCACCGTCGTTCTTAGCACTGCTGCTTCCTTGGATTCCGTTTTGTTGCAGTGAGAACACTCTGCTGGGCATGGCCTTCTGGAAAGAGAATCGGCGTTTCGGTGGCTAACTCCGGCCCGGTGCTCAATCTTAAAATCATATTCTTGGAGTCGTTCGATCCACCTGGCTATCTGACCCTCTGGATTCTTAAACTGCATCAACCACTTAAGGGCGGCATGGTCGGTTCGAATTAAAAACTTCCTTCCATAGAGGTATTGATAGAAGTGCTCTACTGATTTCACTACTGCCAGAAGTTCTCTTCTCGTGACGCAATAATTTCGCTCAGGTTTTGAGAGGACTTTACTAAAATATCCAAGGACTCTTTCCTGTCCTCCTTGAATCTGAGACAGCACTCCTCCAATTCCCACATTACTTGCATCTGTATCTAAGATGAACTCTCCTTCTGGCAGTGGATACCCTAAAATTGGTGCTGTGATTAAATGCTTTTTTAAGGTTTCAAAGGCATTCTGGCAGTCTACATCCCAGCGGTATTCTCTTGCTTCCTCTGTAAGTCGCGTTAATGGTTTAGCGATATCTGCAAACTTCTTAATAAACCTCCGGTAGTAAGTACACAGTCCCAGAAAACTTCTCACTTGATGTTTGTCAGTTGGTTTTGGCCATTCCTTAATAGAATCGATTTTTCCCTTATCCACGGCCACTCCTTCTTTACTGACTATATGACCCAGATAATTGACTTTACCTTGAAATAGCTGGCACTTCTTGGGGTTTAACATCAATTGGGCAGCTTTAAGTCGATTAAAAACGTTTTCTAAATTCTTCAGATGGTCTTCAAATGTCTCCCCCAAGACGATTATGTCGTCTAGATAAACTAGGCATGTTTTCCAAGATAACCCTCTCAAAACATTTTCCATAAGCCTCTCAAATGTCGCAGGAGCGTTACAAAGTCCAAATGGCATAACGTTGAATTGCCATAATCCAGATCCTGTGGTGAAGGCTGTCTTTTCTTTATCTACCGGGTCCATTTCTACCTGCCAGTATCCAGACTTCAAGTCCAAAGTAGAAAATAATTTACTTCCAGCCAATGTGTCCAATGTGTCATCGATCCGAGGCAGAGGATAACTATCTTTCTTGGTAACGTTGTTCAGCAAACGGTAATCCACACAGAACCTCGTTGTTCCGTCTTTCTTCTTAACCAGGACCACCGGAGAGACCCATGGGCTCGTAGAAGGTTCTATCACCCCGTCTTTCTTCATTTCCTGAACAATCGTTTCAGCTTCCTCTCTTTTCGCCTGTGGTAATCGTCGAGCTGTTTGACGAATTGGCTTAGCATTACCAGTATCAATTTTATGCTTAACAACGGTAGTTCTTCCCGTCTTTCCTCCTTTCGGTACGAAAATATCACGATACTGCCGAAGAAATTCCTTTAATTTCCTTTTCTCAATCTGATTCAGAGACCGTCCAGCAACCGCAACCATTTGATCAAATTTATCGTTGGAATTATCAGACGTTGTCGTCTGACGGATTATGGATGTGACAGGTACACAAGTTCCTACTTTTGTCTCTTTCTTGATGGTCACTGGGTAGTCATTGACATTAATAAGTCTCACAGGAATTTCTTTAGCCGAAGTCACTAATTCTTTTCCAATTATGATTCCACGGCCAACTTCGTCGTCATGATTCCAAGGCTCCATCATAACAGGTGTTCCTTCGTCCACAATTCCCTGTAGCCGCGCTACTATTATCGTTTCACTTCTCGCAGGCACGACTGTATCTTCTTTAACGGCTGCTTGTATAGTGTTGTCATCATGTGGATGAAGAAATACCTCCTCGTTACCAACTTTGATTACCTTATTCTTAAAATCCAATTGGAATCCATGCGTATTCATTACGTCCATTCCTAATATAACATCCTCTTCGATGTCAGCAACTATAACAGTATGGACGAACTTTTCTGCTCCAATTCCTAATTGTACCTGGATTTCTCCATGAATGTTGGCATTTTCACCTGTGGCGGTCCGAAGTCGCAACCTCGTTGGTAACAGTTTCTTTCGGCTGTTTATAACTGTCGGGCGTATAATGGTTCTGGTCGCTCCAGTATCCACCAACAACGTATGCTTTTTACCATTTATTTCTCCATCTACATATACACTATCTTCACGACATTTCAAAGAAGCTATTAGTATCAGAGGGTCTTTGGTAAAGTTCTGGGTCGAAGCTGCTCCCCTAAGGCCGACGCGTTCTGGTTTTGTCTTCGGTCTTATGGTCTTCGTTTTCTTGTGTGTCATGCTTTTTATCATATTAAAGAGCTGGTCAAGTTTATCTTCGTCTCCTTCCTCTTTTACAGTTCTAACTTTACTGTACCGCCAGAGGCTAGCGTAGCTGACTCGTATTCGAGGGCGGCAGATAAGACATCCATCAGCGTCTTGTGACGAGCTAATCGTAGTGTTCTTTGCATCTCATGATCACGAAGACCATCAATAAACGTTTGAACGGCCAACTTTTCCATCATGTCTTCGGGAGCTGTTGGATAAGCATATCGCACTAATCTGGCGATATCTACTTCATATTCTTGAAGAGCCTCATCTTTCTTTTGTCTTCGATTTTTGAGCTGCGACTGATATACATGCTCCAAGTGTTCGTGACCATATCGCATATTTAACCTCTTCTTCAGTTGTTCGAAATCATCCGTCTCCTCTACGGCTATGGTCTGGAGCACATCTAAGGCATCTCCTCGAAGAGCTATAGTCAGGTTTACAGCCTTTTCTTTTTCTGACCATTCATTCGCTCTTGCAGCTGATTCGAACTGTTTCATGTAGTTGTTCCATGACGATTTTCCGTCGAAAGTTGGAACTTTGACATGAACATAACCTCCGCTTCCTTCAAATTTCGGCCGTGTTTCCAACTTACATTTCGTCTCGTCTTCTTTTATCTCTACCGGATCTAAAGCTACCGTATTAATTGGTGGTAGCACTCTCGTGTTAGTTATCATGGTCTCTAACTGTTTGATTTTCTCTTCAACTTTATCAAATGTTTTAGAGACTTCTTCAAACTTCTCACTATTCTGAATACATACTTCGTCGAATCTTCTAGACATATTTTCAATTTTCTCGTCATTTTGTCTAGCTATTTCTTTAATAATTTGAGACGTTTCATCGAATCTTTCATCATTCTTTCGAGAAGATTCTTCAATCATTTGCGACACATTTTCAAATTTTCTATCATTTTGTTTAGAACTCTCTTCGATCATTTTGGAGACATTCTCAAACTTTCCATCATTATTTTTGTTAAAACTGCTTCTTCTGCTGACTGGAACTGGAATGTCTCTGGGTCGTCTCCATTCTTGTTGAGAACAGTCTTCAGTCGTTCTTGGAGGATCTTCTTGGACCCGCTGCAGTCTTCATCGCGTTCTTCTAGTTGCTCACGCAACTGTTTCACTGAAAGTTCTACTAGCAGCATCTTTGGTCAGGCACACACGTACTTTTTAAATGTTCTTTCGTACAACGATCACTACTGAACTACGCGGATGTTCCCGACGAACAATACCTTTCAAAAGTTCAAAAGTCTTTTTCAAAAATCAAATTAAATTTATCTACGATCCCACTTCTGCACCACTGTGGCGTTTATATTTATATAGTTCTAATTTATATGTCTTTATTCTAATTTATTGTCTATAATCTAATTTATTAAAACTCACGATAGCTAATTACTAATTTATTAAATAACTTATTAAATACAAATTTATTTGTTACGTTTCCGTTACATTTAAATACCGCGTTTACCGATCTTCTTATGACTGACTGCCAAATAAAAATCTTTCATTTATATACACAACTGTGTCATCTAGAGAATTCGGCGGACTTCCTGAATAGTCTCGTATTTTGGTGAAGGCGCTCGACTCGTTTTTCAACCTCGAGGCGTGGATGACTCACTAAAATTAGTGTCTAGAGATTTCTGGTAAACAACTGGTAGCTAAGCTCAGGTATATTTTGACCTACAAATTACGAGAATCAATAAAAAAGAATTAGTCATAAAATATTTACAGTTCTATATGCCATAACATTTAAAATCGTAACAATATATTTATAATATAAGCCTTAGGTCTTCCAAATAGTGTTGAAAAAAGGAAATGCAATAATTTTTTGAAATTTTTAAACGGTGTTCAATGTGTTTTCCTACAAAAACTTTATTAAGAATTATTAAAAACTACCTACCCAGGATATTGTTCGGGATATTCACAGTATGTCAAGCCTGGTCGTGCACATGGTGGAGTTTTTCCAGGAGGTGCTGGTGTGTAATCATATTTACATGGTTCTGCACCATAATGTGGCGAACATACTGAACTGCAGTAAACAACAAGATTTGCTAACCATATTGTCTGAAAATAAAAAGGCAGTATTACCAAGTGAAATAAAATAAAGAGCGCGATCTCGTTCTCATCTTTTGTACAACGTTATTAGTTTGTTAATGTTTTTGCAATTTTCATTGAAAGAAATATAAACAAACACTTATAGAAAGCGATAGGAGGAATCTATTACAAAGAGAAAGCTGACAAACAGTCACTTAAGAACGGAGAAAATATATCTAAAGAAAATATTAGAAACTTGGACAGAACATTTTACAGAGATATACTGCACATTATTTACCGCAGAAAAATTCTTAGAGGAAGATAAAGTTGTTAAAAGCTTATCGGAGGTAAAAAGAGAGGAAACGGATGGAGCCGTAAGTGGAATCAAAAACAAGAAAAGTATGTAAGGAGGACGAAAGTGCGCCAAAAATGATAAAGTATCTAGAAGGAAAGGGAAGTGAATGGCTGTGGATAATATACAACGAATCTTAAAAAACTCAGAAGATACCAGAGGAATGAGAAAATAATTTAATCGTACCAATACATAACAAAGTAGAAGAAACCCAATGCAAAAACTGTAGAGCAATATGCCTAGTTCAAGTTTAGCTATAAAGCATATACATCGATAATAGAGAGGAAAGACTAAGAGACTCTCTCTTTCTTGTCGTTTCCCTATTACTGAGGATTGTGATTTCTTTCAATATTCTTAACAATTTTTCTCCATTGATCTCTATCTTCAGCTGCTCTGAGAGCTTCACCGAATGAGTTTCCAGCTGAATTCTTAATTTGGTCGGACCATATAGTTAGTGATCGTCCTCTTGATCTTCTCCCCGGAACGTTTCCAGAAACAATTAGTCTCTTCAAACTATCGTCACCACTTCAAACCACGTGACCGAAAAATTGCAGACATATTGTGGACAGCCTTTTTTAAACTCGAGTTGGTTTAGAATGGAAACGTTTGCCCTATGAGCTGTCCAAGGTATGCGCAGCATTTTTCTCCAGCACCACATCTCAAAGGCATAAATTTTTTGGCGCTTGTATCCATTTATCTTTAATTCTTATGAATTTTTGATAAAATCACTCGATTGACGTCTCTAGATTAAACCGCCAAAATTTAATTCGCGAAAATTGACAGGCAATAAACTTTTATACCAGTCGAACATATTGCCAGCAAAATATTCTCTCTTATGAGAAAAGTTCTCCTCTCAACTATTATATACGATAATAGTTGAGGGGAGTCATATTAAAAATTTGATTTATTTGTTTTAAATGTTTAAAATTTAATTATAGCCGTAGCAGGTCGATACTCATCTATGATCCCGATAGGTGACAGATCTACTTCAGGGATGCGCCCCTGCCCACGCGAGCCTTGGTTTATCTCCTAATACCATACAGGGGAAACCATTGTCCTACCCTCAGTCCATATCCAAACCTACCTTTTCTCTCCCAGTACCCTGGATGGATTTACCGATAACGACCCTAGATTGAATATGGAAATGATTTTTGATTAACGAATAGGAAGATGGTCCTCCGAAGAATAGGGGTTGAGGCGCCGGGCCTGCTACCCGACACTCGGAAAAAGTCATTATGCAAAAACCAATCCAACACAGCCTCGGATTTTGGACGGAAACAAGGATATACGACTTAGGCGAAGAAAAAGGACTATAAGAATAGGAACGTGGAATATACAAGGAATCGCATCTAAACAAAATGAAATAATCCCAGAAATCGAAAGACTAGGCACAGATATAATAGTCTTAAGCGAAACAAAAAAAAAAGGTCAAGGAGAGGAAATTATAGGGAAATATACACACATATGGAGTGGAGTTTGCAAACATGAAAGAGCCGCAAAAGGAGTATCAATATTAATAAAAAATAAATGGAGAAAATACATACAAGATTCTCAGCAAATAAATGAACGAATAATGGAAATTAGGATGAATATTAATTACTATTAAACTGGGAATAAACCACAATTAAAGATAAAAATACGTTTATTGACGTTTCAATTTCCACTTCGGAAATCGTTCTCAAAATACAAACAGTAAATTAAACAATTTTTTTTTATATTTACAAAGGATTTAAAAAAAAATTGTTTACTTTACTGTTTGTATTTTGAGAACGATTTCCGAAGTGGAAATTGAAACGTCAATAAACGTATTTTTATCTTTAATTGTGGTTTATTCCCAGTTTAATCGTAATTAATTTACAATGCCACAAGAAAATAGCTTCAGAACAATATTAGGAATAACATATTTGGACAACAAACAATAATTATTGGAGTATATGCAATGAATGACAATGCGACCATAAGGGAAAAGGAAGATTTTTTCAACGCACTAAAAGATGTATTAGACAGGACAAAGGAAAAAGAAGATATTCTACTAATTGGAGATTTTAACAGCCACATAGGAAAGGATGATGAAGATATAGTGGGACGATTCGGAGAAGACGAAATTAGAAATGACAATGGAAGTCGGCTAATCGAAATATGTCGAGAATACGATTTAGCCATAACCAACACAAGATTCCAGCATAAAAACATACATAGATACACATGGGAAGAACCTAGTAGAAACCAAAGATCAATTATTGATTTAATAATAGTAAGAAAAGCCAGCAAAACAATAATACAAGATGTAAGAGTATACAGACAAGCAGAATGTGCAAGTAACCACCGATTAGTGCTAGGAAAATTCATATACACGGGAAGACGACAAAAAGACAATATCCAGAAAGATGAGGAGATGCAAAAAATCGCAAATACGAGGTATAAAGTAGAACTTCTACAACAATTTAGTACTCGAACACTATATCAGAATAGGCTACAGAATATGCTACAGATGAACGAAGAATGGACCCCAACAGAAATGTATCAACACCTAAAGGAAAAAATAAACAAAGCGGCAAACGAAGTGCTGGGTATTGAACAACATAAGAATACATATTTGGAGAAATACAGTGACGACTTAGAAGAGATGATTAAAAGAAAAAAAAGTGCATTTCATAAATGGCTAAACGACAGAACCCCAGGAACACGGGAGAATATGTTACCCTCAGACAACAAGTTAAACAAAGAATAAAGCTCGACTGGGACAAACAGAACGGCCAAGCAGAACAAAAGTTGTTGCGGCACACAACTTGAAAAAAGAAAATAAGCGGAAAAGATGTCGACAGTGCAGTGCAACCAAGAAAAGGGCTGTCACCTGGTACACATGCCAGGAATGTAAAGGGAGTGATGGACAGCCCATTGGGTTATGTGTTACACCCTGTTTTGCTGAGTGGCACAGAAAAGACAATTAAACTTATAGAATGTGTTTTATTTTTTATTGGAAGTAATTTTTAGTTTTGTTAATATTGAATAAATAAATGATTTTTTATAAGTAGTAGCTAAAAATGTTTATGTCACTTATTTGTGACACTTGGGTTATGTTCAAATTTTTATTACTATAGACCAGTGTCTATAGTAATACACATATGTGCGACATTATCCAAAACATTTTTTTATAATCCTTGTTCAATTATAATACTACTCCCCAAAAATGGTGGATTTGGCATGTTTCTTTCATGTTTAACCAAAATCAGTTTGACTGGACAGACCTAAAAATAGGTTGGTCGCGAATGTGTTAATATACACATAAATATAAATATAAAACATAGATACAGTGTTTTAAATTATACTGTTGACAATTACAACAAATTAAAATTGGAAGTAAAATACTCCTCATATGTAAAAAAGGCATTCACTATAAAGTAACTCTTAATTTTTGCCTTAAACTGATGAAAATTAAGAGCTTTTATTCTAGCTGGCACTAAGTTGTAGAATTTTATGGCTAAATACCTTAGAACCATTTCTGGATCTCTCAAGACGGCCAAATTCTGGTATAAGATTATTGTTAAATCTGGTGGGATAATTGTGAAAATTTACATGCGCATTGTATTGGCTAAGATTTTGTTTAATATGCAACAACCTGCATAATGTTACAAGTAAAGTTAAATTTTAAAGCTCTAAAGGAGTTTCTACAGTCTGCTCTATAACAGAGCCCAGAGATAATACGAACACACTTTCTTTGTTGTGCAAACACTTTATCAATATGACAAGAGTGACCCCAGGAGAGAATAGCATATGTCAGATGAGAATGAAAATTACTATGATAAGCTGTTAAAATAGTTTCCCTGGAAGTCACTTGTACAAGGTTCCTGAAGAGGAAAAGTTGTCGGGAAAGCTTTTTCGATAGATTAACTATATGTTGTTCTCAGGTTAATCCTGCATCCAAATATATCCCCAGAAACTTCGCTCTGGTTACACATTGTGGTAGAGCAACGTTTTCAACACAAGTGTTATTTCTTAGAGTAAAATTAACTACTTTGTGATTTAGAGTTGTTCAAAGAGAGACGATTAGTTAAAAACCAATTGAATAAGTTTTTTTCAGATGTTTGGTAATCAAGGGTGTCGAATTCAGAAGGGTGATAGCTTGCATAGAAAGTATCAGCAAATAAAACAGTGTTAACTGTTTTATTTTGAGAGTACACTAGATCATTAATAAATAGAAAAAGAAATCATACTAAACCCAAAACCGAGCCTTGAGGGACACCAAACAACAGAGATTTTTTTGAGAATCACATTGGTTGAAGTGAACATATTAATCAAGATTTGATAGATATGAATCAATTAGTTGAATAGCATCACTATGAAAATTATAATAAGGAAATTTTCTAAGCAGAATACTATGTGTTACATGAGGCATGAAACATTATAATGAGGCACCTGCATGGGAAATCATTAGAATAAAATAAAAAATAGAAAAACTTCTACCTAAATTCTTTTCTCTGGTTTAAAAACATTTAACCTGGTCTACATTCCTAAAATTAATCTTATTGTCTAAATACTCTTTTTTTTTCACTATGCTTTGTTTCAACTGACAACATAGAGTTACCCTTAGGGGCTTTGCGAAAAAATCTGATTTACCACAGAATAATATTAAAAACATCGTACACTAATAATATAAATAAGGGGTAAAAATCCCTACGTCCAAGATGGAATTTTAAAACGTCGACTGGAATCGTTTTGCTACCAACCTGGATAAATACCTGGGTTAAGCATACTCAAGCAACATACGCAAAAAAGATATCGCAAGAAATACATTACCTAGATTAACTGGCGATTAACAAATAGCGGATGAAGTACTTCAAAATCTGGATGCCACCAGAAGCCGAAAATGGACCCAAATGTTGGAAATTCTTAACTTTTAGACATCAAGCAGACAAGTATGGTCATGATTAAGAAGACTGTGTGAAAGACAGCGGCAAAGCCAGGTGCCAAATAATAAAAACATCCAGGTAATAAGAAGAGAAACTACACACAATTTTTACGTAAAGACAGAACTGATAGCTTTAAACCATAAAGCTACAGATATGGTACATTCCTACCTCTTCTCCAGTAAAGCTATATCAGAGGCTCTTAAAGACGTTAAGTTAGCAAAGCACCAAAATTTAATAATATTCAACCAGAAGTCCTCATAAATTAAGGCAAGTATTAAAAAGTTTGACTGACTCAACAAACATTTAAACTGCAAATATTCTAAAAGAACTACAACGCTTTAAGATACTAGCTATAGTAGAGCCCAGCAGACCAGGTAATTTAGCCTGAAGTGAGGCCGTAAAGATACCGACTTACAAGGGCTCGTGATAGGAGTAGACAGAACAAGTCTGTTGCGAGTAGCATGTGCCTACAGGACTGTATCTGCGGCGGCCTTGTGGACTATCACGGGTTGTGTTCCTCTGCATGTGTTAGCAGTAGAAAGGAGACATCTTTATGAAAGAAGAGAACATTTGACTACAGCTATAAAAAAGAAGAAAGGGAAAGATCAGTGGAAAGATGACAAGAAGAGTGGAACAATATGAAAGATGTTACCCAGTGGCCAAGACGCTGATCCCGAGTCTAAGGGACTGGGTGGACCGTGGTCACAGACGACTGAGTTACTTTCTGACGTAAGTGATCACCAGGATATAGGTGTTTTAGGGCTTATCTTCATAGGTTCAGAAAGGCAGATACAGATAAATAACTATACTGCGAATAATCCGACCCTGTTACTTACACAATAATTGAGTGTAATAGATGAACAGTAGAGAGAAACAAAAGGTATAGAGAAATAGGTATGAATCTTGTTACTGTGAGGAAGATGATTGTGAAGATGACTAGAAAGTAATGAGGGATGGAATAGTGTACACAATTGCATCCGAGTAGTCATTAAAAAGAAAGAAAAAGAGAAACACCAGCTGTACCAACGAAAGAGATGAGATTTAGATAAGAGAAGGGAGTGCTCCGAAGTGCTATAAGCCTAACAGCGGCCATTCCACGTTTGAAGTACGGTACGTGCGACAGTCTACTGCGCACAAGTAGAAGAAGGTGGTTTAAGTTGGTAGGTAGGATAACAGGTAGGCATTCGTTTGCAGGACCTCCTTCAAGGGGAAATAAGTTCAGATATAATAATCTACCCTTAATCCAGCGCACGCTAGCCATCCCTATGGATGGGTTAAACTGGTACGGTTTTTAGAAAATTTCATCCTCAGGGAAGAAAAAAAAGTCTTTAAAGTTTTGTTGCATTTAATGATCTTACAGCGGCTCATGATACAGTAAGGAAAGGAGGTTTTAATTAATAAATTTTCAGTAAAAAGTACAATCCGCTATGAACCAATTGCATGATTATTAAATAGCATGATCAACGACCAAATGTTTTAATAAACCTAAGATTAGCCTACCACAACGGTCAGTACTCTCTCCACTACTATTGAGCCTAGCAGGTAAGCCGGAAACACAACGCAGTTCCAGTACGCAGACGACTGGAAATACCAGAAACATTTGAAGACATCGCCATAACAGATCTAAATATACTAAGCAAATATTTGCACAAGTAGAGACTGTAATCAAATGCTTCCAAAACAGAGCTTAGTTGCTTTCACCTGAATAATAAGCCTGCTGGAAAGGAACTCAACGTACGGTTTAAAAATGCTACTCTTACCCGCAACAAAACACCGAAGTACCTGGCGTAACACTAGACAGAACGCTATCTTTTAAGGAGTTTGTTCAACAAAAGCGGCCCACATTACAGTTTAGTTACAAAGTTCACACGTGAAAACAGTCGACATTTAGCTGCACAGTATGATGAGCATGATTATAATAACTTCCAGTGTTAGTTACATTCCGCCTTTTCATCTACGACAAGTTGACGTAATTAATTAAAATATGCCGATATACCAAGATATTGAGGATGCCGGCAGTACCCAACACAACAATATTAATTCACTTAATATTTATTTTGTAACTGGTTAAAGTTTGAGATATACCTGTACTATTATTGTTTAAAATATGTTTCTAAATTTGTTGGAATTGCCATACGGTTTCCAGTACTAAATCTGAGGGTGGCTTCTCCGAAAAACTTAATCTTCTTCTTCGAGTGTCTCTCCTATTGGAGATTGGATATCATTATGGCGATTCTAATTTTATTTACTGCTGTTTTCAATAATTCGTTAGTGGTATAACCAAACCAATCTCTTAAATTTCTCATCCAGGGCATTCTTCTATGGCCTGGATTTCTGCGTCCTTGGATTTTTCCTTGCATTATATTTTGTAGGAATGTGTACTTTTGTCCTCTCATCAGGTGGCCTAATAAAAACTTAATAAGGAACCGTTGGAACCGTTTTTAAAATAGCTATGTATTTATTTCGTATATATATATATATATATACCCGGTATTTAGGTGGCACACGCCCTTCCGGTAGGGATCTATGCAGGAGTATCACCGAGCCGCAAGCCCTTATCTCTTGCCGTACTGCTCCACCATAATCCGATCAGATACCAGCATATTCTAGATTAAGCCGCAGATTTATTTAGAATTTTAAACTGCTGCGTTAGCCTTTTTGTTTTCTGTACACCGAGCTGCGGATTGAACTGACATCTCTCGCAGTGAAGCGAATGAGAAGCCAGCCGCCCAGCCCGATTGGCTATCCGATCGACATTTATTTCGTATAATGTTGTTATTTATACATCATGAACTCTGAAATATACCATACATCTTTACTTCATCAGAATAAATATGTATGTACATACATTTTGCATGTATATTAATATCGACTGAAAAAATCAATTCTAAACAATGCAATCAATTGTAACGCATTTGATCTAATCACTTCATTAATTTATTTAAAATATTAAATTGCTGACCTTCGCTTGATTGATTGTAGGGAGCTCTAATTTATTTGTTTAAGAAACAATAAAAGTCAAGCTGGCATATTCTTAAGACAGAAGAGTAGTTAGTAAATCAATGCAAAGTACCTGTCGTAAAATTCAATTACCCTTGTTATATCGATGTGAGAGTGACGTATCGTGGTTTGAAGGTGAGAATACATTGTATAAGCAATATAATCTACCGTTACATCTATGTTTATGTATTAAATACTAAAACAATAAGGGGAATCTCTCTTCGAAGTAAGGGAGGTTAGAAGTGGAGAATAATAGTGTTTTTAAAAGTTAAAAGCACTCAGGGTTTTGGCAATGCTATGTAAATAACCACGATGTTTTTGAAAGTATAAACTAAACTTGCAGGAAGAACAGAAAAAGATTTGTGGCAAAGTCACGGTAAGCAGTTCAGTGGATGTTCTGTAATGAGTCTCTGAATATATTTTTCTGAGCAGTAAAAGCAATGTTTCAGAAGATATTTTTTATAACTTTTTCGAAACTATTACAACTTAGCTGTTTTTGGTAAAAAAAGCTTTTTGGTAAAATATTACTTACTTGCTTACTTCGTGACGTTACAACCATTCGTGGGTTTTAGCCTACCGAGAACATGCATACACTGTTTTCTGTCTTGAGCAACCTCCATCCAATTCTCCACGCCCCTAGTGCTTAGGTCTCCTGCTACATTATCTCGCCACCGGAGACGAGGGCTTCCGCGTGGTCTCCTTTGAGTTTGGACTTCCTCCCACACACCAGTCTTCTGGACTTTATTTCTTATCCTATATTGTCCTGATGCTTCATTCAGCACAGGATCAAAGATCTTTCTTAGGATTTTTCTTTCCCAAACACATAGTCTCTCCTCTTTTGCCTTTGTTATGGCCCACGTTTCGCTTCCTTACATCACAACGGGTCGTATGATTATTTTATAGACCTGTATCTTCGTACGTCTTGTTAGTTGTTTCGATTTTATAAGGTTTTGAAAGGCAAAAAGACATCTATTACCGGTCTGAATCCTGTTGTTTATTTCTTGTGATCTGTTATTGTTGTTCGAAGATACTTGAATTCTCTAACGCGCTGAAAATTAAAGTCATCGATGGAGATGTTCTGACCAATTCTGTCTCTGCTTTGGTTATTGCGGGTCATATACATATATTTTGTCTTGTTTTCGTTTATTTGGAGCCCCATCTTCTCTGCTTCCTCCTCGAACCTCACCAAAGGCTCCTTCATCCTTAATCGTATGTTTCCTATTAGATCGATCATCATCATCATTTTGGCTTTACAACCCTGTGTGGGTCCTAGCCTCCCAAGAATTCTCTTCCAGTCGTCCCTATCCATCGCCTTCCTCCGCCAAGCACGTATTTCCATATTTCTCATATCTTGGTCTATGTTATCTAGGAATCTTGTTCTGGGTCTTCCTCTTCTTCTTTGACCAATAGGTCTATCAAGGAGCGTTTTTCTAGCTGGGTCGGTTTGCTCCATCCGCATTACATGGCCTACCCACCTCAGACGTCCTATCTTAATGTGTTTTACGATATCTGGTTCCTGGTATATTCTATAGAGTTCGAAGTTGTATCGTCTTCTCCAGACACCATTTTCATTTACCGCTCCATAGATTCGCCTCAGTATTTTTCTTTCGAAACATCCTAACATGTTTTCATTGCTTTTTGTTAAAGTCCAGGTTTCTGAACCATATGTTAGGACTGGGCGTATTATTGTTTTGTAGAGTTTTACTTTTGTATTTCTTGATATAACTGTAGATTTAAAAAGGAGATTAAGCCCAAAATAGCATCTATTAGCCGTGCAAATTCTGCGGTTTATCTCTGCGGTAGTGTCATTTTCAGTATTGACGAGCGTTCCCAGGTATACAAATTCGTTAACTGCTTCGATGACGTCGTTTTCTATAACAAGTGGCCGTAGTATTTGTGGTTGCGGACCTATTTTCATGTATTTCGTTTTATTATTGTTTATTATTAAACCCATTTTTGTAGCCGCTTCCTTTAGTGCTACATACGCCTCTCGTGCTGCGTTTTCCGTTCTCCCAACAATATTGATATCATCAGCATATGCTAGGATTTGCACAGATTTGTTATATATTGAACCGGTAGTTGTGATTTGTGACGTACGTATTACTTTTTCCAGAGCTAGTTTGAATAGTATACAGAAGAGTGGGTCTCCTTGACGTAGCCCGTTATTTGTATTAAAAGGTTCAGAGAGTTCTTCCTGGATTCGTACTCTGCATTCAACTTTTTCAAGGGTTAGTTTGGTTAGACTTACCAACTGATTTGGTACTCCTAGGTCTATCATTGCTCTAAACAATTCTCTTCTATTTACAGAATCGTAGGCTGCCTTGTAGTCTATAAATATGTGGTGCGTGTCTAAACCGTATTCCAGTGTTTTATCTAGAATTTGTCTCAGGGTTTAAATCTGATGAATTGCTGATTTACTACCTCTGAAACCAGCCTGGTATTGTCCTAATATTCCCTCTGCATACGGTGCCATACGATGACATAGTATATTGGAGAATAAAAAAATTTTGTTAAAATCCTTTATAAAAGGTATATAAAATTGCCTCAAACGGGCTATCACAAACACATTGCAAAACGTTTTCGGATTAAACAATCCATCATCAGTGCAAACCTGAAAGTATATAACCACTTTAATTAAAAAGAACGTTAAATGAAAATGTTGACAAAGGTTAGAGCAAAATGTGGTTAATACTTACGGTTGTACATGCTAGTAGCCACCAAAATATATGGGTAAAAACCCCTTAAAAGTTATAAATTTAACATTATTTTACATTATTAGTTTTTATAGTTTGTGATGGTTAAGTTACCGTTGGATAGGTAACATGGCGGCGTATGACTCTACATGAGTAAAATGGTCCTGAGACGAAGTGCCTACGAGGACCTGTTGATAACAACTGATTATAATGACATTGATGACAAGTTAGGACGGATGTTGTGTCAGAGCAGTCAGTGTAACTTATGGTAGTTGTCTAAAATTGACAGATGTCAGCCTTATTTAAAATTAAAAAAATTTAAAATTATAATAATGTAACAGTATCAACCATCAATATTGTAATCTGTATTGTAAATTAATCAGATAGGTATATTTGTAACATTGAAAATTGGTTTTTTAAAAATTAATGTAGGTCAACTAGAATTTATGAAATTTTGTGGGATTGATAGGCAACCAACTATACATGTGTAAGGATATATTTATTTTAAGCTAGAGATTTTGTCAAAAGGCCCTGTATGTTGTGAGACATTTGGTACCTAGAAAATGGTAAAAAGACACATGTGGGAAGATGGGTCCTAAAAGATATATTATTGAGTATTGATGTAATAGGTGGAAGTGTGTTTAGATCTGTTATTGAGCTGAAATGTAAATGTGACAAGAATGTGATCATAATATGGTGTTCATGTAGTACTCAACTTAAAACTTAAGTATAGAAGGCCCTTTATGTCAAAAAACTACATTTGGTACCTAGTAAAGATAAATAAAATAGATTTTTAAGTTATAAGTAAGTAAACATGAATTACTGGTTATGTGTGTAAAGTAAAGATGGTAGGTTGTTTGTGTATGTGGGCAAGTATGCCAGACTGAAAGAAATATGATGGCTGAAAGATGGTTAGGTGTGATATTGTTCCTACATTGCTCGAGTTATAACTCAAGAAAACAAAAGGCCCTATATGTTAAAAGAAACATTTGGTACCTAAGAAATATAAAAGTAAAAAGGATGAGTTATAAGTTAGAGTGTAGGTAGGTGAAAAGTTTACAGGCTTATGGAGTGTATTGTGACAATATGTGGAAATGTAAGAGTAATTGTGTTTAAGGTGGATCTGTCAAGTTTACTAAAGATGTGTGATGTTTAAATGTTATTATGAAGATGAATGGGAAAACTACAAAAGACTGAGGACCACAGAGACCCGAAAACCAAACCCTGAGGGAAATTGGATGAGTGAAAAGAAGTTGTAAATGATAATGAAAAACGCAGTATGAAAAGGTGAAGATGTGTGATTGAGTGGGTGATGGTGTATATTAATGAAAATTGTTTTTGGAAAGAATGAGGCATGAAGTGCTCTGAAATTATTTTTGTTGGGAAGGAGCATGGAGAATATTGGTTATTAGGTCAGATTTGAAGTTTGAATGCCTAGACAGAAGTGAGGAAAAAAGAGAAAGAAGTGAGGAGTTGGATATATTGAACAAAGTTTGAGGGGGCTAAGGATGATTAGTAGGTGATAAGAGAAGGATGAGAATTTAAATAATAAAGAAGAAGTAAGTTTGATAATAAGTTATGAGAATAATTGACGGTGGAGCGGAAGAAAGTCTCGATTAAATGAAACATGGCGATTGACACAATTTGGACTTCTCTGTTTTTCTTTAATGATTTCTAGGTCTTCATATAGGTCTAATTTGAGGAAGTTTTTTTGTGGGATGTTGTGAATAAGTGAGACGTCTTCTGGGATATTGAGAGTGTGGTTGTGTTCTTTAAGGTGTTGAGAGAAAGTGGAAGTATTTTCTCTTTTTGTGTGCTCTAAAGAGCGTGAAAACAATGATCTACATGTTCTTCCTATGTAGGTAGCATCACAATCAGAACATTTTAATCTATACACACCACTACGGTTCATATAGTTGATGGGGTCTTTGGAATTGGATATGTACTGACCCAAGTTATTAGGTACTTTAAATGAAACATGAATGTTTTCAACCGAACGTTTAATTAGATTTCTAATATCTCCAGAAAGACTCTCATGGTGATAAGGAAGTGAAACATAATTGGGTTTGGTGGTAGGATCTCTGGGGAACGCAGTCTCCTGCAAGTTCCTACGACGTTTTCTATAAATGAGTTTATTGATGATGTTATGATCATAACCGTTGTTGACTGCTATTTGTCTGATAATGTTTAGTTCTTTTGTGTAGTTTGAATGAGAAAGTGGAATGGTTTCCAGGCGATGGATGTAACTGTGAAAAGCAGCATATTTGTGAGACATGGGGTGATTGGATGAGAAGGGTATTACATGGTCAGTCTGTGTAGGTTTCCTAAAGATACTGAAGTCGAAGTGGTCATTTAATCTGGTAATGGTGAGATCAAGAAAATTAATTGACTTGGAAGATTCTAGTTCCATGGTGAACTTGATATTGGGGTGAATTTGATTAATTTTAGAAAGTAATAGTTCAGCTGAATTGGAGTTACCTGAAATGAAGACTAAACAGTCATCAACATAACGAAACCAATGGAGTATTTCAGGATTTGTCATAATCTGTGTGGATTCTAAATGATCCATAAATACATCAGCTAATAGGGGGGAAAGACAGCTGCCCATGGCTAAGCCATCAGGTTGTCTATAATATTTGTTGTTAAAAACAAAAAAGTCTTGGTCTAAACAAAGTTGTAATAATTGGATAATGGAGTTCGTAGTAGACTGGGTGATGGAATTGTTTCTTAGAAGAGAGTGAACCAGATTAATTGTTTCTTGTTTGGGGACAGAGGTAAATAAGTTGCTGACATCAAATGATAGCATAGTAATGTTGGGGTGAAGATTGATATGTTGTAAGTTGTTGACTAGATGACTGGTATTTTTGACTGAGAATTGAGGGGTAAAGTTTGTCAAGTTGCTGATAAGATTCAATATGAATTTAGATAGGATGGAAACTGGAGTGTTTATGAAACTAACAACTGGACGAATAGGAATGCCCTCCTTGTGTATCTTAGGTAAACCATACAGTCTGGGTGTTAAAGGGTTACTTGGAAGTTTGTAATATGGTGCGAAATGTTCGGAGAAGAAATCTGTGAAATGTTTGATGTTATCTTTTAATTTAATTATAAACTTTTTTGAAGGATCTGTTGTGAGTAGAGTGAAGTTATTATTATTAAGGAAAGTAGAAACTTTATCATTGTATGAAGATTGATCTAAGATCACTAGACAGTTACCTTTGTCAGCTTTGCTGATGATTAGGTTGTTTGATTTGATTTTTGTTATGATTGATCTGAGGGTTTTTAAATGTTCATTGCGTTTATTGTGAGAAAATTTGGGAAAGTTAGATGTTAAATGGCTATTATCATGGGTGGAAGGAAAGTTGATAGATGAGTAAGTGTTGGGATTAGAGACTGTTGAAGAGTTAGATGAAGAATTTTTATTTTTAAATTTGTTAATAGTATTAAAACAGGAGTTTCTAATTGAAGTTTTCTGATTTAAAGGAATAGAGAGGTTTTGAATGATGATGTCTAGCTCAATGGAGAGACTCTGAAGGTCCTTTTCCGAAACCTTACTAGGAATGGAGTATTTGAGGCCTAGACATCTGTCAATTTTAGACAACTACCATAAGTTACACTGACTGCTCTGACACAACATCCGTCCTAACTTGTCATCAATGTCATTATAATCAGTTGTTATCAACAGGTCCTCGTAGGCACTTCGTCTCAGGACCATTTTACTCATGTAGAGTCATACGCCGCCATGTTACCTATCCAACGGTAACTTAACCATCACAAACTATAAAAACTAATAATGTAAAATAATGTTAAATTTATAACTTTTAAGGGGTTTTTACCCATATATTTTGGTGGCTACTAGCATGTACAACCGTAAGTATTAACCACATTTTGCTCTAACCTTTGTCAACATTTTCATTTAACGTTCTTTTTAATTAAAGTGGTTATATACTTTCAGGTTTGCACTGATGATGGATTGTTTAATCCGAAAACGTTTTGCAATGTGTTTGTGATAGCCCGTTTGAGGCAATTTTTATATACCTTTTATAAAGGATTTTAACAAAATTTTTTTGTGATATATGGTATACAGCCAGCTACAGGAACTTAGTTTCCTCGTGGAATTTTATATTGGAGAATATTTTACATGCTGCATTCAGGAGCGTAATTCCTCGATAGTTAGAGCATTCAAAGATATCTCCCTTTTTGTGTATGGTGCAAAGTATTCCAATATTCCAATCACTGGAAGGGACTTCTGTATCCATATTTCTTTTATAAGCTGCTGTAGCGCTATTATGATATCGTGGCCACCTTCTTTATATAATTCCGCTGGAAGATTATCTATTCCGGGTGATTTGTTTCTGGCTAGTTTGTTTACAGCGTCTTTAACTTCCAGGATCGTTGGTGGTTCTCCTCCCTCTCGTCTGCTCCGCTTACCTCACAGCTTTCGTCTTCCGGGTTTTCTTCTTCTTCCTCTATATTAAGTATCTGGTTAAAATATTCCGTCCATCGATTTAGTACGTCTGTTCTTGTTGTTAATAGATCGCCATTCAAACTTCTACATTGATTTGTGTTTGCCTTGAATTCTTTTCTGTTGATGTTAACTTTCTTATAGAATGTTCTGAATTCTTTCTCTCTGTTGAGGTTTTCTATATATTGAAGTTCCTTTTTTAAGTGGTTTCGTTTCTTCATTCTGTGTATTTTCTTTTCTTCTCTTCTCTTTGTCTGGTAATTCTCTACACTTGTTCTAGTTCGGCGGGTAAGCATTTTTGCATAAGCTTCATTTTTTTCTGTGTTGCGTCTTTGATTCATCGTCAGATCAGTAATTTTTTCGGGTACAAGTTTCTGTTCCTATTTGATCTTGTGCTGCTGACTCAATATCTTCCTGTATCGTGTTCCAGTAGGAGTCTATATCTCTCTGGTCTTCTTCGCTTGGACTTTGATTTCTTAACCTATTGGTAATATTTTCCCAGTACTGTTTTGCAGCAGTTGCGCACGAAAGTCTCCTTCATTCTTATTCGTGTGTTTTCTATTAGATCGATATCGTCTGCAAATGCTAGTAGTAAGTTTGGTCCTTCTCGATGAAATACTGTATTCGGTTTTTCGATTCTTGCACTTCTTATTATGTGGTTGGTAAAATATTGTATTAGTTATACTTAAGGCAATGTTTATCTGTAAGACGTAACTGATAGCGATTTGTTCGTAAGTAGTGACAGTTTCGCGTATTGTGAACGTAGACATTAGACTGCTTTAGAACATGAAATATCAACAGAGTAGGTAGCGACATAATTTTGAATTAAAAAAAAAATTATTTCAAAATTCCTTTATAAAAGGTATATATTAAAACAGTGGATGTGGGATCGAGCCCCAGCTCGGTGTACAGAAAACAAAAAGTCTAACGCAGCAGTTTAAAATTCTAGATGAATCTGCGGCTTAGACTAGAATATGCTGGGAATCTGATCGGCCTATGGTGGAGCAGTACGGCAAGAGATAAGGGCTTGCAGCTCGGTGATACTCCTCCATAGATCCCTACCGGACGGGCGTAACGCCTAAAAACCGGATATATATATATATATATATATATATATATATATATATATATATATATTAACTAGGTGGAGAAATAAAAGACAAAGTTGATACTACTTCATCTATTTTGAAGACGTTTCGCTATCGAATTCTGATAGCATCATCAGTTCATCTAAAAATTTTTACATTATGAGTACCACACATTCATGAAGAATATGTTAAATAGTTACCTTAAAAAAGATATGTAGTTGTCAATGGTATTAAAAAGGTAGTACAAAAACTCAAATAAATGGACATCATATGGTGATATTGTATAAACAATTAAATAACTAACAACATTTAGAGACTTAGTAAAAATTAGCAAAGCAACAGAACACGTGGTCTAATAAGCATATAATATTTAATATAATATTAACTAGTGAAAAAGAACTAAGAAAATCATTGATTCACTTCCAACTATGCAAAAAATTTTATTTTATGACTTCATCTTAACTTTTGGTAGCATTATTTAAGTTATCTACATTGAGATCTAAAAAATATATATATAAAAAAAAGATATAAAGTGAAGTTACCACTGTATGCTTGGCACCTGTTGCGGTTGAAATGGCGTTAATTAAAAGGTACCGAGCTAATGACATGAACAGACAGCCAACCTTGAGGTCGAAGATTCTTCGACAGAACAGCAAGGTTAATAGTACCAACCCACTAATTTACGGGCGGTATATTTGAAAAAGTTAACATGCGTTTGAATGATAACCCTCCCGTAAGAGACCAAACAATGAAAGAAATTAGCGATAACGCTAATCCCCTGCATCAACTAGTCTAGAACAAACAAGTAGGCATAATTCATTCAACTCCATATATAAAAGAGTGATAAACCGTTAACAGTGTAGTTGGATATACAGCTACAGGTGAATCACGATAAGCACCTAATTTCCAAAAAGTCCAAGGTCCCACGCTTGGAACTTTATAAATTAAAGTTGATAAAGTTGTTAAAGTTGATAAAGTTGATAAAGTTTATAAATTAAAGTTCCAAGCGTGGACTCGAAGATGAAAAACAATAAATCACCTGGAGAAGATGGGATAGTCATTGAACAAATCAAAGAAGGAGAAGTGACGTTACTAAAATGTATTGAAAAATATGTTCAATGCTTGTTTAACAAGAGGCGTAACCCCCTCCCAGTGGCATAATGCAATAATAACCATAATGCCGAAAAAAGGTGACATTTCAGACTTAAAGAACTACAGACTGATTAGTTTGCTCTCCCATACGTACAAAATATTCATGAAGATAATAACAAAACGGCTTGTAAACAAACTGGATAGTTACCAACCTTGTGAACAGACTTTACACAACGTGCTACGGAAAGATCAATATTAGGTATTACCGTGAGAGATAAAGTACTAAACCTAGAAATAAGAAGAAGAACAGGAGTCACAGATGCAGTTGAAAAAATAGCCATGGCTAAATGGGCTTGGGCCGGACATGTTGCCAGATTAACGGATGATAGATGGACCAGAAAGATTCTGAAATGGCGACCAAAGCAAGATCCATATCGAAGCAGAGGACGACCACTGACTAGATGGACGGATGATATCAAGCGCATCACCACAAACTAGATGCAAGAAGCTCAAAATAGAAATAGGTGTAAAATTTTACGGGAGGCCTACGTTCAGCAGTGGCTACTTGATGATGATAACGAGTAATGAATTTGAGATCATAGTAAACCGCAGATATGTGTAAATTAAGTATTCGTGTCCTCACCTGTTTATCTCAATTTAAAAACTTTTTAACTTAATCCATTCCACACCAAAATAACATAAACAATCTTACAAGCGTTTTTTTTTGTTTAACAGACATAAAGAATATCTATGTCACATCGTTCGCGAAAGCTACTTAATATTCTACTACTGCATCTTACACTAAAAGTTAATTTGAATGTTTTATTATTGCAGTCTGTTATAAAAATAGTATAAATAAGATCAACAATGAACTTTCCCATAATTGAATTACAGATGAGGAATGTTTTTTTATTCTATTCGAAACCATAAATTTTAGAGAACGTATCAAGTGTTTCTTGTAAACGATGCTTCTGTATGTAAATATCGAGTTTAAATATTCAGAGAGGCTTGCGCGGTTGTTAGATAAAAAATATTTTTTGTATAACAATAAAACACAAGTTTTTGTAAAATTATAAGTTCAGTTTTAAAATATTACAAAATTGGTGATATGGATCTAACCAAACAATTTTTTTTTATTGAGTTAATGCCTCGACAACTATGATCATTGGCTTGGTACAGTCAGGTACCTAGTGTAGTGTGTGTGTATGTGTAGAGTAATTGTCTTGATACTTAGCAAAGTCGACGTCATTGTCTTTGCTAAGAGACGCTAATTGTATCCGAACGTCTGCGGTCCCTCCGGTGAGTACCGATCGCACATGGATAGAAATTATTTTCATTCATTAATTTTTAATAAACAAAAATTTCTCTACCCAGATGGGATTCGAACTCACGACCTTTAGGTTTAAAGGTAGGCGCTCTTACCACTGAGCCACAGAGGGGATAAACCAAACAATTAATAGGTACTATATTTTTTGGAAATAAACTACAATTTATCCAAAATTGCAAAGATTTTTCTGAATGATATTCTTATTTTGATATTTAAAATATTTTAACATCTTTTGGTCTACAAGCACAGTATATTGCTTAAAAAGAATTAGTAGGTTTACTCTGCCGCCAGTCCTTTGTTCTTCATATTCCATTTTTTTTCAGGCGCATAATTTCCACGCGCAGAAAAATTCCAGTTTTTGATACACTGCTCACTATAATTTTTAATACACTGCTCGAAAATAAATAGGAAAAGTGTGACTTGTGGCGACCTAAAATTTAATTAGATTTTCGGAATAATGAATACTTTCCTAAATTTAGCGTTTTCGACAATTATCAATAGTTTCCCAAATAATTATTACTGTTTGTCCTTCGAAATGTATTATGTTGAATCCATCAGTTTTGATTAATCGAATATTAAATTTTTTGTATTCATTAGAAAATCACGTTGTATTCACTGTTACTAGTGAGAAATGTCATAAAACGAAGAGCTAATGAGCAAACTAATTTCTATAAATGAAAAAATAATAATACATTTGAATTATAAATTATATTTTGAGGACTACAATACCAGTTATAATAAAAAATAGCATTATAAAAAACACAAGTAGCGAACTATGAATACAAGTTAGAATAGAATATATATACTTTCACAATCACAACTTATTAATAACAAAATAATGAAATGAAAAAATGTCATATAGCCTAAAGATCCCACTGTAGGATCACTACGTTCATAACGTAGTTAGTCAAACTCATATTTTAGACTTTTAAATTAAATATATATATATATATATATATATATATATATATATATATATATATATAAAAGGCTAGGATGACAAATCACACTGTTTGTTCAGTAAGGTAACTACGCCACCTAGGAAAGAAATCTGAACTACCAACATCTACCAAAATTAAATATAATTAAGTAAAAGCTGTAAAAATGCTGTTGAGACAGAAAAAATACACATTTCGGCATTGGAGCGTATGATACGTTAAATGAGAGGGTACTACACAGTATCTTCAATATTAATGAACGTATAGCGACATACGAGATATGATAGGGTACTATGAATAAAAATAGATTTACCATAAGACAAATTTTGATTTTTTGACTTAAAGAAGGCCTCAGATTCAGTACAAAATAAACAACTGAATGAATCCTAACATGCGAAATGGCAAATGAAAGGGGAGGATATAACGAATATATTCAGATAGAAAAAAAGGCATCAGGTTCAGTACAAAATAAAAAACTGATTGAATCTTAACATGCGACATGGCAAATGAAAGGGAGGATATAACGAATATATTCAGATAGAAAAAATTAACAAGGCGACTACTAAAAGGGCACTACGCAGTATCTTCAATATTAATGAACGTATAGCGACATATAAGATATGATAGGGCACTATGATATATAAAAATAGATTTCCTTTAAGACAAATTTTGATTTATTGACTTAAAGAAGGCCTCAGGCTGAGTACAAAATTAATTGATCGAATCCTAACATGCGATATAAATCTTCTCAGCTATTTAATATTCTGTTTTAAAAGGTTCAAGAAAATTATGTTTTTTACATAGCTTAAATTTTTTAAGTTTAAAATTTAAGTTTTGTTTTTAAGACTAAAGCATGAAGAATCAAACCAAAGCTGGATTTTAGGAGGCCTGTTATATAGTTTCTGCAAATAAGGTAATACTCAAATTCTTGCAGAATATAAAATAGTAGATTAGGCAATAGTAGATAGTAAAATAGTAGTCAATTAGGCAATATGATTTTTCAAACTTTAGAAGTGTGTATAGTGGGTATGTGAAGAATTTTACCATTTATGACATTTATTTTCCTCTTTTTGAAGAACTTCTATAATAATTATTTTATTATTTTGGATATTATTTTGGAATATTCTTTGAAACTGATGGAATATTTTAAATCTTGCAACAGCGGCATTTTTCGCCAAATCTATTGCGCACGAACCTAGGAGTGGATTCAAAATTGGAACCGTGAAAATGCGAGAGTGAAACCTACTGATTCTTTTTAAAGCAATATACTGTGCTAAAAGTAACTATAAACGATTATACTAGAATCACATTCAAGTTCAGTAGGTGCAACGACAACATTATGACAATTTTTTTCTGAAAATATCTGTAGAGTGGGCGTATTTGAACCAAATTTTTCTGACCATCGAGCTCCATTTTTATTTATCGACTTTGAGCATAAAGTTGTTGACACTAATCAAACACTTCAATGGTCTATTATTTCTTCTGGTTTACAGAAACTTAAACGTGGTCTAGTTAGTTAAAAGAAGTACTTTTTCTGATATTAATAATGATCCTGTTTTTTTGACAGTCGTTCTTACCGAAACTTATAACAACCTTTTTCTTTTTTTGTTTTATTAAATTCAGTACATATCCGACAACAAAATGGCCTAAAAAACGCTAAGACTAGCACTAGTACTTTTTTTTGACCTTAATTGTACATTCACATCAGAAATTATTGTCGATTAAACCATGTTTTAGTTTGTAAGTAAGCATAATTTTGATTCAGCTTAAAGGCTAAAAATATCTATCTGTTTATAAATTGAAAAAAAAAAATAGACCTGTCATCAATAATTGGACTCTATTTATCATGTATAATGGAAATAATAACACTACGTACAAAAAAAACTTATTGTCATTTAAAAAATAATGATCTTATTTATAAAAAATGTGCAATTTTGTTATATCGTATGCTTTGACGTACTTATCAAGAATACTGAAAGTACCGGTCATATGATTTATTTGATAGAAAGCATCCACTGATTGATTTCTCTGTGAAATACTTAATTGCCAGCTTAAATCATCTTAAGTATATTATTCATATATAGACAGCCACATTTTTATCAATAAATGAAAAATTCCCAAACGCCTTTTAAAAAATTAATGTCCGACCTACTATTTAATAATAATTTCACCTTTGACTTCGTATTTCTTCTTAAGAAATCTCGTGAATAAATTTAAATAGTTACACAAGAAGGCGCTAAAACTGAGGAGCTGATTTTTAAAGGGAATAAAGATAATTTGATGTTATATTTCTATCTCAACATCATTTAGCCAATATTGTATATAGGATTCAACTAATTTATTCAATTTGTCCCTGTTTCTTGTAATATTCATCTATCATGGACTGTACAAAATATCGGTAATAGGTTTATTTCACTCATTGTATTAAATTGCATCAAATATTGAGGAGGAAGACGTAAAGGAAGCATTAGGAAAATTAAAAAATAGAAAATCACCAACAGTAACCTTATTATACAATATAAGACAACAAAATCTACAATGTCCACTACACAGTGAAGACTTAACAAGAGAAGTGTCAAATGCCATCCTAAAACTCAAATACAATAATTAAGACTGAAGACGACACCAGGAATCGATCAAATATGTTCGGACATGTATAAAAAATGCGACGATCAACTTTTTGCAATCCATAAACTAATAGTACTTATATGGCAGAATGAATTGGTACCAGAAGAGTGGCTGAAGAGAATATGTCCGTTGCATCAAAAAGGTGATCAACTGGAGTGTAAGAACTATAGAGGCATTACTTTGTTAGTATATTTGTATAAAATCTTCAGCAATGTATTGTTTGAAAGACAAACATTTTACAAAGGATATTGTTGATCAATAGCAATCCCGATTTACTGCTGGAAAGTCAACTACACATCAAATCTGAAGCACACAGGCCAATTTTAGAAAAGTCACTAAAAATATAATATAGATACACACCATCTCTTCGTCAACTTCAAAGCAGCCTATGACAATCTGGAAAGAACTGCATTATATAATGCAATCATAGACTTTGGGATCCCACCTAAGTTAGTTAAGTTGACAAAGTTAAAGTTAAGCTCAAGCGTTAGAATTGAATAAAAAAACTCTACGTTCTTTGACATTCTTCTTCATAAAGTGCCATGTTTGTTCCGAAGGTTGGCGATCATCAGGGCTATACGTTTTTTCGAAACTGCTGACCGAAACAATTCGTTGTTGCTACAGCTATACCATTCCCGTAGATTCTTTAGCCAGGAGTTTCGTCTTCTTCCTATGGACCTTTTTCCTGCTCTTTTCCCTTGCATAATGATTCGAAGCAGTTTATATCTTTCGCTTTTTGTAATGTGTCCCAAGTATTGCAGTTTTCGTTTTTTGATCGTAAATATGACTTCCTTTTCTTTATTCATTCTTCTCAAGACCTCGACATTTGTGACTCTATCGGTCCATGATATTTTCAGGATTCTGCGATACATCCACAGTTCAAATGCCTCTAATTTTTTGGTATCAATCTTTTTCAACGTCCATGGCTCCATTTCGTAGAACAGCATAGAAAGTACGTAACATCTCATCCGGCGAAGTTTCATTTTAAGTGCCTAAATATTTGTATTTGCTAACTCGATCGATAATTTCATTGTGTAAATATAAATTTTGGACATTTTGTGTTGATTTCTATATTACCATAAATTTAGTTTTCTTTATGTTCAAAGATAGTCCATATTCTTCGCTGCAGTCTGCTATCTTATTCACCAATGTCTGTAGCTCTTCAAGTGTTTCTGCGATCAGAACGGTGTCGTCGGCAAATCACAGATTGTTTAATCTAATACCATTTATTTTAATACCTACGGATTGTTTAGAGAGTGTTCCATTCATTACGTCTTTGGAATAGAAAATAAACAGGGTTGGTGACAGTATATACCCTTGTCTCACACCTCGCTTTATTTCAATTTCTTCAGTGGTATTATTCTCTACTCTCACTACTGCTTTCTGATTGTAGTACATATTTGCTATTAGTCGTATGTCTCGTTTATCTAAATTATTTTCTGCCAGGAGTCTGATTAGGTGATCATGCCGCACTTTATCAAAGGTCTTGTTGTAATCTATGAAACACATGAATACATCTTGATTTATGTCAAGACATCTTTGAGACATAACGTTCAGTGCAAACAACGCCTCTTTTGTTCCGAGTCCATTTCGGAATCCAAACTGGTTGTTATTGATGTCCATTTCCAGTTTTCTGTGTATTCTAGAGTGTATAATTTTCATGAATATTTTCAGTATATGGCTCATCAGACTGATTGTACGGTAATCACTACACTGTTTGACATTTATCTGTTTTGGTATAATAACAAAGGATAAAAGCCATTCTTGTGGTATTTTTCCTGATGTATAAATGCCATTGAAAAGTTCAACTAAAATGTGAATCGAGTCTTTTTTTATTAGTTTAAGGATTTCTCTTAGTTAGGGGACCTGGGGCTTTACCATTTTTCATTCTTTTTAGTGCGTACATTACTTCCTCTTCCGTTATTTCTGGACCTTCGTCTCCTTGTATGTTACTTAGCTCAGATTGTTGTCTATCATTTGCAAAGAATACTTCAATATAGTTTTTCCATGTCTTTAACTATTCTTCTAGTTCTGTTATTATGTTTCTGTTGACATTATACAGGGTATTTGGCTGCCTACGTTTTTGTGTACCCACAAGTTCTTTCATTTTTTTATGTACATTAAAAATATCTTGTTTTGCCTGCAAGAAGAAGGATCAAATCAGTCATCCATCTTTGCTTTACTTTTGGTTTTTTTTAGTTATTTTCCTAGCAGGACCTGTTATCGCCATTTTTACGTTTTGCCATTTTTTATCTATGTTGTTCGTTGGCTGAGATGGTTCTTTTTTATGAAGTATTTTCAAATTATTATTAATACTTTTTTGCAGTTTCTCCTTTACCTTCAGGTTACATAAATGATTGACGTCTATCTGATTTGCTCTTCTTTTCTGCTCCAATCTTTTTAGTTTAATACTCATTTGCGCTATTAGAGGGTTATGGTCTGAAAAGACATCTGCGCCTAGGTAAGTTTTAACGGATTTTAAGGAGTTTCTGTATTGTTCGTTTATCAGTAAAAAATCAATCTGGTTTCGAATTATTCTTTCGCCATTGTCCTGGGGTGATTTCCACGTATAAAATCTTCTCTTTGGTAAGTTGAAAAATGTATTAGCTATAACCATGTTATTCTCCTGGCAAAATTGAAGTAGTCTGTCACCTCGTTTATTTCTTTTACCGATTCCGTATTCTCCTACATGTTTGCCACTTTTTCCTTTACCAATTTGGAAGTTGAAATCAGCTAGAATTATGGTGATGTCTCGTGGTTTCGTCGATTTTAATACTTGATTGATTTTTTCGTAGAATTGTTCAATTTCGTCCTCGGATTTATCTGCAGTTGGTGCATAGATCTGTATGATATTTAGTTTACTTGTGTTTGTTTGTAGTTGGAGAAATAAGAGCCGATCTGATACTGGAGTAAAATTAATGACCGACTGCATCATAGACTTAGATACGAAAACTGCTACGCCGTGTCTGTTTCCGGAGTAATATACCATGCCATTTGTTGTCGAAAAACTGCCAGAATTTGGCCACTTTGCCTCACTAATGCCTAGAATGTCGACATTTTAATCTTTGCATTTCTTGTATTAAATTATGCATTTTGCCTGAATCATACATACTCCTAACATTCTATGTACCAATTTTTAATACTCTCTTGGGTGTTTTTCTATTTTTTTAAGAGTGGTATTTAGCACTTCACAGGGATTTTGCTGGTTGACGACCCGGGAGGCCCTGTGGCTTCTTGTGATATACCTCCCATGCCGGATCCTGATCTCTGATTCCCATGATCAGTGGTTGACGTGGCTTTTTGTTGTACAGTCATAATGATCGTACTAGGGATATCCATGATGGATCTTTAATGTATTGGTTTCTTCTTGCCTTCTACATCCTTATGCCGTTGACTAGTAAATAGTTCTTCTGCCTTTTTGCCAATTTCTTGACCCCAGGACAAAAGAGTGCCCTTTCAATTGCATACCAACCAAAGTTGGTCAACAAGTGGGGACTGCTTATTGCGGCAGAGATTAACAATAGTCTAAGATAGAGGGACGCGCTGGCGTGTCTCCTATTTAATATTGCCTTGGAAAAGGCAATCAGACAATTAAATATTAGAATGAATGGAACCATTTTTAATCGATTGAAGCAAATTCTCGCATTCGCTGACGATATATGTAGTTTTAGTGGGCAAAAGTATAAGAGACATAAAAAAAATTTTGTTAAAATCCTTTATAAAAGGTATATATACCTTTTATAATTTTTATATACCTTTTATAAAGGATTTTAACAAATTTTTTTGTGATATATGGTATACAGCCAGCTACAGGAACTTAGTTTCCTCGTGGAATTTTATGAGAGACATGGTGCAGTATTTTACAATATTTGCGGAGAAAAAATCCAAATATATGTTGGTTTCTAAAAACCCCCGAAATATCCAACAGAGAATTCAAATTAACAACCACAGGTACCTTTGAGCAAGTCAAAAATTTCACATATCTTGGATAACTAGTAAACGCAACAAACAGGACAAGCGACGAAATAAAAAGAGGCATAGCAATAGCAAACAGAACTGTTCACGGTCTCCAGAAACATATAAAAAATAAAAATATAAAATTTGCAGTAAAGTTCATCGGGTAGCGGGTAGACACTTTTCTACGATCCTGGTGGAAAATAGGTCTACTACAGGGAAGCGACCCTGCCCACGCGAGCCATGCTTTGCTCTCAATTCCTTACTGAGAGAAATCATGTCCCATTCCTTCATCCTCCCAAAATCTAATTTCCTACTTCCTATCCCTCCCTGGTGAAGGGCAGCAGCGATCATCAGTACCAGTTCAAGGCGTAGAGGAAATGATCCTGGACCGGCTTGAAACTGGATTACCACAAGCATCACTGGAACAGTTTAAATGGTTGTGGTACTGCGATGGGGAAGGCAACGGGAAAACCACCCCATTATAAAATCCACAAATCTAAATGGCAGACGAGAAAAAGAAAATGGCCCTCAGTCCGGGGCACCCCTTAAATGGGGAGAGGGTGCGAAGAATCCCCCCGTCAACTACCCAAGAAAGTGGACAGAGAATACAAATATACGACCGAATAGTACGCATAGCCACCTGGAACGTACGCAGCTTATTTATGTCCGGGAAACTGGCAAACACTGAAGCCGAGATGACAAGACTGAAAATAGACATCTTGGGGATGAGTGAAGTAAGATGGCCTGGTTCAGGAGTACAAAAAACAAAACATGGATACATATATTATTCAGGTGGAACTGACCCAGAACATCGATATGGAACTGCTATATTAGTGTCGAACAAAATTGCTGAATCAGTTACAGACTTCATCCCTCTTAATGATAGAGTAGCAATGTTGAAATTACAAACAACTCACAGAAAACTAAATATTATTCAGGTCTATGCTCCAACAAGTGACAAGTCAGACGAAGAAATCGAAAAATTTTATAACAACATAGATGAAATAATGCGACTGACAAAAAGAGGTGAGATAACGATGATCATGGGTGACTTTAACGCTAAAGTTGGACGTGGTGCTGAAGGAGATCACATAGGAGCATACGGTCTAGGTACCAGAAATAATAGAGGAGATAGACTTGTACAATTCTGCGTAGAAAACAATCTGTTAATAGCCAATACCTTCTTCAAACAACATCCTAGGAGGCTATACACATGGAAATCACCTGCAGACAGAAAAGACAAAATTGTCAGAAATCAAATTGACTTCATTTTGCTCAATAACACATTCAAGAAGTACATACAATCTACAAAAACATACCCTGGAGCTGATATACATAGCGATCACAATCCAGTTATAATGGATTTTAGATTAAAAAGATTTCTCAAAGTCAAAAAGAAAACAGTGACAAGAAAAATAGACATCTCGCAACTGAAAAACCCTGAACAGAAAAAAGAAATAAGTATCAAGCTTGAGGAAGAAATAAAAACGATCGAAAACTTGGTACAGACAGACATAGAAGTGACATGGACTGCTCTAAAAACAAAAATAACAAAAATACAAGAAGAAGACATCGGGTTCATAAAACACAACAAAAAACAAGAATGGATAACGCAAGAGATCATGGACCTCATGGACGTAAGACGAAAACATAAAACAAACCCAATAGAATACAAACGAATCAATAAAATCATTAGAAAAAAGTGCAGGGAGGCGAAAGAAAACTGGATGTCAACAAAATGCCTAGAAATCGAACAACTTCAAGAAAAATACGACACCTTTAATATTCATAAAAAAGTAAAAGAAATGACAGGTAGACACAAAAAGAGACAAGCAACAATATTAAAAAATGAAAATAACGAAATAATTATGGGTACAGAAGACAAACTAAAGAGATGGAAAGTATACATACAAACTCTTTTTGATGAAGATAGACCTTGTTCTCCACCATCCACAGATAATCGAATAAATGAAAAAGGCCCAGAAATAACCAAAGAAGAAGTAATTCACGCAGTAAAATCTCAGAAAGACGGAAAAGCCACCGGTCCAGACAATATCAATGTCGAAATACTAAAACTAATTGCAGATAACGAAAGTAAAAGCCTAGACTTAATAACAACACTATTCAATAAGATATATGACAAAGGTAAAATACCAACAGACTGGCTAAAATCAACATTCGTAGCATTACCAAAAAGATCGAATTCCTCACAATGCGATGATTATCGAATATTAAGCTTGATGTCTCATGTCCTTAAAGCTTTTCTCAGAATTATACATACACGAATTTACAAGAAGTGCGAGTTTCAGATGAGTGACACTCAATTCGGATTTCGAAACGGATTGGGAACACGAGAGGCTCTGTTTGCTTTAAATGTGTTAACGCAACGATGCAGAGACATGAATGTAGATGTATATGCATGCTTTATTGACTATCGAAAAGCATTTGACTGTGTTAACCATCAAAAGATGATTGAAATTCTGAGAACAACTGGAGTTGACGAACAAGACTTGCGAATTATCTCAGAACTATACTGGCACCAAACGGCAACCATTGAAATAGAGCACACAACATCTGAAGATATACAAATCCGACGAGGAGTGAGACAGGGTTGCGTCTTATCACCCCTTCTGTTTAATTTATATTCGGAGTCCATATTCAGAGAAGCATTAGATCAGGTCCAAGGCGGAGTTAAGATTAACGGAATCAGCATAAACAACATCAGATATGCTGATGATACTGTTTTAATAGCAAGCAACGCACAAGAACTACAAAATATAATAAATGCGGTAGTTCACCACAGCGAAATGTTCGGCTTACATCTAAATGTTTCCAAAACGAAAACTTTAGTATTTTCAAAGACACCAATAAACATACATGTGTATGCCAAGGGTCAAATGATAGAACAGGTAAATTCTATAAAATATTTGGGAGCAAATATCAATAGTCAGTGTAACCCAAAAAAAGAAATACTATCAAGAATCGAACAAGCAAGAAGAACATTCATGAGCATGAAAACATTTTTTACAAGATCAGACCTTAGTCTGCAGCTTAGAATCCGAATGATTAGATGCTACGTTTTTTCTGTCTTACTATATGGCTGTGAAAGTTGGACAATGGACTCCGAAATAGAAAAAAGAATAGATGCCTTTGAGATGTATGTATACAGACGAATATTGAGAATTCCATGGGTACAAAGAGTTACTAATGTTGAGGTACTTCGTCGAATGAGTAAACAAAAAGAATTACTAAGAATAATCAAAGAGAGGAAAATGCAATACTTGGGTCATGTGTTGAGAGGCGAAAAATATAAATTACTTCAAGTTATACTGGAAGGAAAAGTACAAGGCAAAAGATCAGTAGGAAGACGTCAGAACTCATGGCTGAAAGACCTAAGGAGATGGTTCGACCGCTCATCCGCAGAAATCTTTCGCGCAGCAGTTTCCAAAACTACAATTGCCATTTGGATCGCCAACCTTCGAAAGGAGACGGCGCCATAAGAAGAAGAAGTAAAGTTCAAAATATACAAAACCTCAATACGACCGGTTTTGACATATGGGACTGAAACCTGGACCTTATGTCAAAATGATAAAAGACTTCTTGGTATTTTTGAGTGAAACATTCTTTGAAAGATTTTTAGGGCCGTAAATGAAAATGGGCTATGGCGTCGAAGATACAACTTTAAACTATATCAGTTATACACCGATCTAGATATTGACAAAATCTTTAAAGTGCAGAGATTTAGATGTACTGGATACATTACTAGGCTGTCAGATCGCTAATACATAACGCGATTAACATTTTTAAAACCACGAAGGAGATGTATTGGTGATGTGGAAAAAGACCTACAGATTCTAAGGGTCAGAAGATGGAGGAAGTTGCAAGGAATCGACAGAAGTGGCGACTTTTTTGTGAGAAAGCTAAGATTCACAACGGATTGTCGAGCCACTTATGATGATGAGTAACCTTCTTATGGATATCTTTCCACATTGCTATCGAAGGCAATTAATTAGCAAATATAAGTGCCCGCGATGCTATCGCTGACGACCAATCAGAGGTCGAATATCGAAGTGTGGCAAGTGATTTATAAGCCTTTTTCTAAAATGAAGTGTTATGCGTGTGGGATCGGGAATGGCAAAATTCGGTTTTTGAAACTAAAAAGATTAAAAGCAGAATTTCTCCCTGGCAACTAACAGCAACAAGCAGAAGATCCCAATCAATCCATTAGACCATTTCCTAATTGACTGTAATGGAACATGATTTTTATGGTCTGCGAAAGAAAATATGGCGCTTCATAAGAGGTCAAAGAACAAAGGTAAAGGAACTAGTAGGGATATAACACATAGAACAGGATACGTAGATTGACTACCTAAAATAGCTCTAATTAATAAAATTATAAAATACAATAAAATACCGGAAGAATGTAGAATGAACGAACTAATTCTACTATTCAAAAAAGGAGATAAAAAACAGCCAGAAATCCATCTTCTGTATAATAGAGATATTTCCCTAAACATTATAAAAACTATAGAAACCATCTACGAAAACAACAAAATGTAGGTCAGTATAGATGGAAAACTTACAGAACCTGTAGAAATAGGCAGCAGAATAAGACAAGGGGATTCATTGAGCCCCATGCTCTTCAATTTTATCATGGATGAAATCATCAAAACCGTTATCAAAGGAAGCAAATACAGAATGTAAAACAAAGAAATAAAAATACTTTGTTACGCAGAAGACGCAATATTGATAGCCCAAGATGAAGATAGTCTGCAACGACTAGTCCACAGATTTAACATAAGAGCAAAAAAAATTAATGATGACAATCTCATCTCAGAAAATTAAAACAATAGTAGTCAGCAATTCATGACGATGAAATCGAGAAGTAGTATGATCAGATCCAAGACATCTTACATGAACTTTATAAACACAAAATTTTATATATTATAGGCGACTTCAATGCAAAAATTGGGAAAGGTCGACGAGGTCAGACTGTAGGTCCTTATGGTCTACGACAACCTAACAATCGAGGACAGAGATTGTATGAATTTTGTTAAGAAAACGATATGGTCATTGCAAACACCTGGTATAAATAATCCAAGTGGCGACTATACACTTGGACAGCCCCATTTGATAATGACAATAGCCCTGAGTCTTTAAGAAATCAAATAGACTATATATTTGTAAATAAGCGTTTCCGAAATGCAGACAAAAAAGTCACTACATATCCTGGGGCAGATATTGGATCTAACCACCGACCACTTGTAGCGGATATAATAAACTAACCTTAAAACGAATTCAGCGACAACAACCAAAAACCAATGAACTTAACTTTGACGATATAAACATAAAACATAACATTAAAAAATAATTTAACAATAAAATAAAAAACATCGGGGAACAACTAGAAGATGCAAAAGAACTATGAAGTGAATTTAAAAAACAAGTTAACGAAATCTCCTCAAACAATGATTATAGAAAAAACTTAATCAAGAAAAATAAATGGATGACAGACGACATCTTGAAATTAATGGAACAACGTCGACTGATAAAATCTAATGTAACAGAATATAGACACCTGCAGAGAAGAATAAAAAATGAGATCAAATTAGCCAAAGAAAAATGGATGAGAGAAAGGTGCGACGAAATGGAGGATGTAATATCTAAACACGACTTATTTAATGTGCACAAAAAACTAAAAGAAATGAGTAACATATTTAAAAAACGAGTTCCCTCTGTACTCGTTGACAATAATAACAAAATTATTGTAAATGAGCACGAAATAAGAAAATAATGGCAGCTGTATATATCAGAGTTGTTTGAAGATGACAGGAATAATATTGCCGAATTCTACCAAAACTGTACTGACGGCCCAGAAATTATGAAATGGGAGGTAGAACATGCTATAAATATTGCTAAAATTAGAAAAGCTTGTGGTCCAGATGATACACCAACTGAATTGCTGAAACTAATAGATGATAACATAAAAGTAGTAGTAGACTTTTTAATTCAATATATAACACCGAGTGATTCCCGCAGATTGGCTCAAATCCATCTTTGTCGCAATACCTAAAAAACACAATGCGAGAAAATGCTCAGAATATCGATTAATTAGCCTAATGAGCCACACTCTTAAAATTTTCCTCAGAATACTTCACAACAGAATTAGACGCAAATGCGAAGAAGATCTTGAAGATACCCAATTTGGTTTTAGAAATGCTATGGGAACCAGGGAGGCACTTTTTGCGCTTAACATCCTATTACAAAAATGCCGTGACCAAAGAAAAGATGTATTTGCATGTTTCGTGGACTTCGAAAAGTCATTCGATAAAGTACAGCATGTAAAATTAATGCAAATACTGAAAAATATCGGAATAGATGACAAGGATATTCGTGTCATTAAAATTTGTAGTGGAATCAAACTGCTATCGTAAAAATTGGAGATAACTACACCGATGAAATCTCTATACAACGAGGATTCAGACAAGGTTGCATTTCACCGCCAACATTGTTCAATGTTTACTCGGACAAGTTATTTAAAAAGGCACTTGAGAGTCAACCATATGGAATAAAAATCCATGGGAAACTACTTAATGTGATTAGATATGCAGACGATACAGTAATTCTGTCAGATAATATTGAAGGTCTCCAAATTCTGCTTGATCATATTCACGAGGTAGGAGAGAAAATTGGCATTAAAATAAACTCAAACAAAACCACTACGGGTACCGCTTAGCGGGTAGCATTCCCCTACGATCCCGCTAGAGGGCTGGCTGCTACATGGAGTGGCGTCCCTGCTGTACGCTAGCTACTGACTTTCTCCTATGTCCAAGCCTTTAGGAGAGGCCAGGTCCCCAACCTATCTTCCTACCCATTTTCCAATCCTTACCACATCCTGATATATCCCGCTACCAACCCGCACTGGCCAGCGTGGTAGTGAAATGGCTAATTTTCCCCGTAAATGACATGACACAAACTAGAAAAAGGCCTTAGTCCCCGGCGGCCCAATGGTCCCTGGTGACGGTAGCCATCAGATTGGACCAAGGCAGAGGGTGCAAAGAATCACCGGGATAGACACGGCTACCATGGACAACGAACATTGCATATTGCCACTTATAACGTAAGAACGCTTGCAACTGAAGATAAGCTCATTGAATTAGAGGAAGAACTTAACTGCATAAAATGTATTGACTTCGAAATAAGAATTAAAAGGTAATAAGAAGATAATGGATAACCTGAATTAGAGAATGCTAAGGATGTATTGGGACTTTCCCAAATACAAAGAAAAGGAGAAAATCAATTAGTTTTAAAATCAGGGCATCTGCTACATTCCATTGGAGAAAACGATAAGGCCGCTGGCGGTGTAGGCTTTCTGGTGCACAAGAAACACCTAGATAAAATTATAAATAGTATAATAATTATATAGAGTGTAAGCTCAATAGTTGTGTACCTCATAATAAAACTGAACGAGAGATCCTCTATTAAAATTATTCAAGTATATGTACCCACGACGAGCCATAGCGATGAAGAAATTGAAAACTTTTATGAAGATATACATAGAGCTATAGAAAAAGATAAAACCCACCACCTAATCTTAATTGGCGATTTTAACGCTAAACTTGGATTTAAAGAAGATAACGCAGAAGTGGCTATGGGTTCATTTGGATATGGTGAACGAAATGATAGAGGAGGTGTGCTACTACATTTTTTGTTGCATCATCGGCTCTATGTGATGAACACATTCTTCAAAAAGAAACCAACAACGTAAGTGGACGTGGGCTAGTCCAGATGGCATAACAAAAAACGAAATTGATTTCATCATCACAAATAGAAAAAATATTGTCCAAGATGTTACAGTAATCAATAAAATGACTGTTGGGAGTGACCATCGGTTGGTTAGAGCAAAAATAATGATCAACATTAGACGAGAGAGGACAGCAATGATAACAGAGAGGCATTCTAATAAATGGAAATCGATAGAAGATAGAGTAGCTTATTAGAATCTCATAACTTCAGAATTGAAAGAAGTAGAACAACTAAATGAAAATGCATTAGATATAGAGGTGACAAATAGTGCGATTCGAAACGCCCATACAAAATATAAGTAAAAAGGAAAAAACCAGATGGATAAACTTACTCAAGCTACTAAAGATCTTATAAACAAAAGAAGAGAATTAAAAGAATCCACAAGGAAAAATTCCTGTAGCTGGCTGTATACCACGTATAACAAAAAGAGGTTAATCTTTGTAAATGGGTATATTTATTTAAAAAACCCTTAAAAGGGCCACATCAATAGAACAAACGTTTTCGGACTACACAGTCCATCATCAGGTTATTAAAATCGAAAATGCTAGGTCATAATGCCTGAGCCACCAAAATATTAGGGTAAAAACCCTTTAAATTACATTTAGTTATGAAATGTTGTACATTGTGTTATAAAATAACTGTGATGTTCTATATTAAATTAAATTTGACCAAAGGTAACACATGGCTCAAATGGGTTCCAGAGCCGGGTGAGAGACAACCTCTGCACTCGGAGAACAACGTGGAACTGAGTTCCACGTTGTTCTCCGAGTGCAGAGGTTGTCTCTCACCCGGCTCTGGAACCCATTTGAGCCATGTGTTACCTTTGGTCAAATTTAATTTAATATAGAACATCACAGTTATTTTATAACACAATGTACAACATTTCATAACTAAATGTAATTTAAAGGGTTTTTACCCTAATATTTTGGTGGCTCAGGCATTATGACCTAGCATTTTCGATTTTAATAACCTGATGATGGACTGTGTAGTCCGAAAACGTTTGTTCTATTGATGTGGCCCTTTTAAGGGTTTTTTAAATAAATATACCCATTTACAAAGATTAACCTCTTTTTTTTAGAATTAAAAGACAAATACACAGATAATTTTGTAACATTACGACAGTTAAACAAAGATATCACAAAATTCATTCGAAAAGATGTCAGAAATTACAACACTGAATACATAACTCAAGCCATCGATAAAAATAAAAGTTAAAGGTTCAAAAGTATTTGTAAACTTGTAAATAAAAAAGAAGAAACTACAACAAATAAGGAAGATATTTTTAAAATTGCTCAAGATTTTTACTCGGAATTGTATAAGCGAGAAGAACTTCCAGATCCTGATCAAAATCAAATACCAAAAGTTCAAAATGTAGGCTCAGAAGATATCCCAGATATCACAACAGAGGAAATAAAATCAGCTCTCTCGGAGATGAAAAACAATAAATCACCTGGAGAAGATGGGATAGTCATTAAACAAATCAAAGAAGGAGGAGGAACGTTACTAAATGTGTTGAAAAAAATGTTCAATGCTTGTTTGACAAGAGGCGTAACCCCCTCCCAGTGGCATAATGCAATAATAACCATAATGCACAAAAAAGGTGACATTTTAGACCTAAAGAACTACAGACCTATTAGTTTGCTCTCCCATACATACAAACTATTCATGAAGATAATAACAAAACGGCTTGTGAACAAACTGGATAGTTACCAACCTTGTGAACAGGCTGGGTTCCGCTCCAGATACGGAACAAATGATCATCTGCAAGTTGTAAAAACGCTAATAGAAAAGTGTACAGAGTATAACAAGCCTATCTTTCTTATATTCGTAGATTATGAAAAGGCGTTCGATACTATAGATCATCATAAAATGCTTCGAGCATTGGCTGACTGCCGCATTGACTACCGATATATTGCCTTGATTAAAAGTATTTACGAAACTGGTACAGCTTGTGTCCGCCTTCATGAAGATACCAAGAAGTTTCGAATAGAACGTGGAATTAGACAGGGTGATACTATCTCCCCTAAATTGTTTACAGCTGTTCTTGAATATATGTTCAAGCAAATGGAACGAGAGGATAATATGGGAATTAATATAAATGGTGAAGATCTGAACCACCTAAGATTTGCCGATGACATCGTTTTTCTGATAGAGTTGATAAAGCTACAAAAATGCTGCACACGCTCTATAAAGTGTCAAAAACAATTGGTCTTAAAATTAACACCTCAAAAACAAAATTTCTGACCAACCTTGTAGTCAGCGGTAAAATTCTGATGAGAGCAAAGCGAATAGCCTACAAATATCTAGGGCATGAGATTCGCCTAGGCCGAGATAATCAGACAACTGAAATACAAAGAAGGATGGGTCTCACATGGGCTGCCTTTAATAGATTGAATAACATTTTCATGTCTAGTATCCCAGTTTGTTTAAAAAGAAATGTTTTTAACCAGTGCGTTTTACCGGTTCTTACATATGGTGCAGAAACACTGACTCTGACAAAAAGAACAATAGATAAAATAAGAGTTTCACAACGCGCTATGGAAAGATCAATATTAGGTATTACCATCAGAGATAAAGTACCAAACCTAGAAATAAGAAGAACAGGAGTCACAGATGCAGTTGAAAAAATAGCCAGGGCTAAATGGGCTTGGGCCGGACATGTTGCCAGATTAACGGATGACAGATGGACCAAAAAGATTCTGGAATGGCGACCAAGGCAAGATGCATATCGAAGCAGAGGACGACCACCGACTAGATGGACGGATGGAAAATTTTACGGGAGGCCTACGTTCAGCAGTGGACAAACATAGGCTAATTGATGATGATGATGAAACAAAACCAAATTTTTAGTGTTTAGTCGTGACGCACATCCCGATGTAAAGCTTCAAATAAACGAGTTCAAGTTAAGAAAGTTCAAAAAATGACATATTTGGGAACTGTGATAACGGACCAACTAGATCTGGACATAGAAATAAAATGTAGAATAGCAATGACTAAAACTACTTTTATGAAAATGAAGTCATTTCTTTGCAATAACCATCTCAGTTTAGAACTAAGACAAAGAATGGTTAAGTGCTATGTTTGGTCCATACTTTTGTATAGTGCAGAAGTGTGGACGCTATAAGTATCGATCATGAACAAAATTGAAGCATTGGAAATGTGGGTTCATAGACGAATGCTGAAGATATCTTGGACAGCAAGGAAAACTAATGAAGAAGTACTAAGGAGCGTCAACAAAGATAGAGAACGGCTAAAGACTGTTAAACATCGAAAAATGTCTTATCTGGGACATATATTAAGGGGAAGTCGATATGAAATATTACAACTGATCCTTAAAGGCAAAATAGAGTGCCGTAGAGGTGTAGGAAGAAAACAAGTTTCTTGGTTAAAAAACATTCGTGAATGGACTCAGATACCAAATGCAGGACAATTATTCCATATTGCAGAAGATCGAGAAGCCTTCGCAATGGTGATCGCCAACCTCGGATAATTCTGATATGGCACGCGAGGAAGAAGTAGTCAGCAAAGAACCAACCAGATATAAAATAGAAATTGATGGCATCAGCATTGAACAAATAATGGACATAAAAAACCTAAGAATTACACTGTCTAGCTACGGAGACCTGGACAAAGAAGTGACAGATCAAGTACAAAAAGCAAAGAGACTGACAGGATGCTTTAATAACATTATATGTCGAAATAGGACATTAACACTAAGATGAAGTCAAGAATTTACAAAGACAGTGTAAGGCCAATAATGACATCAGAAACAAGACCTGACACAGCCATAACTCAAAGTCTACTGGAAATGGCAGAGATGAGAGTACTGAGAAGAATTACAGGAAATACGCTGAGAGATCGAAAGAGAAGTGAAGATATTAGAAGAAAATGTAACGTACAGTATATAAATGAATGGACACAAAACAGAAAAAAGAATAGAATAAAGAATGGAGAAGATCCGTGTCGTCAAAATAGCAAGTCACCAATCGGCAAAAGAAGTATCGGACGACCGCGCAAAATTGTGGACTTTGCATAGAGGTATTAATCCGCTAATGAACAAGCAGAATTGCTTATAAAAAGGAAGAAGAGAGACGTGTATATAGCATACCGAATAATTTGCAAACGGTACTTGGAAATAATTTCACCTACAGAAAACTAATAGGGTATCTATCTTATATTGTATTTAATTTAAATATGTAAGTACTGTTAATCGCATTTAAATATAATGTAATCTTTATGTTGCTAATATCCTTCGGAAGTATGCGGCTTTTTTTTAAATAATAAAAAAAATTAGTTAAATTTCAATTAAACTTCTCGATATAAATGAAATGAATAACTTACCAATTTAAGTCCTATATTAAGCCTCATCCTGGCACAAAAAGTTCTACAACTAGATCACAGTAAGTACTATTCCGCTCTTCATCCACCACACATTATCACCACCTAAGTTTTTCTAATCGCGACCATAGCACACCTCGACTAAAAATGCGAGCACACGAAAAAAAATTGTTCTAATGCAACGTTTAGTCTAGGAGGACATGGTTTAAAATTCTTCCGCGAGCGACTCGAAGAAAGAACCTACTTTAGGCGTCAGGGGGCTCCGGGTCGTACCCACGGACGTTTGAAAGTGACAGGTGACTGGGTTATCGTATGGTAATTATCTTCCTTTATACTCCAGGCGAGCGGGCTATTACTAAACGCTTTTATCGGCGTTTAATTCATTTAAATTTATTAACAAAGTGCGTACTACTTCATTTTAATGTGTTCGCTTTACATTTTTAATATATTTTAAGAATAGCAAACAAAAAGAATTAAAAGTGAAAACTAGTCAAAAAATAATAAAAAATTTTAATATTTCAAACTAAGCCTTAATATAAAATCAAATATTTCTTTAATGATCCCTTTTGGTCCAGTCATCAGAGAGTATACCCCTAAAAATCATACGATCAAGCTGAATTTTGCCGAGACAATCGATTTACTAAGAATCTGTCTTCTTCTTCGCGCGCTATAACAGAATTATCCGACGTTAGTGATCACCATTGCGAAGTCTTCTCGATATTCTGAAATAAAGAATAATTGTTCCGAATTTGATATCCGAGTCCATTCATGAATGTTCCTCAACCAAGAAACCCGTTTCCTTCCTACACCTCTACAGCCCTCCATTTTACCTTTGAGGATCAGGTGTAATATTTTTTATCGACTTCCCCTTACTATATGTCCCAGATAAGATATTTTTCGATGTTTAACAGTCTTTAGCAGTTCTCTGCTAAAGAAACCTGAGCGACAATCAATTTGGATTTATGGGGCTTGGTACAAGGTAGTGATATGTCTTGTACAATGGGGTCTTAAACATCGACTATGGGAGAGACACCATGGTAGTAACCTATGCAGATGACCTTGCCATATTGGTCACTAACGACAGGCACTGGGACCTTGTGGAAATTGTAAACGAATGCTGCGAGAAAGTGAACAGGTGGATTGAAAATAATGATCTCGAACTCGCAGGTCACAAGACAGAAGTGGTCATCCTTAAAGCTCCAAGGAATGAGCCGGAACTGACCTTCCAAATAGGCAATAGCCAATTAGAGCCGACGAACTGCGCGAGGTATTTAGGCATCGACCTGGACAGGGCCTGAGGTATACGAAACACCTGTTAGGAGTGGTTAAGAAGGCGAATAAACGGACGGCAGCTATCCAAAGAATAATACCCAACATAGGAGGGCCCAGCAGCAACAAGAGAAAATTGTACCTTCAAGTAGTGCAATCGACCCTTCTATATGGAACTCCCGTCTGGATTAACGTACTGAAATACCAGAAGTACAAAGATATTATAACAAGAGCCCAAAGGAAGCCCCTTTTAAAAGTGGTGAGCGCGTACCAAACCACTTCTACGCTGGCCTTACAGGTGATTGCGGGAACGCTTCCCATCCACCTGCTTGCCAAAGAAAGACAAATGCTGTATGAAGCCCACGACGGTCACCTACCTCGGGTAAGAAGGACCATACGAGAGAACATGCTTATAGAATGGCAAAGAGAATGGGAGGCACAGACCACGAAGGCTCGTTGGACCAAAACGCTTATCCCCGATGTTGTAGCATCGATAGAATTGATAGAATATTGCGCCCAACAACATCATGCAGATTGCAATGACCAGCAAAGAGAATTTTGAATATATAATCAACCATATAACAGGTATCATGAAAAGGAAGACTATAATAGAAAGAGCCGAACAAGCTGGGTGAGGGGTCAAATACAAAAATAAATAATAAAAAAAACATAAACCATAAACATTCTTTTTTTTCTTTTCTTTTCTGTACAAAAATGTACAAAAATGTACCAAATCTTACCCTCTACGGTAACCCCCCATTTTAAGCTCTCAAGTTTTCTCCGTTTGGGAACTAGGTCTCCTTCCCTACACGCTTACTGCTTTTAGGTAAGTGCTGTAACTAAAATAAATAGCCATAAGGGCACCTTTAACCCAGTCTGCGCGTGGTATCCCCATGTTTCGTTCGCTAATGAACTCGTCCAGGGATACCACGGGTCGAAGAGGGGGTGGTTTTAGTTGGTATGCGACCTGGCAGGGATCTCCGAAGGGGGCCCTCTGTCAAATAGTTTGACATCGTGCCGCCGGCGTATGTTTCTGGTCCTTTGGTTGAATCCAACAGTACTAGGGACACCTTCCCTAGTCGATTTTACGAATCTTTCCACCTCAGTCCAAAAAAAAAGGAGTGATGGGGTAATCGACTAGTCGACTAGTGGTTTAACCGATTAGTACTCAGACTATCGCAGTCGATTGTTTTGACTAGTCGATTATAAACGGTTAAACGACAAACGACAAGTTCTAGAATAGAAGGTAAATCAAGGTAAATAAGAAATAGGTTCTCTCCTAATCTAATTGGTTGTCGCCATCAAAAAAAATACAAACTGAAGACTGACAGTGACAGGTAACAGCTGACCACGCCTACCTCCCGACTAGTCGACTAGACTAGACTAATCGGTATTTAAAAGTAGTCGACTAGTCACTAGTCGATGGTATAAAGTAATCGATAGTCCTATCACTAGCTACAAAGGAGGCATTATTTGGCCTCCAGATGTTACTACAAAAATGCCGAGATCAGCGAAAAGACGTGTTTCTCTGTTTTATCGACTACGAAAAAGCGTTTGATCGAGTAGGTAAAACACACAGAACCCTAACGCAACATGGTATAGACCATAACACTGTAGCACTTATTAAAAAACTATATTGGGATCAAATGGCGTCGATCAAAATAGACAATCGTCTGACAGCAGAATTTCCAATAAAAAGAGGAGTTCGTCAGAGCTGTGTACTTTCTTCTGTTATTTAATATATATTCCGAAAAGATCTTTCAAAATGCCCTCGAAAATATTAAAGAAGGAATAAATATCAACGGAGAATACGTAATCAACTTAAGATACGCAGACGACACCGTCATTATTGCGGACCGTGCTGAGGGTTTACAACGACTTTTTGAATGTCATAACCAGAGAGGGAGATAGTTTGGGACTAAATATAAACACAAATAAAACAAAAGTAATGGCTGTTACATGTGCACCAAATGTTGACATTAATATTCATATCGATAACAAACATATAGAACCGTACAAAGATTCCAGTATCTTGGTTGCTGGATAACAAACGATCTTGACCACGAGATCGAAATACGTGCTCGTATAGAATACGCTAGGTCCACATTTCAACAAATTAAAAAATTACGGAGTGGAAACATGGACTCTCGCAATTACAAGTATGAGCCGTATAGAAGCCTTTGAGATGTGGGTTTTTTGAAGAATGCTGAAGATCTCTTGGACAGAGCACGTGACCAACAACGGGGTGCTAAGAAGAATGGGTACTAAGAAAGAACTCCCTAAATATTGTAAAATACAGAAAAACGAGTTATCTAGGACATATTTACAGAGGAGAAAAATACAACTTCCTACGACTTAGAATGGAAGGGAAAGTAGAAGAAAGAAGAGGTCCAGGAAGAAGAATGCCCCTGGTTGAATAATGTAAGAGACTGGACAGGCATGGACACACATTCGATACTAAGAACAGCTCAAGATAGATAGCAATTTTGTGTAGTTATAGCCAACCTTCAGTAATGGAGAAGGCACCTTAAGAAGAAGAAGCTCTCTATCTTTGTTGAAGCTTCTTACTACTTCTTCATTAGTTTTCCCTGCTGTCCAAGGTATCTTCAGCATTCGTCTATGAACCCACATTTCCAATGCTTCAATTTTGTTTATAATCGATACTTTTAGCGTCAATACTTCGGCAGTATACAAAAGTACGGACCAAACATAGCACTTAACCATTCTTTGTCTTAGTTCTAAACTGAGATGATTATTGCAAAGACATGACTTCATTTTTATAAAAATAGTTTTAGTCATTGCTATTCTACGTCTTATTTCTATGTCTGGATCTAGTTGGTCCCTTATCACAGTTCCCAAATATGTCAGTTTGTGAACTTTCTCAACTTGGACTCCGTTTAATTGAAGCTTTGCATCGGAATGTGCGTCACGAATAAACACTAAAAATTATGTTTTGTTTGAGTTTATTTCTGTTATTGAAAAAATATTAGAGATGACGAAACAACGCAGGCAGTGTAAGATTAGGCAGGTCCAAGTAGGGTACCGAAATATACAGTCAAATTCGTAAAGAAATTATAGCGGCGAATGAGATCTGGATGATTACACTTTGCACCGAGGCTAAAAACCTGTATAAACTCGGTGACAGCTTCAATCTTCACAAGAAAATTAAGGAAATTGCTGGTGTCTTCAAGAAAAAACAAGGCACTGGTATACATAATGACCAAAATTAACTAATAACGGACCCTTGCGATATACTTAATACTTGGAAAATGTACACAGCCAATTTGTTCAATGATGACAGAACACAAAAACCACCACAACTGGGAGACCATTTGTATGGCCCAAGTATTTTGAAAGTTGAAATTGTACACGCTATCAAACTATTAAACAGTAACAAAACCCCAGGACCAGATAATATGTACGCAGAAACAATCAAGTTACTTAATGAAGAAAAGCTAGACATTATTGTCAAGCTCTTTAACGACATCTACGATACGGGCCAGATTCCAAAAGATTGGCTTCGATCTACATTTATCGCCCTACCAAAAACACCACGTGCGAACTTCTGCAAGGACCACCGACTAATAAACCTAATGAGTCACTTTTTAAAACTTTTCCTGAGAATACTTCACACTAGATTGTTTAAGAAATGTGAAGAGTTCAGTTGATGGAGTCAGTTTGGTTTCAAAAATGGACTTGGCACGAGAGAAGCGATCTTTATTATGCAAACATTAATGCAGAATTGTTTAGATCAAAGAAATGATGTTTTTATCTGTTTCATCGATTACGAGAATTGATGATAAAATACCTGCAAGAGTTGGGATTGGATGCCAAGGATATAAGAATTATCGCCAATCTGTATTGGAACCAGACAGCAACAGTACGTCTTCAAAATTTCAACGAAACAGAAGATTTCTCCATTAAAAAAGGAGTAAGGCAAGGTTGTATACTGTCTCCAATGCTGTTCAATTTATACATAGAAAAAGCCTTCGCAGAAGCAGTGGCAGACTCTAATAAGAGTATTAAAGTTAATGGCATATTTATTAATAACATCAGGTATGCCGATGATACAGCCATAGTGGCAGATAACATCGAAGATCTTCAATGCCTTTTAAATGATCTAACTCTTGCAAGTGAAGCTCGGGGTTTGAAAATAAATATCAAGAAGACAAAAACAATGATTATAAGTAGAAATGATTACCCCAACGCAAAGATATATGTCTCTGGAGAAGAAATCGAACAGGTTAGGCAATTCAAATACTTGGGTTGTTTGCTGAACGACGGTTGGGACCTCGAGAATGAAATAAAGAGCAGAGTTGAACAAGCCAGAAAACGCTTTTTTGAGGCTTCGTAAGTTTCTGACTGATCGCAAATTGGACTTCAACCTCCTAACAAGATGCTTAAGTGTTACGTGTGGCCTGTTCTCTTGTACGAAATAGAAGCATGGACGTTAAAGGCTAGTTCCAATAACAAACTTGAAGTGTTTGAAATGTGGTGCCTGCGTCGAATGCTTAGAATATCACGGACGGACAGGGTCAGAAATAAGGAAGTACTCAGAAGAGCGGGCTTACAGGATAGGGAACTTTTTATGTAAAAAGTATTATTATGTAAAATTATTTACTTAAAGTATTTATTTAGTTAAAATTATTATTTGTGTAAAAAGTATTATTATTATATTATTATTTTTATGTAAAAAGTAAGAAGACTGCATACTTGGGGCACATATTACGAGGAGAAAGATAAACTTTTCAGCAACTGATACTCGAAGGGAAGATAGAGGGTAGGAGAGGTCTGGGACGTAAAAAAATGTCATGGCTGCGCAATATTCGACAATGGACAGGAATCCACAACTATGAAATGCTTCGCAATGCTGCTAAAAATAGAATTATTTAATCCTGAATATTTAACATCTCACCTGAAAAGACGATGTACGGTGAACGCTTACGCAGAAATGCACGGCACCTTAAGAAGAAGAAAAGTTTATTTCAATGCCGATTTCCTCTCCTACCTCGTGAATATGATCAAGCAGATTTTGAAAACCTTCAATATTAGCTAACCGAATTATTGTGTCGTCTGCATATCTAATCACATTAAGTAGTTTCCCGTTGATTTTATTTCATATGGTTGTCTCTCAAGCGCCTTTTTAAATAACTGGTCCGAGTAAACATTAAAAAATGGCGACAAAATGCAACTTCGTGTGACTCCTCGTTGTATGGAGATCTCATCGGTGTAGTTATCTCCAATTTTTACGATAGCAGTTTGATTCCCGTACAAATTTTTAATGAAACGAATATGCTTGTCATCTATTCTGATATTTTCAGTATTTGCATTAATTTTACATGCCATACTTTATCGAATGCCTTTTCGAAGTCCACGAAACATGCAAATACATCTTTTCTTTGGCCACGGCATTTTTGTAAAAGGATGTTAAACGCAAAAAGCGCCACCCTGGTTCCAATAGCATTTCTAAAACCAAATTAGGTATATTCGAGATCTTCTTCGCAATTGCGTCTAATTCTGTTGTGAAGTACTTTTAGGAAAATTTTGAGAGTGTGGCTCATTAGGCCAATGAATCGATATTCTGAGCATTTTCTCGCATTGTGTTTTTAGGTATTGCGACAAAGATGAATTTGAGCCAATCTATGGGAATCACTGCGGTTCTATATATTCAATTAAAAAGCCTACTACTATGATGATGTGTAGTTTACTATGTCCAGATGATACAGTGGGTGTATCATCTGGATCACAAACTTTTCTAATTTTAGCATTATTTATAGCGTGCATTTCATAATTTCTTGGCCGCTAGTACAGTTTTGATAGAATTCGGCAATATTATTCCTGTCATCTTCAAATAACTCTGATATATAAATCTGCTATTCTTTTCTTATTTAGTATTCATTTACAATAATTTTGTTATTATTGTCAACGAGTACAGAGGGAACTCGTTTTTTAAATATGTTACTCATTTCTTTTAGTTTTTTGTGCACATTAGATAATTCGTGTTTAGATATTACATCCTCCATTTCGTCGCACCTTTCTCTCATCCATTTTTCTTTGGCTAATTTGATCTCCTTTTTTATTCTTCTCTGCAAGTCTATATTCTGTTTCATTAGATTTTATCAGTCGAAGTTGTTGTATTAATTTCAAGATGTTGTCTGTCATCCATTTATTTTTCTTGATTAAGTTTTTTCTATAATTATTGATTGTAAGATTTTGTTAATTGGTTTTTAAATTCACTCCATAGTTCTTCTGTTATGTTTGTTCTTCGATGTTTTTTATTTTATTGTTAAATTATTTTTTAACATTATGCTTTATTTTTATATCGTCAAAGTACATTGGTTTTTGTTTTTTGTCATTGAATTCGTTTTAACATTAGTTTAATATCTGCTACAAGTGGTTGATGATGATCCAATATCTGCCCCAGAAAATGTAGTAACTTTTTTGACGGCATTTCGGAAACGCTCATTTACAAGTATGTAGTCTATTTTTGATTTGTTGATGACTCAGGTTTATTGCTATCATCAAATGGGGCTTTCCAAGTGTATGTTCCAAGTGTTCCTTCCAAATGTTTATAACTGAATTATGTAAAAGCGTAGAATTTAGTCCAATTAGCTACTAGTACATTTTTTTTTGTATGTCAATCAGAATTCTTCTTTTTTTCTTTACATGAGCTCAGTATAATACCTAAATATTTTGCAGTAAATAGAAGAGAAGCTCATGGACAATTTTCATAATACAGCCATGGAATTAATGCTAGCTGCTGGAAAAGAAGAAACAAAAGTTTAGCACAAGAATAGGAGAAGCTGATCCAGAAGATAAAAAATCCATTATTACTGTAATAACTAATGGTGCATGGTCAGTAAGATCAAATAAATCTGTATTTCCAGCCAATTCAAGTGTGGCTTGTATTATAGAAGAAAAGGAATGATAAGCTATTATATTGAGGCGTAAAAAACAAGTATTGCTGTGCGTGTGTATGTGTATGTGTATGTGTGTGGGTGTGTGTGTGTGTGTGTGTGTGTGTGTGTGTGTGTGTGTGTGTGTGTGTGTGTGTGTGTGTGTGTGTGTGTGTGTGTGTGTGTGTGTGTGTGTGTGTATTTGTGTGTGTATGCTTGTGTGTGTTTGTGTGTGTGTTTCAAAAAATGCTATTACTCAACAAGTATGTTACAAAAATTATAACGGTACTTCGACTGTGTTGGAACGCGCAATTGTTGTAGAAGGCTTATACAGAGCATACAAATGTATAACTTAAATATTTTATTGCTGATCATGACAACAGCACGTTTAAAAAAGTGATGCCAAGATGTACAGCAGTAAACTTTTTATTGAAAAAATCGAGTGCAAAAACCATCTGTTACGCAGTTTTCTCAATTAACTAAGAAAACAATCCTCAAAATAACAGTTCTGTAAAAACAACGTAAAAATACTCTTGAAAATGCTCTATAAAAAACCTAGATCAGTCAAACTTGCATACAAGCTGTAAAAATCTATATAGTGAGTAAAGTTTAAGAATAAAACTTGGTTTAATATGTATCTAAGACATTTATTGTAAATAAAGGTGTGCTCCAAGGATGCTATATTTATGTGCAAATACAAATTTTTCAATGCCAAGAAGAATCTTAAAAATATGACAAGAAAACTACATGAATAATACAAAACATAAAATCTGGAAAATGATATTTAAAAAATAAAATACCTTCCAATAGAAGCTGAATAAGAAAACATTGTATCAGAAGTAGAAGAAATAAATACAGATCAGGAAACTAATAACACAAGCCGAAAAAACAATAATCTGGTGAAGTAAGCGGAATATGGTATATGTAGAATGTTGTAAAAGAATGCAAATATTACATATATGGAAGTAGGCAAAAGCTTAGTAGCCTAATCTAATTTATGGTGCTAAAATGATGACGTCTAAAGAACAATCTAACCAACCTTTTTTTTTCGTCTTTATAGAGGGGGGGTCTGAAACCTTTAAAAGACATCTCAGTCCAGGACGCCGCCTGACTAACCTTAGCGAAGGATTCGTTCTTCGTAGTCCCGGCGATAGTTCCCGAGGTACTTTAAAATGCCCTCTCGTCGCCGAGTCTACGCCGAATGCCTACCTGCTAATCCAGACCCTCCTCTGTCAACCAGCGATCCGGAAGCGGAATGGCCGCTGTAAGGTCGGCATCACTTCCGAAGCACTACCTTTATTCATTCATTCTCCATTCATACACATCCACACTCCGAGTTCGGCATCATTCCCAGAAGGGCATTTTCTCCTTCCCCACAGTCAAACTCACGCATTCTAACTCAAAAAGTGTGACCCGCTGTTCTAACTTCACCTTTCAGCATCATTCACTCTACCTTTGCCGTTGGTCCAACTGTCTTTCTTCCTCTTCCTTTTTCTTGATCACTGCACCGATATAACTGTGTATGTTAATCGAACCTAATTTATTTTCAATCATTCTCTCAATCATTTCTCTCACTGTAACAAAATTCACACCTGTGTTTCTCTCCATTCTGTTCCTTTCCACTATCCATCTGCTGCAGTCTAACATGGTATGTGTCACAGTGTCCGAGTATTCACAATATAGGCATTCATCTGTATCAGCCTTTCCGATCCTATAAAGGTAGGCCCTAAAACACCCGTGTCCTGTGAGCACCTGCGTCAGGAAATAATCCAGTCGCCTGTGGCCACAGTCCACCCAAGCTCTTATGTTCGGGATCAGCATTTTCGTTCACTGTGCCACATCCTCCGTATTATTCCATTCTTCTTGCCATCTTACAACTGACCTTTCCCTTACCTGTCTTCTCTCAGCCACAGTAAGGTTTGGGCCTCTTCTCTCCTTGCCTGTTCCTTGTCCCCTTCAGAATGATGGCTTCGGTTTTCTCTGTCGCAAGTTTTAGTCCATGCTGCGTCATCCATTTCTTTACGACGCCACCTGCGTTCCGAACCCGGTATTTGACATCTGGCTCATCCCGGGCTACTACCAGTACAGCGAGGTCATCCGCGAATGCGAACGGGGTTGTACCCTCTCCGTACTCACAGTGCATAACCCCGTCATATGCCAGATTCCATAGCGTCGGGCCCAAAACAGATCCCTGGGGTACCCCGGCCGGGGTACTAAATACATGAAATAATTATATATAATACTAAATAATAAATAATCTAACCTAACCTAAATACATGAAGTCATCTATAACATTTCTAAAAAGAACCAATAAAGATAATAGGAGATTAAAATGCAGAAATGGGAAAAACTAAAATAGTTGATCATTTGAAAGAAACGATAGGTAAGTATGGCTTAGGCGAGCGAAATGAACGAGGTGAACGGCTCCTTCAATTTGCCATCGATGTGGATCTTAGTATAGTAAATATAATGTTTACATATCATCCGCGGAGATTATCAACATGGTTTTCGTCTGGAGGACGATACAAAAACCAAATAGATTATGTTCTGGTCACTAAACGACAGAGGAACTCAATAATCAACGTGAAGACAAAACCAGCTGCAGACTTTGGTTCCGACCACAAAATGTTACAAGCAGAATTTTGTATTAAGTTACACAGTAAAACAATCACAAATAAAAGACAAAAATTGATCCCAAAACACCCGGAAAAGTTTATAGAAGCATTAGCTGAAGCTGACCTACCAGTGACAACCGGAGACCCTGACAAAACGTGGGAGTACACAAAGAAATGGATCAGTGTAGCCATCAACAATATTAATCCTAAAGACAAAACAGCCAGGAAAAACATTGGATGGCTGAAGAGACTCTCAATATTGGAGAAGAAAGATGAAAAGAAATGGCACATCAAATTCAAAACAAAAATAAATAGAGATATGCACAATAAATACAACTATAAAGCACTTGTACAGAAGGGACAAAATAACTATATTAAAAAATATGTGTACAACTAGAGGAACATGCTGACCGTCAAGAATCTAGAGAAGTTGTCTCAATAGTCAAGTATCTCTCAATAGCAAGAAAATTCAATCAACAGACACAGATCATCAAAGATAATAGTGGAAAAACCAAAACAAACCCAGACGGTATCGCAGAGGTGTGAAAACAAAATTGTGAAATACTATTCTCTAACAACGACTTATACAATAATAAGAGAAAAAAGTTATCAAAACGAACCTCAAATATTGAAATCAGAAATTAAGGCGGCAATTAAAAAGCTAAAATTCAAAAAAACAGAAGGAGAAGATAGAATAAAAGCTGAAACACTCAAAGAAATGGGAGAATTAGGGACGGAAGTAACGCTTAGAATTTGCAGTGAGTTCTGCAATACCGAAAAGTGGCCAAACAACTGGGGTAAACTCACGTTTATTCCCATATATAAAAAAGGTTCACCTATAGATTGCAGTAATTACCGTACAGTAGTATTGATATCACACGCAAGAAAAGTACTTCTAGTTCTAACCATCATGAATGAAAGACTAAAATCAATTCTCTTACCACAAATTTCCCAAGAACAATGAGGATTCGTCTCAGGCAGAGGAACAAAAGAACATATTCTTAATAATTGTCAAATTATCGAAACATCTCGAGAATTTAACATACATGCTTTGTTGACTATTCCAAGGCCTTCAATAACATAAAATGGGATCAAATGTGGCACATACTTAGAGACATGGGTACGCCAAAACATCTAATCTACTTATTACAAAAACTATATGTAAATAATATTTCTAATGTAAGAGTTAATAATGTGGTTTCGAAAAACTTTGAATTAAAATCTGGAGTACGACAGAGATGTAGGATGCATAAGAAACATTACAGGTTATGATGTAACTGTCAGGCAATTTAATTACTTAGGCTCTTATTACTAACAGTGGAGGATGCGAAGATGAGATCCGTCGACGCAGCACAATATCCAGATCGGCAACTGCCAAACTCACAAAAATTTGGAAGAACACTGACATCACAAAAAACACAAACTTACGTCTTGTTCGAGCATTGATATTTTCTATCGCCACCTATGCTTTAGTAACTTAGACTATAAAAAAAGCCGATTCAAAGCGTATAATGGCATTTAAAATATGGGTATACCGTAGAATGTTGCGCATACCATGGACCAGCCATCGCACAAATAACTCAATTCTAGCAGAACTTAACATAAAAACTAGACTCATCACAACTATCAACCAAAATATACTGAGATATTTTGGACATATAACTAGAAGAAGAGAATGATAGTTGAAGGTAACGTAGCGGGTAGAAGATCTAGAGGAAGATCTCCAGTACGATGATCCGACCAAAAAAAGAAGATGACTAGTTACTCATTCTCCGAAGCAAAACAACACGCACAGGAGAGAGATAATTGGGCAGAAATAATCAAACAAATTACATGACACCACAACATCCTTACGAAGGAGATAAAATAGAGGAGATTTGGCGATATCGTTCTCGATCTTGAACGGCATATAATAATTCATCTACTGATAAGCCAGTCCATTGACGAAGGTTTCGGAGCCATGAGTATTTCTTTCTACCAATTCCTTTTTTTCCGTCGATCTTTCCGTTGAGTATCAACTGCATTATCATGTATCTGCTTCCTCTCATTATATGCAGGTGTTCGAGTTTTCTCTTTTTTATTATCTTTGTTAAGTCACCTTCACCTTGACCTACTCTGTTCAAGACTTCTCTTTTTGAAATGTGTTGAACCCATGATATTATGAGCATTCTACGATATAAGCATATCTCGACGGTTTTTAATTTGTTCATCATGATAACCTTCATAATCCAATTTTCACATCCATACAGTAAGACAGGATACACATAACATTTTAGGAACTTAATTCTCAGCTGTAAGTTCAGCTGAGAATTGCTCAGAATAGATCTATGTTTCATAAATGCTCCTCTTGCAATTTCTATACGAGTTTTGATTTCTTCATCCGGATTTAGTATCTCATTTATTCAACATCCTAGGTATTTAAAATGGTAAACTTTTGTTATCGGTTCTTTATTGACAATTAGTTGTATAGCGCCGAGGTTTTGCTTACTAACCAAAAGTAATTTTGTCTTTGTTGTATTTATGCTTCGCCCGTTATCAGAGCATTCTCTAGTGACTCGATCTATGAGGAATTGAAGATCTTTGATACTTTCGATACTGATTGCGGTGTCATCTGCATATTCGATGTTATTAATAGTTTCTCCCCCGACTCGAACTCCACATTGCCCTTCCAACGCTTTGTTAAAAATTATTTCTAAGTAAACGTTAAACAAAGTTGTGGACAACACACAACCCTGTCTTACACCTCTTTGAATACAAATATTGTCTGTTTTTTTGCCGTCTACCAGAAAAGAAGCTTCTTGATTCCAATATAGATGTTGTAAAAGTCTCAGATCTTTATCATCTATTTCAATTATTTCTAGATAGTCAAACAGCCTACCATGATGAACCCTATCAAATGCCTTCTCAAAATCTATAAAACAGACGTAAATTGATTTCTGTACTTCCCTTGATCGTTGAAGTAGTATTATCATTGAAAACAAAGCATCCCTTGTTTCCAATCCTTCTCTGAAACCGAATTGTTTATTTCCCATTGTGTCTTCACATTTCTGCTTGATTCTATTAAGAATTATCCTAAGAAGTAGCTTGAGAGCGTGACTCATGAGACTAATTAGTCTAAAGTCTTTACATGATGATGTATTAGGTTTTTTTGGAAGTGGGATAAATGTAGACTCCAACCATATTTGTGGCAGTGTTCCAGTTTCGTATCATCATCATCAATGGTGCTACAGCCCTATGAAAGAGCCTCGACCTTCCCAAGTCTATTACGCCAGGCAGTCCTATCCATTGCCAACCGTTGCCAGTTTGCCGCGCCTATCTTTCTACCATCCTCATCTATACCATCCTTCCATCTGAGTTTTGGCCTACCCCTTTTTCTACATCCCACGGGTTGTGACATAAGGATTCTTCTAGGAGGGTTTTTCTGCTGTGATCTTGCTAGATGTCCTGCCCATCTTAGTCTTCCTATTCTTATAGGATAAAGGGGGATAAAGGGGTAGAATTCGAATATATGGAGTTGATTCCAGTTTACTCCAATTAGCCTCTTCTACTCAAATCCGACTCTCACCTTCACGATGGTGTCCCCTGTTAACCGAGCAACCCAGCTGGAGATCCGGTATCCAACCCCGGGTGGAAAGTTGGGTCGGGAACTGAAGAGAGTGGGTGAAATGGCCCTCCGAAAAGGGGGTTTTGCGTTGGGTTAACTACCCAACCCTGTAAAAACCCATAGTTACGAAATCTAAAGTTAAAAATGCTGGACGGAAATCTCGACGACGACCTATGCAACGAAATAAGAACAACGATCTTAAAGTATTTACCTGGAATGTTCGCACACTCCAGTTTCGTATATGTGTTTATAAATGTTTGTTAGTTCTGAGACATTGTCGTCGTCTATAAGTTTGAACCAGTCTGATGGTATTTGCTCAGGGCTTGGAGATTTCCCATTTTTGCTTTGTTTGATGGCTTTCTCTACTTCTGCTTTTAAAATACTAGGACCGCTATTCGTATACTTTGTGGCGTTAAGTGGTGGCCTCCTATCCAGGAAGAGCTCTTTTATGTAGTTGGTCAATTCTTCTTTTTTTTTTTTTCGTTTAAGTCGAGAATAATTTTACCTTTGGAGTTTCTCATAAAATGAGTTCTTTTTCTCTGAGTGAAGGTAATTTCTTTAAAGTTTGTGTGTATATTAAACTCGTCATGTTTTCTTTATAGTTCTTCCATCTCACGACATATCTATTCCATCCAGTCCTCTTTTGTTCGCTTATCCTCGTATCTTATTTGTCAATATATTTCTCTATATCGAGTCTTATCTTTATTTTTACAATTTCTTCTTTGCTGAATAAGATCTAGTATGTTATCGGTCATCCAATACTTTTTCTTTACTGGCCCTTTTTCTGATTTTAAAATTTCGTTTGCTATGGTAACCATGGCGGAATGCATTATATCTATATTCTGTCCGATACTTTCTTGTTCGGATCTTTCTAGCTGTTTTTTAAATTCATGATTTATCTCATTAATTCCGAACTCATCTGCTATTACGGCATTTCTTAAGAGTCTATTATTATGTTTTTTTCTGAGACGTCGGGGTTTTTATTATTTTTAATTTTAGTTTGAATCCAGCAGAGAGCAGATTATAATTATTTGCTGCGTCTGCACTTGGGAATGTTTTTGCAGATGTAATACTGTTTCTAAACCTTCTGGTAATGATAATATAGTCTAGAAAATGTAGTAGAAAGTGGTAGAAAATGTATCCATTGCTCTAGAATATGTTTAACCCTAGCCATTTCGTCTCACAGATACCTAGAATCGGAATGTTTAGTCTGGCCATTTCCAGGTGAATATTGTGTAACTTCGCGTCTTCAAACATAGTTGTGACGTTTCACTTAGCTATCTTGTGGACTTCCACGACACGGGGTTTTCGTGGGTTTACGACCTGAGAGGCCCCGTGGTCTGGTTGTGATCTTCCTCCCCTGCCGGATCTTGGATTCCGAAGCCCATGATCATTAAAAGCATGCATACTCTCTTACTCTGTCATGGCAAGCTGTTCTAGAGATATCCACAAGGATCGTTAATGTAGTGGTTTCTCCTGGCCTTGTTCATCCTGATGCCGTTGACCATTTCTTGGTTCCTCCGCTTTTGAGACCGAATTCTCGGTCTCAGGACAACAGAGTTTCCTACTACTCGCCAACTCATCGTCCCGAAGCCGTTGGACAGTAAGTGGGAGATTGCTTATAGCGGCAATCATTCGGTTTATCCGTAACCCTAGACAAGGGGCCCTTACAGGGTGCTATCAGCTGGGCTAGCTGAAACCTGTTTTTTTATAGAGGTGTTACTCCTCCCCCCTCCTCTTTTATCCGGGCTTGGGCTGCATCAGAAAGCAACTATAACCTGACAAAACATGGAAAGAAAGAATTACAACAATAAATGTTATGAGATCTGAGAGAGAGAAAGTCAATGGCATAATAGAAATTAGTGGAAATTAAGCAACATACAATGTATTCGGACGTTTTATAACCGATCTTATTTTTAAATATTAGATTAGAAAAAAATTGGAACAATTATTACGTTTTTCTGAAAACTTCTGACTTATGCATTATTATTTACCTTTCAGTGCGTACTTGATAAATATAGGTCATTAAAATGCACATGATCATATTCTTTTTAAAAACATTTGTATTTACTTGTTAGTATTTGTTTTGTATACAATAATGCAGAAATGCAAACTTCAGCACGCGATTTACTTACTTAGCAATTTCGTAATGTGTGATGTAAATGTTTAATTAAGTAATGCATCTCTAAATTGATAATTTTTTGAAGAAAAAAATTAATACAACAACTAAAAAGTGTTACAGTATTAAGAAACAGAATTTCAACAGGTAATTGTAAAACGAAAACGATTTCATAGACAGTAACTCATGATAAGAGAAAACGAAGTAATTTACTAATGTAAAGAAAAATTATCTCACTTTAGTTTCACTTATAATTTAGCAATATATTGATGTAGAGGTAAAACCGGTTCGAGGAAACTCAAAAAAGATAATTGAATTAATAGAGACATATTACAATACATTTCTTAAGAAATACACAGGGTGTTTCAAAAAAAGGTAACAATTGGGTTTTGTTTAGTAAACATGTTTTGTCACTCCATTCGGTTTCAAGATAAAGGGCGTTAAGGAAGACTTTTCAACGACCAAAGAACATACGACCAAACTGTGTACAGTGGTACCTCGACATGCGAGTGTAATTCGTTCCGTAATCTTGCTCGTATGTCAAATTTCTCGTATATCAAAGCAATTTTCCTAAATGAAATTAACTGAATTGTCATTAATCCATTCCAGTCCCCAAAAAATACGTTAGTTGTTTTAGTTCTTCTTCTACTTCTTCGTCTAGCCATTCAAGTCCACATCTGAACATAAGCCTCTTCAAGTCTTCCTTTCCATTGTTTTTTATTGTACGCTACTTGTAGCCAATTTTTCCCGGCAGTCCTTTTCTGATCATCTGTCCATCTCATAGGAGGTCTGTCTCTGGGTCTTTTGTGTTGGTATGATCTCCAGGTTAAAATTGATCTGGGCCATTTGTTAAGATCGCTCCTAGCTACATGTCCAGCGTATTCCCATTTCAACTTAATGATTTTTGCACCACATCGGTGATTTTGGTTTTCTGTCTTATCCATGTGTGTGTTTTCTTGTCCTTAAGTGATATACCTAGCATTGCTCCTTCCATCACGTGTTGAGTGACTCTAAGTATATTCATATTCTTTTTTGTGATTGTCCATGTTTACGCCGCATAAATTATTATCGGAATAATGCATGCATCAAAAACTTTAGATCTAAGATGTAATTGAATTTGTTGATTTCTGAGTATGTAGTTCAGTTTACCGAATGCTGCCCAAGCTAACTTTCTTCTTCTTTTAATTTCTTCAGTTTGAATTTCCCTATTTAGTATTATTTTTTGTCCTAAGTATATATATTCTTCAACTTTTTCTATAACTTTATCGTTTATTATTGTCACGGTGTCTTCGGAGCGCATGACTTTTGTTTTGTTTAATTTCATTTTCAGTCCTATTTTAGAAGATTCGGTATGGAGTTCTAAAAGCATGGTTTGCATTTCTTGTAGGTCAGTAGCTATCAGGATTATGTCATCTGCAAATCGTAGATTACTAAGGTAGCGGCCATTGATGTTTATTTCCTTATATTTCCAATTTAGGTTTTTAAAAACGTCCTCCAAAACTAAGGTGAACAGTTTGGGTGATAAAGTATCTCCCTGTTTGACTCCCCTGTTTAATGGTACATGGTTCGTGTGTTCATTTTCATTTAGGTAGTATGTAGCTGTAGCTTGGTTCATAGTTTCTTTTATTAAGTTAATATATCTGCTGTCTATTCTACAATTTTGCATTGCGTTTATTACGGTTGTGTGTTCTATGGTATCGAAAGCTTTTTCGTAGTCTACAAATGCTAGGAAAACTGGAAACTTGTATTCGTTACATTTTTCCATTAATATTTTTGTGGTTAATAGGTGATCGGAAGTTGAATAGCCTTTTCTAAAACCTGCTTGTTCATATGGTTGGTATTCGTCTAATTTCCTTGTTAGTCGAGTAGTTATGACTTTGGTGAGTATTTAAAACAGGTGTGACAGTAGGCTGATGGGTCTGTAGTTTTCCAATTTTCGACTATCACCTTTCTTGTGCAATAAGATTACTTTAGAGTTGTTCCAGCTCTTAGGGACTTTGCCCTGATGTAAACAACTGTCCACAAGGTTAGTTACAATTGCAATTAGTTCCTTACCTCCTTCTAATATCATATCTGTGGTAATACTATCTTCTCCTGTAGCTTTATTTCTCTTCATGTTTTCCAATGCTGTAGTTACCTCTGAAATTGTTACTTTTGGCATTATTTCTGATCCATCATTTTTTATTAATTTCCGTGCTGGTCTCATCTCATCATCTTGTTGATGTGTTCTGTAAAGTTCTGTGTAAAATTCTTCTATTCGTGTCAGTATGTTTTCTCTAGTTGTGATTTCATTTTCGTCTTTTCCCATTAATGATATCATCTGACGTCGTCCTAGTGTCGGTCTGAGGCATTTCATACTCTTAATTTTTTCAATAGTTGTTCTTATTAATTTTTCATTTTCTTTTCTTTTTTGTTGTCTGATTTCTTTTCTAATCTGCCTATTAAGATCTCTATATTCGTCATTTCCCCTTTTGTTAGATTTTTTTAAGATCTTCCTTCTTTTTATTTGTTGTAATATTTCTTTGTCTAATTCATTGCAGAAGGCTTTTATTCACTGTTTCGGTAATAAGGCTATTCAAATCATCTATATCATTGGAGTTTATCTGCTGCATGCTAACTTGATTTAATGCATGCTCTATCTTTTTATTAAATTCACTATTTTTAATTTCTTCAGATGTCCATTTGTATCTTTTTTCATGTATTCTTTTTCTTTCTAGTTTTTTGTTAATTATTAATTTTGTTCTTAATAGTCTATGATCGCTTCCTAGGTCAAACTGATTTAATACTGATACGTCTTCTACTAGGTTTTTATTCTTCTAGATATAATCTATTCCATTCTTTGTCTTTTTATCAGGGCTTATCCATGTCCATTTTCAGCTTGGTTTTTTATTGAAAAAGGTCACTTAACACTTTTAAAAAACATTTAACACATTTAAAAACACTTAACAAAAACAACAAAAAGTTTTTTTTGTTAAGTGTTTTTAAATAATAAAAATGTATTTAAAAGAAGAAACGTTTAATTATAAGTAAAAAAAACATACATATTCTGTAAAAACATAAAATTGTGAACTATGAATTATGAACTTAAAGAAAACAAAATTCATGGTCATTACAAAACATCCAAAAGACAACGAGACACTCCATATTAATAATATCCAGATAGAAAGGGTAGATAAATACAAATATCTAGGAACATTGGTTAGTCAAAACGCAGAACAAACGCAAGAGATTAAAAGCCGTATAGAAATAGCAAGGGCAAAATTTGTAAAAATGAAACATCTATTGTGTAGTAGAGACCTAAGAATGGATCTAAGGATAAGGTTATTGCGCTGCTACATTTTTACAACTTTGCTCTACGGATCTGAGGCATGGACATTGAAACAACTGGAGATTAAGAAATTGGAAGCTTTTGAGCGTTGGTGTTACCGAAGGATGCTACGAATAGCATGGGTAGACAAAATTACCAATATTGAAGTCCTTGATAGGGTTAATAAGAGGGAAGAAATTGTACAGACAATTAAGAGGCGGACACTTAAATATTTCGGTCATATATTAAGAGGTCCTCGTTATGGGCTACTACGTTTGATTATAGAGGGCAAAATAAAAGGTAAAAGAGATGTAGGAAGAAGACGAACCTCCTGGCTACGAAATCTAAGGGAATGGTTTAGTCTGAGCTCTAGCCAACTATTTAGAGCTGCTGTAAGTAAAATAAGAATTGCCATGTTGATATCCAACCTTCGTTAGAAGATGGAACCTTAAGAAGAAAAACATAAAAACATAAGACAAACTGTGCTTACTGATGCAAACTGACAAAAGTGCTTACGGAAGCAATTAATTTTCGTCAATGGTCTTCGCTTTTTTCGTAACACTTTGCTTAAAAAAACAGTCCAAGGAGGTTTGTTTCTTCCTCCCTTTCAGAACATTGCAGAAATATGTTAGGCAAGTTTTCTTGAACAACACCGATGCACGACCAGTTGTAACTTTTTCGGGCTGATTTTTATCCACGAACTCTACAACTTCCTTCCACATTCTCAAGATCTCCTTTATATCTCTTGTAGAGACAACGTCTTCACCGTACGCTGCTACAAATGTTGTTTGTCTAACTCCTCAGTTTTCAGCTCCTCGGACTGTTCCTCGACAAGTTCGTTCACATCTGTTTCATTCACCTCCAGAAGACCCATGGATTTTTCAAGAGAAATAATCTCATCTACCACTTTCACTTCGAGTTCCAGTCCTTTGCAGGCCCTTTAATCTACAGCCTCAGGCCACAGCTTCTTCCATGCAGAGGTTAAGATCCTTGTTGTAACACCTAGCAATTTAGGCATATTACCATGTTAGAGTCGTTCTTCCAGAACTCTCGAAGGGTAAGTAGAGTTTGAGTTCTCCGTCATCTCAAAGCAGCACCGAAAAATGTGCTTTTTCAGATAACATAAATATAAAAAAAAACAAAGAATACAATTAGATTTTTTTAATTAGTCCTGAAGAAACCAAAAAAAGCATGGTACGATTATGGTCACTATGTTCACTTAGAATGTCTATATTGTTTTAGGTAACTGTTCATGTTGTCTTTCAAATACGTACCATGGACACTCCACTAATAAGTGATGTACTGTTAGATCACTATCACACGCGTAACACAAAGGTTAGGGTTGCTTCTGTAGTAGGAAATCAATCATGTGTGATCTTGGTGTGTCCTAATCGTAGTCTGGAAATAATAACTTGATCTCTTCTTTTCATAGCTAGCCTCCATGGTAGGACAGTTTGTTTTATGGATCTAAGGTTAGAATTTGAGACATCTCGTGTTTCCTGCCATTTGTGTAATATTTTCTTTTTAAAATATTGTTTGACATCAAGGTGGTGACAAGTAGACATTGACAATAAAACTGGTTTGTCAATTGCTTGTTTAGCAACGTTGTCAGCTCTTTCACTTCCTATTATTTCACAATGTGAAGGCGTCTAAAACAACTGAAAAGTTCGATGATTGATTTGGCATATCATGAGTTCCGACTTAATTAAACTTAAAATAGGGTGTTTAGTAAAAAGTTTGTTTAATGATAATAATGAACTCACTCAATCTAACAATGTTATTGTCATTGACGAATTTTATTGTCTGAAGAATGGCAAATAGTTGAGCAGAGAATATAGTGAATTGCTTAGAGAGTTGAAATGACTGTTCTTCACGACGAAGGTTGATAATCATCATGGCTATTCTGACCTTCGAGGCAGCTCCTCTGAACAACTGCCTTGAGCTGCAACCAAACTCTCTTAGGTTCTTCAACCAGGAAACGCGTCTTCTTCCTACGCTTGTCTTACCCTCTATTTTTCCTTGAATTATGAGTCTCAAAATGGTGTATCTTTCGTTTCTCATTACATGTCTGAGATTGGAATTCCCTTTCTTTTATTGTATTTTCCATTTCCCTCTCTCTGTCAATGTCAGATCTTTGCTGCATAAATTTTTTTTCCTTTTTACGAAGTTGGTACTTGCTTTTATAATTCTGACTCTTATTTCTGTAGTATAATCGTTATTTTCCGTGATTATCGTTCCCAAGTAAGTATATCTTTTAATCTGCTGGCCGCCTACCGTTAATATTTCGTTTGTATTGTTGTTCTTGCTAATTTTCATGAATTTGGTTTTTTTGATGTTAAGAGATGTAAGAGATGTCCGTATTCTCCACTATATCTTAATATTTTGTTCATTATTCTTTCTAAGTCTTCCAAGTTGTCGGCTATTATGACTGTATCGTCGGCATACCTACTGCTGTTAATTAAACTTCAGTTCACTTTTATGCTGACTGTCTCGTTTACCAAAGCTTCTTGTATGATTTCTTCAGAATCAGCATTAGACAATAACGGCGACAGTATGCAACCTTGCCTGACCCCTCTCCTTATCTCCACTTTTTCTGACATTTCTCTTTTAATTTTCACATTTGATCGTTCTTCTTCTTTGTGTGTCGTGCTCGTATTCAAGCGTTGGCTATCGTCATATTGACAAGCTGATGAAATAATTCTCGGTCGGCAGCTAGATGAAACAGTTCCTCGACCGTTTGACCTGTCCATTGTCTAATGTTACGCAGCCAGGAGAGTTGTTTTCTTCCGACCCAACGTTTTCCTTCAATTTTGCTCTGGATAATTAACCGGAGTAAGCGATATTTAGGTCCTCTCATTATATGGCCGAAGTATTGGACCTTTCTCATTTTGATGATGTTGATCAATTCTTGCTCTTTGTGCACGCTCGTTAGCTATGTGTGCTGTCCACGGGATTCTGAGAATGCGACGGTAACACCATAACTCAAACGCCTGTTGGCGTTGATCGTTGGCTGTAGTATAAATTTTATATCAATGTTACATCCTCCACATCCAGATTCTTTTTTTTTTAAATATTTCTATAAGTCGGTTGTTTTACCTTATCGAATGCCTTGTTGTAGTCTATAAAGCATACATAAAGATCTCGATTAACATCCAAATATCTTTGGGTCAGCACTTTAAAAGAAAATAGTGCCCACTCCATTCCTAAATCCAAACTGGGAATGACTAATATCCATCTCCTGCTTAGCGTATATTCTATTATGGATGATTTTTAGCAAGGTTTTTAAGGTATGTGACATTAGACTGATCAATCTCTACATTTTTTGGTAGATAAATAAATGTTAATGTCAGCATTTCACGTGGAATAATTCCTGTGGACTAGATCGTGTTCAGTAGTTGGAATAAAAGATCTAGGTTTTTTTTATTGGCCAGTTTTAGCAATTACCTTGGTATTTCATCTGAACCAGCAGATTTATTATTTTTCATGGACTTTACTGCATGCATAACTTCTGACTTTGTTTTTTCGGGTCCCTCGTCTTTACTTTGATTATCTTCATATATATTTTCCTGTCTCTGGTTATGGAATACACGGAATTTTTCGCTGGTTATTACAAATGCAGCACCCACTTCATTTCCCGATTTTGGCGCATCAGTATAAATGTATATGGACTTGTGATGACTATTTCTCTATGCTTTGGTTTTAAAGAGGTATGATGAAAAATCACATTTTTTAAATGATGTAAGACTAATATCGCACTTTGGGAGAGATATTTGTCCATGGTGGAGGATTATCAGAATTTATGTGTATATAGGAGGTACAGTAATGTTTAGGTTATTTAGAATTGCGCTGATACGATGATAAAATGGTGGATCTAATGTTCCTCTTGACTGAAATCGAGAAAAACCTGTCAACAAAAGTGTTTCTGAAAACAGGAATGGATGGATTTGCCGCCACCCTTGTAGCATATGAAAGACTTAAATATTCCCACAAGGAATCTACGTTCCTGTAATTGGCTGTATACCATATACTAAAAATTTTTTTATTAAAATCCTTTGTAAGAGGTATATATTTAAAAACCCAAACGGGCTAATTAGACAAAACGTTTTCGGAATCTATATTACATCATCAGTGTCCCAGAAAATATATAATTACTTAATTAAAAAGAACATGAGGTTTAAATTTTGACTAAGGTTAATGCAAAGTGTGGTTAATACTTACTAGAAGTACATGAATGTAGCCACTAAATATATGGGTAAAAAACCCGTTAACAAATAATTAGTTACATTTGATTTACAGTATTTCTCATAATATGTTAAAGTTACCGTTGGATTAGGTAACATGGCGACATATGACTCCACGTTGAAGTTGCTAGTCCTGAGACGGTGTGTTATGAGGACTGTATGGACATGGACATGGAACATTGTCATTCCAATCAGTTGCTTCCATACAGTCCTCGTAGACACACCGTCTCAGGACTAGCAACATCAACGTGGAGTCATATGTCGCCATGTTACCTAATCCAACGGTAACTTTAACATCTTAACATATTATAAGAAATACTGTAAACCAAATGTAACTAATTATTTGTTAACGGGTTTTTACCCATATATTTAGTAGCTACATTCATATACTCCTAGTAAGTATTAACCACACTTTGCATTAACCTTAGTCAAAATTTCAACCTCACGTTCTTTTTAATAGTGGTTAAGTGGTTATATATTTTCTAGGACACTGATGATGGAATATGGATTCCGAAAACGTTTTGTCTAATTAGCCCGTTTGGGTTTTTAAATATATACCTTTTACAAAGGATTTTAATAAATTTTTTTTTAAATATTCCCTTCTAAGCTGAAGTAAAGGATCCCCAAATTCACAATACATGCTCTTAATAGAGCTTTTGTAATGTGCCCCCAATGCTTGTACGCAAGTATTGTGGGCACATTAGTTGTGCGCAACTGCCCCATAATAAAGTTTTGAGCGAATTAGGAATTTGTATAAAGTCATTAGTGTTTGAAAGTCCGCGCCCCATTACTTGTGAGCTATACTTCTTAACAGATTTAGTCCATTTTGTGTAGATTGTCTAAGAAAATGCACATATGTTCTTTCCAAGTTAAACGATTTTTTAATTCCATGCCAAGGAAATAAATAGATTTTACATATTCAGTAGAATTATTATTTAAGACTAGGTTTGGAGGAATTAAACTAGCTCTAAAGAGTTTGCTGAAAAGCATAGCTTTTGTTTTATTAAAAAAGAACCGCATTGTATAATATTTCTAGTCAATAAATATGCTTTTTTGGGAAATAATTAGTAAAAAAATAAAAATATCTTAAATTCTTACATTTTTAAAAATCAAAAGACTGATATTTTTTTGTACACACTTATGACAAGTCGAAAGAAAATGCAAAAAAGTATTTTTGAAGTGTGTATATTTTAGGCAATTCCTAGCTGAGCGCTTTCGGCTTTACAAAGCCATCATCAGAGCTATGCTACAATAAAATGTTCTAATAAGTACTAATTGGTAAAGATTGTAATTTTTAACTTACGTCAATTTTTTTAAAATACCACTACAAAGAAGAGATCTCATTTCCTTAAGTTTTAAAATTATGATATTGTAGGAGTTGGAATTCTTAAAACACATAAAAAACATATAAAAAGTCGACACTGGACTTCACAAACACGTTAAAAAATTGAAAAAATTTTTGTCATGGTACGGGTTTTAAGACCCGACCATCTATTGATGTGAGGACGTAGACTGAATAGAACTAGTGAAATCAAATGTCGGTCCTTTTAAACGATTTTTCAAAAGTGACAGGTGACAAATGTCATATATAGGAAATAGAGATTGTTTTTTTAAATTCTTACAAAATTATTTAGTAGTTTGGAATTACTACTAGTCATCAAAGACTTTCTAAAAATTAAGTTTTTAAATTAAATTTTATGTGTTCATCACATCATACAGAATGAAATTAATTTGTAAATTCACTCAAGTCATTGCTCAAGGTCAATGTGTGTTCAATCTGACAGCTATCCTTAAGGAACAAGGGCTCAAATTGTTCAACAACACTATAAAGAAGAAACCTGGTATTAATGTTATGTTATCTGATACTTAAGTGTATTAAGAATTGTATGTCTTGATGGAAAAATGTAAGAACTTTGTATAAAAATTTTTTTAAGAATGTATTTTCATGTTTCAATTAAGAACAACTGTCAAATGAATTACAAAATGTTGTAAATTTTAATAAAGTTTAAAATTTGTTTAAAAAAATAAAAGTATGAAAAATATATAACAAGATTGCATGAGGTCACCCTTCTTCCTCTAAAGTCTCCCATAATAATTTAAAAAGAGGTTTATAGTTGCAATTGAGGTTGATTTGTGTGTTTAAGCAACAATCAGGGTTTATTTTCATTTCTTTGGATATTTCTAGATCTTCCAAGAGATTCATGAGTCTAAAGTTTTTATTGGGAATGTTGTGTAAAATTTTACTGTTTTCAGAAGGAGAAAAAGAATGATTATTAAATTTAATGTGATATCCAAAGTTTGATTTTTCTGGGTTATTGAGGTGTTCTTTGATTCTTTGATTCAGAGTTCTCATTGTTCTACCTACATAAGTCATATTACAGTCACCACAGGACAGCTTGTAAATACCACTTCTGTTTAGTTTGTCAACTTTGTCTTTGGTCTTAGTGAAGATGGACTTGATGTTATATTTGGTTTTAAAGGAGATGTTTAAGTCATTAATTTTATTAACAAGTACTCTTGAAATTTTTTCTGAAATTGGTCCTAAGTAAGTTAAGGATCTATATATGGAAGTAGTGTTGGATTTGTTATCAACATTAAAAGCTTGGTTTAGTCTCTTTTTGAGTATAGATTTTCTAATGACTTTATCAACAGTAGTAGAAGGAAAACCATTGTTGTTTGCTATCTGTTTAATGATGGAGATTTCTTTATTGTAATTTTCTTGAGACATAGGGATATTAAGAAGTCTGTGGACATAACATTGAATAGCTGCCATCTTGTGTTGAAAAGGATGATTTGATGATGTTGGTATCATATGGTCAGTTTGAGTAGGTTTTCTGAATATTGAAAATTCTAGTGTAGGCAAAGAAAAAAGGAGGAAGTATTCTTTTTGATAGTTAGGTCTAAAAAGTTGATAATGTTGTTGCTTTCTACTTCTAAGGTAAAATTAATTGCAGGATGTAGATTATTAATTATTGACAAAATATTGTGAGGTTCTGAAGGTGGGCCTTCTATAAAAGCTAAAATGTCATCCACATATCTGTACCATAGGATTATTTGTGGTTGAGAATGAACAAAGTTAGTTTCGAGAGAGTCTAGAAAAAGATCTGCAAGTAGATCTGCAAGTAGAGGAGATAAAGGATTTCCCATTGCTAAACCCTCTGGTTGTCTATAAATTTTATTGTTAAAGATAAAGAAATCTTGGGAAAGGCAAAATTGGAGTAGAGAAGTAATTTGTGAACATTTATTTTGGTCAATGTTTTTTCTTTGTAGAAGGTTATTGATGATTGGAATGGTGTCTAATCTGGGAACAGATTAGACATAACTTCACTATGGTCTCCTTCGATGTAACAAATCTGTTCACCAATGTTCCCAGATTAGACACCATTCCAATCATCAATAACCTTCTACAAAGAAAAAACATTGACCAAAATAAATGTTCACAAATTACTTCTCTACTCCAATTTTGCCTTTCCCAAGATTTCTTTATCTTTAACAATAAAATTTATAGACAACCAGAGGGTTTAGCAATGGGAAATCCTTTATCTCCTCTACTTGCAGATCTTTTTCTAGACTCTCTCGAAACTAACTTTGTTCATTCTCAACCACAAATAATCCTATGGTACAGATATGTGGATGACATTTTAGCTTTTATAGAAGGCCCACCTTCAGAACCTCACAATATTTTGTCAATAATTAATAATCTACATCCTGCAATTAATTTTACCTTAGAAGTAGAAAGCAACAACATTATCAACTTTTTAGACCTAACTATCAAAAAGAATACTTCCTCCTTTTTTCTTTGCCTACACTAGAATTTTCAATATTCAGAAAACCTACTCAAACTGACCATATGATACCAACATCATCAAATCATCCTTTTCAACACAAGATGGCAGCTATTCAATGTTATGTCCACAGACTTCTTAATATCCCTATGTCTCAAGAAAATTACAATAAAGAAATCTCCATCATTAAACAGATAGCAAACAACAATGGTTTTCCTTCTACTACTGTTGATAAAGTCATTAGAAAATCTATACTCAAAAAGAGACTAAACCAAGCTTTTAATGTTGATAACAAATCCAACACTACTTCCATATATAGATCCTTAACTTACTTAGGACCAATTTCAGAAAAAATTTCAAGAGTACTTGTTAATAAAATTAATGACTTAAACATCTCCTTTAAAACCAAATATAACATCAAGTCCATCTTCAGCAAGACCAAAGACAAAGTTGACAAACTAAACAGAAGTGGTATTTACAAGCTGTCCTGTGGTGACTGTAATATGACTTATGTAGGTAGAACAATGAGAACTCTGAATCAAAGAATCAAAGAACACCTCAATAACCCAGAAAAATCAAACTTTGGATATCACATTAAATTTAATAATCATTCTTTTTCTCCTTCTGAAAACAGTAAAATTTTACACAACATTCCCAATAAAAACTTTAGACTCATGAATCTCTTGGAAGATCTAGAAATATCCAAAGAAATGAAAATAAACCCTGATTGTTGCTTAAACACACAAATCAACCTCAATTGCAACTATAAACCTCTTTTTAAATTATTATGGGAGACTTTAGAGGAAGAAGGGTGACCTCATGCAATCTTGTTATATATTTTTCATACTTTTATTTTTTAAACAAATTTTAAACTTTATTAAAATTTACAACATTTTGTAATTCATTTGACAGTTGTTCTTAATTGAAACATGAAAATACATTCTTAAAAAAATTTTTATACAAAGTTCTTACATTTTTCCATCAAGACATACAATTCTTAATACACTTAAGTATCAGATAACATAACATTAATACCAGGTTTCTTCTTTATAGTGTTGTTGAACAATTTGAGCCCTTGTTCCTTAAGGATAGCTGTCAGATTGAACACACATTGACCTTGAGCAATGACTTGAGTGAATTTACAAATTAATTTCATTCTGTATGATGTGATGAACACATAAAATTTAATTTAAAAACTTAATTTTTAGAAAGTCTTTGATGACTAGTAGTAATTCCAAACTACTAAATAATTTTGTAAGAATTTAAAAAAACAATCTCTATTTCCTATATATGACATTTGTCACCTGTCACTTTTGAAAAATCGTTTAAAAGGACCGACATTTGATTTCACTAGTTCTATTCAGTCTACGTCCTCACATCAATAGATGGTCGGGTCTTAAAACCCGTACCATGACAAAAATTTTTTCAATTTTTTAACGTGTTTGTGAAGTCCAGTGTCGACTTTTTATATGTTTTTTATGTGTTTTAAGAATTCCAACTCCTACAATATCATAATTTTAAAACTTAAGGAAATGAGATCTCTTCTTTGTAGTGGTATTTTAAAAAAATTGACGTAAGTTAAAAATTACAATCTTTACCAATTAGTACTTATTAGAACATTTTATTGTAGCATAGCTCTGATGATGGCTTTGTAAAGCCGAAAGCGCTCAGCTAGGAATTGCCTAAAATATACACACTTCAAAAATACTTTTTTGCATTTTCTTTCGTCTAACATTTTTATCTAATTTGGTTAAATTTTCGACGTTTACACAAACTCATTTTTGTCGTTGTTGCCTGGTCTAATATATAATTTTATCTAAATGGATTGTGTTTAGCCGCTAAGCCGAGACATCAGCTATAATTAAGAGAAATAATAAAGCATCATAAAGAATTTATTGTTGTCGTGTGATCGTTACATAGAAAGAGTTCGTAATCGATTGACGTTTTTGAGAGAAAGTGCACCCAAATGGAAAAAATAAAAGTAATGTTAATTTATGATTAGAGGTGTATATCGGAGGTGTTAATGGTTTTAATAAATAACTATACACTTTACTATACCAACATAATATAATGAAAGAATATGTTTTAATGACAGCGCCGTAGAATTTCATATTTTTGTAGAGTTCATTAAAAATATTGGTGCTCACATTAGCACTAATTTTAGGGACTTCCAAGCAGATTTTTCTTTGCGGCAGGATAGTCTATTCGCTTTTATTTTTTTTTATTTCCGTCATCAGTTATTTTATCTCTTGTGTGATCCATTGTTTATCTTTAGATGATGTCTCTTCTTGAAGTTTTTGTTTTTTGATATTTCTCAAGATCTCCTCTACTTTCCTCCATTTATCTGTTGCTGTCAATTGCTTTTGCCTTTCTACTTCCTGAACTTCTTTGTGCACTTGTTCTTTGATTTGTTAGTAAAAACTTGTGACAACAAGCTAATGAGGCGGTAGTTTCTAAGGTCGCTGATATCTCCCTTCTTATGAAGTAAGATGATTTCCGCGTTGTTCCACTACGTCGGTGTTATCGCTTCGCACAGACATTTATTGAACATTGTTCTGAAGCTATTTTCTTGTGGCATTTTAAAGTAATTACTATTTAACTGGGAATAAGCCACAATTAAAGATACAAATACGTTTATTGACGTTTTAATTTCCATTTCCACATCAAAATTTTCTCATTTTGAGAACGATTTCCGAAGTGGAAATTGAAACGTCAATAAACGTATTTTTATCTTTAATTGTGGCTTATTCCCAGATAAATACTAATTAATTTATTGAACAGTTGAGCAAGTGTCAGTAAGAGCTTATTTCCTCCTAGTTTTAGGCTTTCGGCCATTACCCTGTCTTCACCTGGGGGTTTATTGTTCTTCATCACCCGAAGTGCATTTTTAATTTCGTCAACAGTTATGTTCGGCATTAATTCTGAGCCTTGATTCTCTATCTTTGGTAAGGGGCGTCTTTCATCGGGTTCGCTTATTTCACATAGTTGTCTGTAGAAGTCTTCCACTGTTTTCACTATTTCTTCCTTATCAGTCACAATGTCCTCTTGTTTATTTCTTAACTTATGTATGTTCTTTGTTCCTGTGGACATGTTGTGTCTTAGAACTTTCAGACTTCTATTTTTCTCTATCACCCTTGTCACCTCTCTCATGTTATGTTGCCGTATGTCTTTTCGAATTTCTTTGTTTATTTTTTTACCGAGTTGACTAAATTCTGCGTAGTTTGTGTTATACCTGTCCTTTAGCCTCCTTCTTTCTTTGATCAGATTTTTAGTGTTGAGACTATTTTCTCATGTTTTTTCTTCATTTTAGGACAGCACAACTTCTCCGCTTCTTTAAGGGCTTTTACGATACTTTCGTTTAAAACTTCGACCTGTGTTTCGTCGTTGATTTGTTAAAGGTTATGGTCATAGGATAGTAACGGGCTGCCTGAAACCAACGCCACTCTCAAATCTTCGTAAACCGCCTGAGTATTTTCCTCTTCCCCAGGTTCAATGGACTAGTCAGTCTCTAGACTTTAAAACGTTGAAAACTATAAATAGGATAAGAACGAGGGTCGCTCCAGTAAAATTAAACATGGCAAAATAGGAAAAATAGAAGATGATGTTAACTTTTTACTGTAGAAAAACACAGAATATGGAACATCTTCTTACATGCAGAAACTGTCCTCATCGATGTACCCTCGAAGATTTGTGGCACGCCAACAAAAATGGAACACGTAGCCCGATACTGGGCAGAAATTTTATGAATGACATGTCCGTACACGAGAAAGTAAAGTTAGTAAGGTACAGTATAAATATTATTTCTACGCGTATATAATATCAAATTATATACAAATTATATATCAAACTATATATAAGCAGCACAACCCGAAAATCTAACAATTGGAACATATACTTTCGAAGGAGTAAGAGAGTTTATATACCTAGGCTCACAAATTAATCAGAATAATGCAGTAAGTGCAAAAATTAACAGACGGACATATCTGGCAAATAGAGCCTATTAAAGATTAAAAAAAAATTAACAAGAACCCTAGTTACAAAAAGAACGAAACTAGTGAAGCACATCCTCACGTACGCATCGGAAACATGGACGATGATAAAGAGCGATGAAGAACGTTTAAGATGCTTTGAACGTAAAATCCTCCGGCATATCTATGGAGGAGTACATGAGTAAAACCGGCTGCGGTGGTTAGGTCACATAGAGAAAATGAATGAGATGGAGCCGCCAAAACATATTTATAACCAAAGAATAGTGTAACGAACTATTTTGCTTACCTCAGGGTAAGAACATGGGGGTAGAAGATTGGGCAAACAAAATAATCGAAACTGGTGCGTACGACACTCAGGGAGTTGTTGTAGAGCTGGGTCGTGGATAAGTTGAGATAAATGGGTCGGATTGGAGTATCTAAAAAATGAAAACAAAGGGATACTTACATAAATCTCCTGGAACAAAAACGAAACAAGTTATTGCAGACAAGGTTACCTCTAGCTATTTATATTCGGACGCTGCTTTGAAGAAAACTTCATGCTGGAAGAAAAGAAAATTTCTTCTTCCCTAAAATCAAGAATACATACAACGGTTGGGAGACTTTTCTAAATAAAAATAAAAAGAAAAAATAAAAATAAAACGATTTCCATACTCAGGAACGAAGATCTAAGACGTAAATCAGGTTTGATGGAGGAAGCAAGCTGACAAACAAAACGAAAGCTGGTAGAGGACATCCTATATACTGCTTTTCAAAATTCCATTTGTTTCGGTGTACTGCGCAAATCTTATGGTTGTTACTCTGTTCTAAATTGCCATTATTGCAAAAGAGATTTATCCAACCTTTCACCGGTCTTAATACATAACACAAAAAAAAATGAATCGACTTCTGATTCAAAATCGCCCAAACATCTATCTAGTCTCAAATCTCTTGCTTCACTGACTATCTGCGTATAATTATAGTTTATTCGTCTTCCGGGTTTGGACCGTGTCATTTGTGAGTGACCCAAAAGTGGGTTCATCTCGACGTTTCGCTACAATTGTATGTAGCTTCTTCAGGAGAACAAAAAAGAAAAAGAAAGAAAGAAGAAAACAAAAGAACAGGAAGATGGGTAGTTAGCAACGGTAACTCAGTTACTCAACGCAACCAGAGGCGAATACTAACTACCAAGATGGGCATTTGGTCACAGTAACTCAACTACTCAACGCAGCCAGAGGTGAAAACCAAATGCCAGGACAGGGATTCACGTCCAACAGCTCAGAACACTAACGCGTCGAGAGGCGGGGAGTGAATCCGACGATTACTCCGCTACCGCTCTATTTATAGTCGCGGTGCCTGTCGTGTCGGGACGTATCGGCACACTTCGTGGCGCGAACGTCAAGAAGCGCGCGCTGGCCAATCATGTGGCTGCATCGTAGTGGCGGGACCGGACGGCGGTTCTAGACTGAGATTCCAGATGGGAGACAAGTAGTATCCTTCCTCTCGATTGATATTATAGGGATTTTTTCGGATCTCTAGAGATTCGCGGATTTTCCTGGAATAAAAGAAGGAGCTTTTAGAAATAATATGGGTTTTTTCGAACAATATGGAATGACCGGTTTCTTGGCAGTGTTCTGCAACTGCAGAATGGGAGAAAAGACCTGATCGAATGCATCTTTGATGCTCTTGAATCCGAGTTTTGACGGAACGACCAGTTTTGCCAATATACACATGTCCACATGAACAAGGAATAGAATAGACACCACAGGAAGATAGGGGCGGTAATGGGTCCTTAGGAGAGGGTAGATATTGTGAGATTCTCTTGGGTGGTCGAAAAGTAGTCCTGATACCTTTTAGTTTTAAAATTTCAACGTAAATCCCAATTTCCCCTCACGTCTCGCCAGCTAACCTAAACAAACAATATTCCTCTTGATATTAGTTCTTAACAACGAACCGACAAAAAAACATCTTGAAATATTTACTTTTAAAATAATTACAAATAGCACGTACGAATCGGGGATATTTAATGTAAACAAGGGCAAAAAATATTATTAAGAATCTCAACTTAAAACGCCATAAATATCCATCGTTTTAAAACTCCTTTACAAAAAAAAACAAACGCATAAACCAACCAGGGGCCTACTACAAAATTTTATACAGAATTTAATATATTATATAGATATTAAACATAAAAGGCTACAAGAGAAGGGAGTGGAGTGAGAAGGAGAGGCAGACCCAGAGCACGATTTAAGGATAACGTGTAGGAAGACTTGAGAATGTTCTTCTTCTTCAAGTGCCGTCTTCGTTCCGAAGTTTGGCTATCATCAAAGCTATGCGTATTTTTGATGCTGCAGATCTAAACAGTTGGTAATTGGTGCAATTGTACCATTCTCTCAAGTTTTTCAACCATGAATGCCTTCTTCTTCCTACAGATCTCTTTCCCATTATCTTCCCCTGTATAATCAATTGCAGCAACTGGTATTTATCTCCCCTCATAACATGTCCCAAATATTGTAGTTTGCGCTTTTTAACAGTAAGTATCAGCTCTTTCTCTTTCCGCACTCTCCGCAAAACCTCCACATTTGTTAGATGTTGAGAATGTTGGGAGAACTAAACTGGAAAGCCAAGTCGAAAAATAGGAGAGAATAGAGACTTATCCTTGAGCAGGACAAGACCCACCATGGGTTGTGGAGCCAATCATGATGATGATCATGTGACGACAATAACTATAACGCGGATAACGTTCATGGGGATTTATATTGTACCAACTGTATACAATTTTTCTTCCAATGATTTTTTGGTAAATTTTGTCTTTCACTATAAGCAAAGAATATAAACACTCTACATTCTTATGCGTCTATATTCTTTGCTAAAAGTGATGCAATAATTTTTTCTAAGAAGTTGCATATATGAAAAATTTTTCTTTTTACGTCCAAATATTGGAAAATAAAGGACTTTTCTAGATCTGCCGTAGGATAAACCGTGAATAAAACAAACAATAGTCCTATTCATGTCTTCACGCATAGAGAATCTCATTGTCCTTGCTATACAAACGATTGTCTCTTGGTATCCTATTTTTTATTATGGGAAGTAAAAAATGTACATACGAAATCTTCGTCATACATTCTTAACTTTCACACTTATTTTCGTAGCCTTGTCATTACATCAACCTTGGTTCTTAGTTTTATAGTTGGATATGCAGACAAACGGAGTAAGGTTATATACAAGGTACGTCCTAAAAGTAAGAAGGAATGATCGTATTTATAATAGACTGATTTTATTTTAAAGTGGTCCTTAATGATGCATACAATTCCTCATTAAGGTTACAATTAAAACTGTTTTATAAAAATTAATAGAAAAGGATGATTTTAATATACATGTTTGTGAATCCAACAAAGATTTCGATTCATATTTTTAATCTTCGTAAATGCCTCGTAACTTCTTTTTAATTGACAGTAGTTAATTTGCATAAAATCTTTTGTTGTATTAACCGAGCATGTTACAGTATTATCCACTCAACAGTGTGTTTTTATGTTACAGATAGCGATCGTAGAAAAAATATCAATGTCATCGATGTAATGTGATTGAATTCTTGTCATTGTTGCGTTTGACTATTGGGAAAAAAGTGTTAATGTTAGATAATATGTTTGAAAATTGCTTTAACTTTTTATTTAATAGTTTCTGTCTTTGAGTATTGAATCATCAGGGCAGATCCTAGGGCTCGGTCGTCCAGGCGCAAAGACTTAATGTGCTATCATCGCTCTAGAGAACGTTTCATATTTTTATTAATACTTAACAATGTACTGAAGAAACATCATACTACAGTAGTAATGAGCGATTTTAATGCCAAAATTGGACATGGATGTGTGGACGGTTATGTGGGTTACTATGGATTAGGAGAACGAAACGAACGAGGAGACCGTATGGTACAATTTTGTCAAGCGGAGGAGTTACTAGTTGCTAACACTCTTTTCAAGTTACCTAACAGACGACTGTACACATGGAAATCTCCGAGTGACACCAAAGGTAGAGTAGTCAGAAACCAAATTGACTTTGTCCTTGTTAGTCAAAGATTCCGCAACTCTATATTCACAGCTAAAACCTACGCAGGAGCAGATATAGGCTCGGATCACAATCCTGTAGTAGTCACATTAAGAATAAAACTAAAGATCATTAAAAAACACATACACAAACAAATTGACGTGAGAAGACTGAATGAACAACATATAAAAGAGAAAACAATAGTGAACATCAAAGAAAATTTACAAAATATAGAGAAACTGAATAGAAATACTGATAACATAGACCAAAAATGGGAGAATATTAAACATGTCGTAATGTTGGCAGGGAGGGAAAATTTAACACCGAAAGAAAGGAAACATAAAGAATGGATGAATGAGGAAATATTTATTTATTTATTTATTTATTCCATTAACGGATATACCATTTTTACATAAATATAACGTCAACCTTTACAAAGCTTATACATAGGTTGCGTTAATTAAAAACAAACCAAAATTAAAATCAAACAAAATTCAATTAAAATGGTAGCTTAAGGTATTAAATAATGCTCAAAATCGCTCAAATGATTTCTTAAATGCTGCTGTAGATATTCCAAATAACTCTAAATTATTGCTGTGCTCATTAGCAGTTCGTAAAATTCTTGTAATGGGTTCATTTTGGCCATAATTCGTACTGTGGAATGGAATGTTGAAAATCTCAGTGTTACGAGTTCTTCTAGTATTAACATTAAAACTTATTAAACTTAGTAACTCTGGATCTTGAACATATCCATTTATAATTTTAAAAAGGAAACATAAATCCGCTTGACATCGTCTATCATGTAGTGATGAGATATTTAGTATTGACAGTATATCATCATATGTGTATTGCTGTATAAGAAAACCAATTTTGTAAGCACATACCCTCAAGAATTTATTTTGAACTCTCTCGATACTGTAGATGTCACTGTTATATGAAGGAGACCAAATGAGAGAACCATACTCCAAAACTGATCGAACTAAACTAAAGTATAACATTTTTAAAGTTTGTACTGAAAACTGATTACAGTTTCTAAGAAAAATCCTAACATTTTTAAAGCTTTAGCTGAAGTTTCGTTAATGTGATTTTTAAAAGTTAGTTTAGAATCAAAATTTATACCTAAATCTTTAATATTATGACGTGCCTCTAATGGTACATTATTTATATAATAATCATAATTTACAAACTCTCTTGATCTTCCAAAAGTAATTTTAAAACATTTTTGTATATTTAAGTATAGCATGTTTACCTACCACCAACTAGCTAAGCTTTTAATGTCATTCTGTAATAAAGAGGCATCAACAAATGCATCAAATACTAAAGTTGATGCGTGAAAGAATGGTACACAAAACAACTAATCCGATAAGATACAAAGAAACAGATAAACTGATAAAAAAGAAAATAAGAGAAGCTAGAGAAAGATGGCTAAGTGAGCAATGCCAGGAGTTGGAACAATTGGAGCGAAAATATGACTTTTTTAATGTACACAAAAAGATTAAAGAAATGACAGGAAGGAGAAGAACAACACAGACAGGACAGATCAAAGATACAGATGGTATAATTATAACAGATTTACAACAAAAAATGAACCGATGGACAGAATACATATCACAACTGTTTGATGACAAAGATAGACAAGAAATCTCAAACAAATATACAGATAATACAGGGCCTGATATAATCAGAGAAGAAATAGAATATGCAATCAAACAAGCAAAAAGTGGTAAGTCCCCCGGTCCTGATGAAATTCCCGTAGAACTGCTCAAACTTATGGACGATGAATCTATTAAAATACTCCTAGATCTATTTAACACAATATATAGAACTGGAATAATACCTAGGAAATGGCTCCTTTGACCTTTATACTACTGCAAAAAAAGGCAAATACAAAGGAATGCAACGAATATCGTACGATAGCTTTGATGAGTCATGCTCTAAAACTGTTTTTAAAAATAATCCATAATAGGATCTATAGGAAATTAGACGTAGACATCAGTAACACTCAGATGGGATTCAGAAAAGGGCTGGGTACAAGGGAGGCTCTGTTTGCAATGAACGTTCTCTCACAGAGATGCTTAGACATGAACCAAGAAATTTACGCCTGCTTTATTCATTTTGAAAAGGCCTTTGACAAAGTACAACATGAACCACTAAGACAAGTTCTAATAAAGAAAAATATAGACAGCCGAGATATTCGAATTATATGCAATCTATATTGGAATCAAACAGCAAATGTCAAGGTTGAGAGCAGACTAACAGTAAATAATACTTATCAATGGCATAAACTCATCTACTTGTTTAAGAATAAAAAGTAAAACACTATTAAAAATGCAACTAACATTTGAAAGTTTCTTTTTTGTCTAACCAGGATATAATTGTCAGTGACGACGTAACAAATTCCGTGCCCCTCCACCCACATCTATATCGGCATTTCTCATTTTGGAGTTGAGGATCTTTAACAATATATTTTAGGTAACTTATAGTTGAAATAACCTTATCTTGAATGGCAAGTAGGAAACCCTCAGTCTCAGGAAACATCCTTCTTGATGTCAACCAATAGTTCGACGATGTATTAACTATTTTATGATTCCAGGTTTAGCCATACGGCTCACACTCCCCCTAAGGGGAGAATTTACTCATCCCAGATACCTATGGTATCAAAACGATTGAGATCTGGTGGGACTCTTTTCGAGTTATCGAGCCCCAGATGACTTGGTATGCTGGAGTATCCCCCAAAAATTTTCGTACACATCTGGACGTCGCGAGAAGTACAGCTTTTGTGCATGGCCTTATAGAGATGTTCATTTAGACTCAGCTGTTTTATGTTCTCTAGGAGGTTTTTGGGGATAACACCAGCAGTAGATAGAATAATAGGTACTTTCCGGGTACTTTCCAGCCACCAGTAAGATGTTGGATGGTTTCTTGGGCTTAGCATATCGGCATTTGTCATTTTGGACTTGAAGATCTTTAATAATGTATTTTAGGTAATTTTTACTTGGAATAGCCTGATCCTGAATGCCAAGTAGGAAACCGTCAGTCTCAAGAAACATCTTTTCTGATGTCAACCAATAGTTCGACGCCATTTTGGTGACATATTCTTGGCTGAGTTCATTGAGATGTCGGCCATGCAGAGGTTTACTCATCCAGGTGCACATTTTTTCTTGCTGAGTCAGGTACATATGCGCATTTCTTATTCCCTCAGTTTAAGCGGCGTTGTATCATCCACTGAGCAAATTGCTCGATGTAAAGTAGATGTCTCAGCGAGTACCTGAAAATAAGTTCTTATGTTAGCAATTTGTTTATCCAATTGCTCACCTACATCTATAAATCCTCTTCCCCCTTTATACCGCGGTAATGTTTTTCTCTCTACTGCACTTCGTGGATGATGTTTTTGCGCCTTTGTGAGTCCGTTTTTGACCACTTTATAATACTAAATGAGTAGCTCAGCGCGGAACAGGTATACCTATTTAATGCCTTATACAAATTTTTACTATTAAGATATGACATATTTAGTTGGCAGTGGAGTTCAGTAACTGAGATAGTGGGTTCATCGCTAAACAGAACCAAAGAGTACTCAACGACTATTCTTGGAAAAGGCCCCAGTTGATTGGTATATCTTTAGTTTCGATATTATTTTCACCGGGTATTTGAAAGTGAATTTTAGTCTTTCACTCCGCCACTATATGCTTTAAAAAGGTCACTATATTACCACCGTACTGAATCAAAGGCTTTCTTGTAGTCCATGAAGGCGGTAAAAAGGTTCCTTTTTCTGGTGTATGCTTGGTTAGAAATGACTGAGTCGTTAATAAGTTGTTTGTTTAGGCTCTATGATATTGTTTAGAGCATAGTGTTGGTAGATACGCCGGGCCACATAGGATGTGACCAATTTGTACATAGTTGGAAAACAAGTAATTGGGCGATACTTGGCTGGATCTTGGGTGTTATTTTGATCCTTTGGTATTAGATAAGTGGTTCCCTATGTAAGAAATGATGGTATTTCCTATGGATTAGAGATAACATGATTGATCAACATCGACAACACTCATGAACACTCCAAAACTTCTTTAGCCAGAAGTTTTCAACTCCGTCTGGTTCCGGAGATTTCCAGTTATGAAGCTCTTTGATACTATTTGGGACTTCTTCAGTGGAAAAGGCTTCGCAAGAAATATTATTGTAATACTGACAGTTGTTCGTTGTGTCTTCAATCCATCCAGCATTGGTGTTATGAGTAGATGGCGTTGAAAGTTGATTTCCCCAAAACTCGTGAATTTTTTCTTGGCTTGGATAAGATTTATTTTCATTTTCTACAGTGGAATTATGTTTTCTATAAAACGCCTTCTCTGCATGCTCAAAAAGTATTTTGTCGCATTTCCGGTTGTTGCTGACTTTTTATCTCCTCAGGCGGCCTGAATAAACAGAGAGTTTTTGTTTTTGTTTTTATTGTGTCCAGGTATTGTTGAGGTTTGTTGTTTTCTGGATCATGTCGTGAGTATCCTAGAGTGTTAAACAATATTTCTTCATCTCTCTTGATAATTTTGCTACTTCTTACTCCTTTTATGTATTCAGTTATTTGTCCAATGCATTACTCAGTCTTTCTCAACAGTCGTTTTTCCCAGGGTGCAATTCTGTTTTCAGTCCTTCCGATATTAGTTCCTTCTCGTGTTCTGATCTTAATGCCCATAACATTAGCAATTGCTGTTGCTGCACAGTAAATCAGCATATGCAAATATTCATGTATGGCTTCCACGACATAATTGGGTAGGACTTCAGTGTTCACAATTTGTAACAGCGCAACTAGTTTCTTACAAGAGTTTATTTTTGGTAGCGGTGGTCTGCTAAGTGGGTTTATACCGTTAAACTCTTGTACGACACGTGGCATTTCTGTTACCAAGCTATTCTGTGCAACTCAGGTCGATATAATATATATATATATATATATATATATATATATATAATATATATATATATATATATATATATATATATATATATATCAAAAGGAATAATTAATTATATCAGAATATCAAGAGCCGACAGAATACGGAATGAAGTGATAAAACAACAAATGGGTATAGAGGGCACTATAGTTGAGGATATTGAGAGAAAACAGCTCATATGGTATGGACATAGTGATAGCAAATTCTGTTTACAAAAGATTAGGGACATACTTTACTCACCTGACAGAAAGAGTTAAAAAACTGGATAACTTCAATGTAGTGTATTCTATTCCATGTGGTTCTTGTTCAGAAGTGTATGTCGGTCAAACCAGCCAGAAACTCTCAAAAAGAATAGCTTTGCACAGGAGTGATGTTGTGAGGAAGCCCACCAGCACAGCCTTTAGCCAACATATTAAGAATACTGGACACACTGCTAACTATGAAAATGTGCAAGTACTAAAGAGGGTTGACAGCCAATTTAAGAGAAACTTCATAGAAATGTGCTACATCCATAACTGCAGCTCTCCTATGAACTGTAAGAAAGATGTTGAAAACTTAAGTTGTATTTATTCCTTTCTACTTCAACAGGACTTGACAAGAAGTAACAAACTGGAAAATGTGGGGAACTTATCATGACATGCATAGATTACCTACCTGTGCTTTAGAGGGGACTTTATTTCCTTGCTTATTATGTTGCCTAGGGCTCTTTCTTTTCGTATCCATGTGGTTGTGATGTGCAAAAGTGAAAATTATAACCTCGTTACATATGACACCCGGATGTTGACAGAAATATGTCATCAAAAAAGAAGATTAATTCTTCTTTTCTATTTGTGGTTTTTGTAGGTTGTAAATTTTAGATTTTTTGTTGTGTTTGTATTTGAAAAACTACCCTGTTGTTTGTAATGTTTTTATTCAAAATTTTAAATGTATTTTTTAATATTTTTAACATGTTTGTGACAGTGTTTTTTACAACTAGGACCAACTGAACATTTTCAATGTAGGTTTTTAAATGTTGATTTCCACCACTGTACTATAATAGGTTTTCCATTTAGGTGCTGATGAAGGTGACAACATATCACCGAAAATTTCACATATAGAATAAAGTTCTACACCAAGCTGGCTTATACCATCTCTAGCTGATCCTTGTTTTGACGCTTTCCCGAAAGTTACCCTCCAAAGAATTGTATTCTTAGCGTCGTTACACACACTCTATTTACAATATTGACTACAAAAATGGGATTCCTACAACAGATAAAGAACATTGACGGTAACACTGGAGTTAAACATGCGAAAACTTACATGTCATCACTAACAAAAATGGCTTCAGCAAAGAACAGGCTCATCTTCCTATACGAATGCAGGAGAAACAACATAATTCCTAGATTTTTACAACAGGGTACAGAAAGGATCCTCTCAATACCTGAAAATACAGAAAATAAAAATACAAGAAAAATATCATATTTAAGAAATCTTGTAACAAAGAGGATTCTAAACATCACTATTAATGAAACTAATACAAAAATCAGAAATTTACAGACAAACATAGATAAATCAATAGAGTATCTTAATAACAAACTCTCTTACAACATGATGTCTGATTTCCTGAGACTACAGGACAAAAGATATAAAAGAATTTTCAACTGTATAAAAAGAAGCAACATCTCAAAACTTAACCAACTTAAAGATCCTTTAGCTTCACTCACAACTACAAATGAAAATGCATGGTTGGTAAATCAATCCAAAGTGACTTTGCCTCAAGACATAAAATCTTTTCTATCATTAGGTCCAAAATTTTCACTACCAGTCTCAGTGAAAGATATTGACATGTATACATACCTAGCAGACATTGAGTACTGTATTAAGAAACTCCCTACAGATTCACAGAATTTGCAACGTTCAAAAATCACGAATATCATTACCAACCACATCAAAACCAACCGTTATTACATCAGTCCATCCATGGCCATTGAAACAAAAACGAGAAAATTTCTGAAAGACAACCCTGATATTATAGTAACAAGAGCAGACAAAGGTAACACTACAGTCATAATGGACAGAAACGAGTACATCACCAAATCATTTGAACTTCTCAATGACCCACATTCCTATAAAAAAATCCCCAAAGATCTGACTCCATCAGTAGAAAGAAACACTAACTTACTAATAAAACAACTACATGAAGAAGGACATATTACCACCAAAACAAAAAAAGAATTAACCAACTACACCGGTACCACCCCAACATACTATGGACTTCCAAAAATTCACAAAGAAGGGTGCCCTCTACGTCCTATAATTGCTTGCAAGAATGCCCCCACTCAATCCTTGGCTAAATATCTGGCAGGTATTATTGACACTTCTTTTTCTTCTCATAATACCTACAAAATTAAAGATTCTTTTGAATTTGCAAATAAGATCAATGGGTTTTTACTACCTTCAGGATATGTCTTGGTGAGTTTTGATGTTACTTCCTTGTTTACCAACATCCCTCTTGAACTGGTAGTTTCTATTCTGACAACTAATTACCATCTTATTGAACAGAACTGTACAATTCCCAAAGTTTTGTTCCTGAAACTGATTACCTTTTTATACAACAATACATATTTCACTTTTCAAAATGAATTCTATGTCCAAATAAAAGGAGCACCCATGGGTGGAGCTATATCCCCTACTTTGGCAGAAATTGTAATGAACTCCCTACTTCACTACTGTACTCAAGAAGTTGATTTCCAGTTCCCCTTCATTTACCAATATGTAGACGACCTCATATGTGCAGTCCCTGCAGACAAAATCAACTACACTCTTGACATTTTCAACTCATATAACACTCACCTACAATTCACAGTTGAAACAGAAGAAAATAATAGTGTTCCATTCTTAGACACCTATGTAACCAGACATGAGGACAATACAGTAAGGTTAGATTGGTACAGAAAAAAAACATTCTCAGGTAGATATGTGCCTTTTCACTCGTATCATCCAGACGAACAGAAGATTAACATCATCAAAGGTCTGAAAAACAGAATAAAAAGAATTTGTCACCCTTCAAACTACAATAAGAACATCAAGTTATTGTATGAGATTCTTAGAAAAAATCACTACCCTAAGATGCTTCTTAATAAATTGCTATTTCAAGATATGCCAACAGTTAGAACACAGCAAAGACAAACATTAGAAGGAGAAACAGTAGAAGTGTTCTATGGGAGATTGCCTTACATCAAAGGTTTATCACCACAGATCACAAACCTTTTCAGACAGTTCAACATAGTGATAGCAAATTCTGTTTACAAAAGATTAGGGACATACTTTACTCACCTGACAGAAAGAGTTAAAAAACTGGATAACTTCAATGTAGTGTATTCTATTCCATGTGGTTCTTGTTCAGAAGTGTATGTCGGTCAAACCAGCCAGAAACTCTCAAAAAGAATAGCTTTGCACAGGAGTGATGTTGTGAGGAAGCCCACCAGCACAGCCTTTAGCCAACATATTAAGAATACTGGACACACTGCTAACTATGAAAATGTGCAAGTACTAAAGAGGGTTGACAGCCAATTTAAGAGAAACTTCATAGAAATGTGCTACATCCATAACTGCAGCTCTCCTATGAACTGTAAGAAAGATGTTGAAAACTTAAGTTGTATTTATTCCTTTCTACTTCAACAGGACTTGACAAGAAGTAACAAACTGGAAAATGTGGGGAACTTATCATGACATGCATAGATTACCTACCTGTGCTTTAGAGGGGACTTTATTTCCTTGCTTATTATGTTGCCTAGGGCTCTTTCTTTTCGTATCCATGTGGTTGTGATGTGCAAAAGTGAAAATTATAACCTCGTTACATATGACACCCGGATGTTGACAGAAATATGTCATCAAAAAAGAAGATTAATTCTTCTTTTCTATTTGTGGTTTTTGTAGGTTGTAAATTTTAGATTTTTTGTTGTGTTTGTATTTGAAAAACTACCCTGTTGTTTGTAATGTTTTTATTCAAAATTTTAAATGTATTTTTTAATATTTTTAACATGTTTGTGACAGTGTTTTTTACAACTAGGACCAACTGAACATTTTCAATGTAGGTTTTTAAATGTTGATTTCCACCACTGTACTATAATAGGTTTTCCATTTAGGTGCTGATGAAGGTGACAACATATCACCGAAAATTTCACATATAGAATAAAGTTCTACACCAAGCTGGCTTATACCATCTCTAGCTGATCCTTGTTTTGACGCTTTCCCGAAAGTTACCCTCCAAAGAATTGTATTCTTAGCGTCGTTACACACACTCTATTTACAATATTGACTACAAAAATGGGATTCCTACAACAGATAAAGAACATTGACGGTAACACTGGAGTTAAACATGCGAAAACTTACATGTCATCACTAACAAAAATGGCTTCAGCAAAGAACAGGCTCATCTTCCTATACGAATGCAGGAGAAACAACATAATTCCTAGATTTTTACAACAGGGTACAGAAAGGATCCTCTCAATACCTGAAAATACAGAAAATAAAAATACAAGAAAAATATCATATTTAAGAAATCTTGTAACAAAGAGGATTCTAAACATCACTATTAATGAAACTAATACAAAAATCAGAAATTTACAGACAAACATAGATAAATCAATAGAGTATCTTAATAACAAACTCTCTTACAACATGATGTCTGATTTCCTGAGACTACAGGACAAAAGATATAAAAGAATTTTCAACTGTATAAAAAGAAGCAACATCTCAAAACTTAACCAACTTAAAGATCCTTTAGCTTCACTCACAACTACAAATGAAAATGCATGGTTGGTAAATCAATCCAAAGTGACTTTGCCTCAAGACATAAAATCTTTTCTATCATTAGGTCCAAAATTTTCACTACCAGTCTCAGTGAAAGATATTGACATGTATACATACCTAGCAGACATTGAGTACTGTATTAAGAAACTCCCTACAGATTCACAGAATTTGCAACGTTCAAAAATCACGAATATCATTACCAACCACATCAAAACCAACCGTTATTACATCAGTCCATCCATGGCCATTGAAACAAAAACGAGAAAATTTCTGAAAGACAACCCTGATATTATAGTAACAAGAGCAGACAAAGGTAACACTACAGTCATAATGGACAGAAACGAGTACATCACCAAATCATTTGAACTTCTCAATGACCCACATTCCTATAAAAAAATCCCCAAAGATCTGACTCCATCAGTAGAAAGAAACACTAACTTACTAATAAAACAACTACATGAAGAAGGACATATTACCACCAAAACAAAAAAAAAAAAAAAAAGAATTAACCAACTACACCGGTACCACCCCAACATACTATGGACTTCCAAAAATTCACAAAGAAGGGTGCCCTCTACGTCCTATAATTGCTTGCAAGAATGCCCCCACTCAATCCTTGGCTAAATATCTGGCAGGTATTATTGACACTTCTTTTTCTTCTCATAATACCTACAAAATTAAAGATTCTTTTGAATTTGCAAATAAGATCAATGGGTTTTTACTACCTTCAGGATATGTCTTGGTGAGTTTTGATGTTACTTCCTTGTTTACCAACATCCCTCTTGAACTGGTAGTTTCTATTCTGACAACTAATTACCATCTTATTGAACAGAACTGTACAATTCCCAAAGTTTTGTTCCTGAAACTGATTACCTTTTTATACAACAATACATATTTCACTTTTCAAAATGAATTCTATGTCCAAATAAAAGGAGCACCCATGGGTGGAGCTATATCCCCTACTTTGGCAGAAATTGTAATGAACTCCCTACTTCACTACTGTACTCAAGAAGTTGATTTCCAGTTCCCCTTCATTTACCAATATGTAGACGACCTCATATGTGCAGTTCCTGCAGACAAAATCAACTACACTCTTGACATTTTCAACTCATATAACACTCACCTACAATTCACAGTTGAAACAGAAGAAAATAATAGTGTTCCATTCTTAGACACCTATGTAACCAGACATGAGGACAATACAGTAAGGTTAGATTGGTACAGAAAAAAAACATTCTCAGGTAGATATGTGCCTTTTCACTCGTATCATCCAGACGAACAGAAGATTAACATCATCAAAGGTCTGAAAAACAGAATAAAAAGAATTTGTCACCCTTCAAACTACAATAAGAACATCAAGTTATTGTATGAGATTCTTAGAAAAAATCACTACCCTAAGATGCTTCTTAATAAATTGCTATTTCAAGATATGCCAACAGTTAGAACACAGCAAAGACAAACATTAGAAGGAGAAACAGTAGAAGTGTTCTATGGGAGATTGCCTTACATCAAAGGTTTATCACCACAGATCACAAACCTTTTCAGACAGTTCAACATAGTGATAGCAAATTCTGTTTACAAAAGATTAGGGACATACTTTACTCACCTGACAGAAAGAGTTAAAAAACTGGATAACTTCAATGTAGTGTATTCTATTCCATGTGGTTCTTGTTCAGAAGTGTATGTCGGTCAAACCAGCCAGAAACTCTCAAAAAGAATAGCTTTGCACAGGAGTGATGTTGTGAGGAAGCCCACCAGCACAGCCTTTAGCCAACATATTAAGAATACTGGACACACTGCTAACTATGAAAATGTGCAAGTACTAAAGAGGGTTGACAGCCAATTTAAGAGAAACTTCATAGAAATGTGCTACATCCATAACTGCAGCTCTCCTATGAACTGTAAGAAAGATGTTGAAAACTTAAGTTGTATTTATTCCTTTCTACTTCAACAGGACTTGACAAGAAGTAACAAACTGGAAAATGTGGGGAACTTATCATGACATGCATAGATTACCTACCTGTGCTTTAGAGGGGACTTTATTTCCTTGCTTATTATGTTGCCTAGGGCTCTTTCTTTTCGTATCCATGTGGTTGTGATGTGCAAAAGTGAAAATTATAACCTCGTTACATATGACACCCGGATGTTGACAGAAATATGTCATCAAAAAAGAAGATTAATTCTTCTTTTCTATTTGTGGTTTTTGTAGGTTGTAAATTTTAGATTTTTTGTTGTGTTTGTATTTGAAAAACTACCCTGTTGTTTGTAATGTTTTTATTCAAAATTTTAAATGTATTTTTTAATATTTTTAACATGTTTGTGACAGTGTTTTTTACAACTAGGACCAACTGAACATTTTCAATGTAGGTTTTTAAATGTTGATTTCCACCACTGTACTATAATAGGTTTTCCATTTAGGTGCTGATGAAGGTGACAACATATCACCGAAAATTTCACATATAGAATAAAGTTCTACACCAAGCTGGCTTATACCATCTCTAGCTGATCCTTGTTTTGACGCTTTCCCGAAAGTTACCCTCCAAAGAATTATATATATATATATATATATATATATATATATATAATTAATATATATTATATATATTACAAAAGCTTAATCTCCAGCTAACTCACAATACTCGAAGACGTCTATTTAGTTTTTCTAACGAATTCGAACTGAAAAAAAAATGTTAATATATATTTCGTTGATGTTTCAGAATATTTTACGAGAGCATATTGACGTCATCAGATTGAAGGGTAAAAAAATATGAAGATGCTTGTAAAATGAAGGAAATGATTTTTGTTTTAAGGAAATTATTTACGTTATTTTCTTTCTAAGGTGGATTTTCGCCCTCGCATTATTTTAATTAAAAATCTCTTAATCTGAATTATTCAGAAAGGTTTTCTTTAATATAAATCATCTATTTAGAAGGAAATATTTCACGATTAGCAATGGAATTCTTGAAAAATTATTTATACAAACTACTTATTTTATACATTTTCAATTTGTATAAAAAAATTGCGTTATTCTCTGCTTTCTCTCTAAACCCTTTCAAACCTGATAAAAATATTTTATGCAAGTTTTCCACATTTTGCATAAATTACCAAAAAGTAATTAAATAATTGCGAAAGAACTGTTGTATAGTATTTCTCTAATCACTCATTTTGCCACACGCGATAATCTAATGTTTACTGCAAAATGTAAATGGTATCTCCAAAGTAATTTGCGTAATATGTAGATTGAATACGACTTAGAAGTATCAAAGACCAGGTCACTTATTCTTATGCAAACGTGGTTTTCACTTTTTATTTTCACTCGTCCATCGTAAATTGACCAATGGACAATATGATTCATGGCATAATTTGTAAGCTTGAGGTGACTGTCCCCTATTGCTCAAGTGATATATGCGGGGAATAAATTATAAAGGTATCAATAATATTATACATTAGATAAATTACTTAGAAAAATTAACACAAATTATTTGTCAGTGTGATACGTTTCTCTAAATTCTATTGATTGTGTCAAACTGACTAGTCTGTACAGGGTAAATGCGCAACATCGATGCCATACTTCTTTGCAAACTTGTATTAAAATAAACGTCACTTCTTACTACTTAGCCTAATCCATCTTTTGTGTTGAGGGTAGCTTAAGTACTAATGCCCACTAACGACCCTGCCTGGCTTCCTTCTGTCAGTGGTTCTCAAACATAAATAATATTTGCTACAACATACTTGGGTTCAATTAAAATAAAATAGAAATTAAGAAATGCCTTTTATTTATGCCACACAAGCAGTTTGTTTTTAATTCTACAGTATGTTCTAGCGATACAAACCATTGGTTTATAGATTTAAATAAAATCGAATAAAACAAAATCAAATATAAAGAAACATTTTATTTATGTATTGTTCCGTTCAAAAGTTAAGGAGGAAGGACTTTTAACACATTGGCTGCCACCATAAGAGTGTTAGGTACGTTCACCAGGTGCCAAAGTGAAAAATGCTTACAAAACAATATTTATTCATACAAATGGTTAATAATGCAATGTAAGTTTACATTCTTACAAATTTTTTTGAAAAAAATAGCAAGATCACGGGTGATCCTATTGGTATTGCACTAACATATTATACACGTATGTGCCACTAGTATTACCGGTGATCGTAAACAACTTAATGCTTTTTAGTGAAACATGTCACACAGTAAAATTTTTCACAAATATTACAAAATGTAGAAACAAGTTTGGGTTTCTTTTGAGCTTCTTTGCTGCCTTTTGTTGCAACTGTTTCAGTGTAACATTGGTTACAACGTTTTCTCGTCTTCCTATTGTTTGTAGTTTTGGCGTCAACTGTAACAACCATATGCTTTACAGTAGTAATAGGCTCAGGCATCGGACTGTAATTGACTAAACTTAGGATTAGCATTTCCCGAAATGAGATAACTTGTTGTTTTGGTGTGTTGAAGGAATTATATATTATCAAACTATTGATGACAGCCGTATTCAATAAAACTTCAATTGCAGCTTTATGGTACCAGCGAACACTTTTTCTCAGAGATGAGAAATAGCTTGCCAGTTGATCTGAGACATCAACACCATCTTTTCCTTTGTTGTAGTCTATAATTGCTTCAGGTTTAATTATAGCTACATCATCTTTCATGTCGATTCCATGTCTGGTCGTCAAGAAGAGGACATCACGTTTATCGTGCCATTTGCGTATTACAATGCCATCACGATGTTCCTTTCCAGTTTTCTCTCCTTTTTTTAATTTTGCGGAAAGTATATCTTCTGGATTATATTTTATATTTTTACGTAGTGTCCCTAATAAGTAACTATTAGCATCTAATAATTGTTTTGCTAAAGGCACAGACGTATAGTAATTATCTATATTATTTTTTCCCTCATAATTTACTATGGAATCACTAACAGGAGAATTTTACTGTCTTTTTAAAGACGAATTACATGCTATGATTTTTTCTGACGGATATTCTCAAGTTAAAGTTGATTTCATGTAATCGAATGAACTATCTTATAAGTAAAGTCGTCCCAGGAGCGCAACTCAACAATATTGGCAATATCATTTTAAAGTCGTCTACTTTAAAATGCATAATGTATGTCTGAATTGTCAATATAAATGAGTCAGATAAAATTAAATTATTAGAAGAATTTTTCACTATGTAACAAAAAACAAAATTTGTTTAATTTACTGTTCGTATTTTGAGAACGATTTCCGAATTGGAAATTGAAACGTCAATAAACGTATTTTTTATCTTTAATTGTGGCTTATTCCCAGTTATAAATAGTAATTAATTTACAATGCCACAAGAAAATAGCTTCAGAACAATATAGTAATTATCTGTTATTAAAACTATTCCTTTTTGTATATAGTCTTTTGCTAAATCTAGTACAATTTTTTCCGATAAATCCTGCCCTTTATTAGCCATTTTTCCGGTATACATATTCATTTTTAGAGTGTAACCTGCAGGATTACATAATTTAAACAGTTTCAAGCCATAGCGGTGACGCTTTAAAGTTATATATTGTTTGAAAAGTAGTCTTCCTCGAAAGGGAATCATACTTTCATCAACAACTAGTATTGAGCCAGGATTAAATTGTTGGGCAAAACGTAATTGTGTAATTTCAAATAATTTTCTAATTTTATGGCAACGATCGTTTGGTAAAGCAGCCGTGTTATCAGCAAAATACAAGAATCTCAAAAGAAGCTAAAATCTGTTTCTAGTCATTACAGAAGAAATAAAAGTAAAATTATATAATGGTGACTTACTCCAATAATCAGCAATTTTGGGAAGCTTGACAACTCCCATATACATAACACAACCCAAAAATTTTAAAATTTCTTTTTTATTGGTAGGTTTTCATGCACAAATTCTAGATGATCTGCTATAACGTTGTACATTTTTTACTTGCGCAGCATTTCTGTTAGTCTCCTATACAATAAGTTGTAAAATTTCATCATCGATCAGTTTCCTGTATACATGAAAAGGAGTTAGTTCGGTTCTATTTTGAGGATACCTATCATCATAGACATATGATTCATTACCAGGAAACTGTATATCGAGACGTAAATAAGTACAGTCAACTTCGTACCATTCATCGTCATTATTTTGATGGTCGTTAGATTTTACCGATTGTCGTGCATTTTCTCTTCGTGCGATTGCTCTGTCAACTTTTTAATTTTATTTGGCAGACGCTGCATTTTACTTGTACTTGGTAAATTATCCATGATCTGAAAGACAAATTCCAATTAAAAAAAGTAACTTTACTATCACCATTTTTCATGAATTAAATGTAAGCAAAAACATTTGAGGTTATGTAAAATAAATACTGTAATATTTTGTTTATCCTTACAAATATTCAAGCAACAAGATTTTAAAACGAATAAACTACATATACTTACTTCATATAATTTCAAATTCACCAAAAAAACTGCTAATTCCGTAGAAAACTTGATAATAAATGCCACTAATCGTTTCTACAACACCTTATTATCAACTGTCGTTACAAGCTATTTACGACATTATCGCGCCTAACAAAATAACATAAGCTAGCTATGGGTTCCTAGTGTACCACAGTAAAACTAGTTGAGCGTCCTCATAGTGTCGACCGTTATAATAATTCTGAAAGTTAAATACGCACAAGTAACACCGGTGATCCTAATGGCACAATTGTAATCTGTTAGGATCGCCGGTGATCCTCGTGGCAGCCAATGTGTTAAAAACCGCACTGTATATGTTTACACTAACAAAACGTTATAAAATAATAAATAAAATATCTGAAAATAAACCTAATAAATAGGTTGAAAATAAAAGAAGTCATTGCATTTTATTTCGTGTCTAAGTAATCGTAATTGTACACCATTATCTTTAGTTCCTTTTTCTGTCAATCGCTGTCAAATTTAGTTTTTGCTTAACTATCACCATCATCATTATTATCGTCACTGTCATCACTATCTCCGTTATATATATTTATAATAATTGGTTCGATATCATTTCCCACATTTTTTTTTTCTGTTGCTATTACGTGGTTTACGTAGTTTTTCCATTTCTCTGGCGTAATGACCTGATACGCTGCTGTAATTAAATTTCGCATTTCAGCTTCTTTAAAATTCGCGTTGCGTCCAGCTATATACCGTTTCACTTCAGTCTAAACAATTTCGATGGGATTGAGTGTATCACAGTGATAGAGTAGGAGCCTCAGAATCTTCACATTGTGCTTTTTGGCAATATCTTCTATTATGTACCTGTCATATTTTGCTTTGAAGGCCTGACTACATCAAGTAACTCGCATTTTAGGTAGTCTTATTAAAAAATAGGTCCTTTGACAGAAGCCATTCTTGAATATCTTTTTTTAGTGTTGAACTGTTGGGAATTTGTTCTGACTTTCTGCTGTGATAGGAGGCATTGTTCATTGCCACATTACAACATTTTTATCTGGCAAATTTAGCATTAAGTTATTTTTAAATGCATGCTCGAAGGTCGGTCCATCCATTTCGTCGTGGTAGTCCTGATATTTTCTTTGCCAAAAACGTGAGCTCTGCTCCATCAACAAATCCACTGGTAGATCCTGCGTGCAATAAAACTAACCGTGCACCACGAGCTGTTGGAGCTTTTAACTCATCTTTTACCATTGGTGCGTTAATGCACCAGTTCAGTTTTAATTTTTTCTTGACATCAGTAATCAAATATTTTGAAATTTTTATGAATTCATTTGATGTTTAAAGTTCCATACAACTCATAAAAAATACACCCTTTTATATAACAAATAAAATAAGTCTACCATAAATATTCAAAAATTAGTAAAATTGGTGTTGTCCGGACGTTCATCTTTTATGAACTATTGATTTTCCGTATATTTTAACAATAATTAGTAACATGAAAGACTGAAATTACAATACTGTACGAGGAAATGTTTGTGACTTTTCATTTTTTTTGTAACGTTACCCCAAACACCAATGGTGCGTTAACGCACCACTGGCTAAATATGTCTCTTCTTTGTCAACCATTTTCCATCCACTCCTGAATGTAGGTCTCTCCCAATTGCTTCCATCTTTCTCTATCTTGCGCCAATCTAATCCACTGTTTGCCTGCCACTGCTCTTATGTCATCTACCCATCTTTTTTGAGGTCTTCCCATGCTTCTTGTTGTCGTCCTTGGTCTCCATTCTAGAATTCTCCGTGTCCACCTGTTGTCATTATATCGGGCTACGTGACCTGCCCAGCGCCATTTCATTTTTGTAATTTCTTCCACAATATCTCTAATCTTCGTTCTACGTCTTATCTCGGTGTTTCTAATCTTGTCTCTTAGTGATATTCCAAGCATGATTCGTTCCATTGCTCTTTGCGTTGTTTCTAATTTTTTGGCAGATTTTTTGGTAAGTGCTACTGTCTCCAAGCCGTAGGTACAAACAGGTAGTATGCATGTGTTATACACCTTTTTCTTTAAGTTTATAGGAATGGAGGTGTTTTTCAAGATATGTGCTAGTTTGCCGAAAGCCCCAGCCAGTTGTGTTCTTCTTTTAATTTCAGCATCTTGATTTGGTTTTCCTAGTTTGATAACATGACCTAGATATACATAATGTTCCACATTTTCTATGGTATGATTTTGTATTGTTATATTTGTCTGGTCTCGGCTCAGTATTTTTGTTTTGCTGTAATTCATTTTTAAGCCTACCGCTCCTGAAACTGCATTTAATTGTTGTAACATATCATTTAGTTCTTGGATATTATCGGCTATTAAAACTATGTCATCTGCGAATCTCAAGTGGTTTAAGTATGATCCGTCGACGTTGATACCCTTATTGTTCCATTCCAGTTTCTTAAAAATATCTTCTAGAGCAAAGGTAAATAGTTTGGGAGAGATGGTGTCTCCTTGTCTTACTCCCCGTTGTAGTCTTATGGGATTAGTTTTTGTGCTTTCGTCCAGCTTTATATGCATGGTGGCATTTTCATATATGTTTTTAATTATGTTAATGTATCTTTAATGTATGCGTGCATTTTCTAGAGATTCAAGCACTGCCCATAATTCGATGGAATCGAATGCTTTATGGAAATCGACGAACGCCATATGAATTGGAACATTATACTCGGTGCATTTTTCTATCAGTGTTCTTACGGCGTGCAAGTGGTCTATGGTATTAAAATGTTTTCTGAATCCAGCCTGGTCGATAGGTTGATAGAAATCGAGCTTATGTTTTAGGCGGTTGGTTATGATTTTAGGTAGTAGTTTATACATATGTGATAGCAAGGATATTGGTCGGTAATTCTCGATGTTTGCTCTGTTTCCTTTCTTGAATAGTAAAATGACCTCGGAGTTGTACCATTCTTGAGGAATCTTTCCTTCATCAATTACTTTATTAAATAAAACATTTAATACCTGTTCCATTTATCTGCCACCAATTTTCAACATTTCAACTGTAATCTTATCCTCTCCTAAATATGTAGTTTCACTGCAATATCATAAAATATCAGAGTCAACCGCTCATCCCCACTAACAATGTTATTGGATTTGGCCTTGAAGGACCTAAAAGTATTGGATGTTGTATTTATCTTTTATGTTAGTCTTGTTAGAAACGCCGTTGAGTTTGATTTTGTTTTTTACTTGGTGATAATAAATTACTCATTTCATTCTTGTTATAATCATGCCCAAATTTCTTACACAAAAACAGCTTGAAGAAGCTTTAGAGGAGGTAGTTGATGAGTTGGAAAATGATGGTACGTATTTTTATTTTACATTGTCTTGTATGCAGACTACAGCAGCTGTAATTTTTAGGTGAAATAGATATCGTTTATATTCTGCCAGACGAGAACGAATTAACTGATGAGGAAGATATTCCAGATCCAGAGGGAATTGGAAATGAATTTGTAGGCCACAATAAAGATATTGCCGGCACTTTTGAAATCCACAATAGTGAGGAAGATTTACCTACATGATGTAGGAGAAGATTTGAATTGTGACACGTTACAAACAGTAAATCCAGAAGTAAGAAAGAAAAAAATGTGAAAGAGAGTCCCTAGTGGAAAAAAGGTAAATTTTTGCATAAGCAGTTACCTGAGTCAAATGAAAAAGCATCTACTGAATCTCTGAAGGCTTTGGAAGGACTGACACCATTAGAAATTTTTTTTCTATTTTTTGACTTAGATATTCAAGATATGATTGTTCAATATTCTTTACAATATGCTCATGCCAATAACAGACATAATTTTAGTCTAACTAGAAAAGACCTTCTCAACTTCATTGGAATTTTAATTTTATCAGGATACCACACGTTACCTCAAACCCACATGTATTGGTCACTTGATGAAGATAAAGGGGTACAGGTTGTAAAAGACTGCATGAGCCGTAACAAATTTACCTCCATAAAACGCAATTTGCATTTAAGTGATAGTGGACAACTTGATACCAGTGATAAATTTTGTAAATTGCGCCCATTTTTTGACAAAGCGAATGAGAAATTCATGCAATTTGGTGTGTTCTCACATAACATATCTATAGATGAAGAAATGGTTCCGTACTTTGGACGACACTCGTGTAAAATGTTTATCAAAGGCAAGCCAATAAGGTTCGGTTTTAAACTTTGGTGTATTTGTTCAAGTGATGGATATATGTACAAGTTCGTGCCCTATCAAGGTGCATCTGCTGAGCCAGTGGATAAAAAACAATCATTGGGTACCAGAGTTATTCTGGAGTTATTATCAATTATAAAAAATAAGAATAATCACAACATATTTTTCGACAATTTTTTCTCATCCTATGGTTTATTTCGAACACTGAAAGAACAAGGATTTTTTGCAACAGGCACTATAAGAGCCGATAGAACAGAAGGGTGTCCTCTACAGTGTCCAAATCTAATGAAAAAAAGCCCTAGGGGTTGTTATGACTCTTACTTTGAGGAGAATACGCACATTTCTTTAGTAAGATGGCACGATAACTCAATAGTTACATTGATCAGCACTCATTACCATATTGAACCATTGGAAACTGCAAGGAGATACAGCCGACCACAAAAAAAATTGTTAGTGTTCCACAGCCTGCAGTTATTTACTAATATAATAAAAATATGGTTGGTGTAGATTTACATGACAATGGTGTATCCAACTACCGGATGAAGGTTATGGGTAAGAACTGGTGGTGGCCCTTTGCGACTTTTGAAATTCGAAAATACCAGAGAATCTCAAGCGGCTCCAGTAAATGTACCAAATTAATTTCGCACAGATCATCTGGATCACGTTATCTTTAAACAGGAAAAGCGTAGACGTTGCAGAGTGTGCCATAATCATACAGTATATACGTGCCAAAAGTGCAAAGTTCATTTGCACGCCAACTGTTTTTCGCAATACCATTGTTAACGGATTTAGCCAGTGGTGCGTTTACGCACCAGTGTTTTTTTTTGTAAATTACGAACATGAAAAACTTTTTTGTTATATTTTTTTCTTAATTAGACTTGACTTTAATGAATAAAACTACTTTTGTCAAATTATATTCGTTTTTATTACCCTTGGTAAAAGATGGGTTTGTTGTCAGACCACGAACAAAAGCATCGCGATGAGATGTAATTGTTTTATCAACCCATTCTTTTTTCACACTCTGCCCGATATTTACCTATGATTCATCCAAATACACTATGTTGTATCCTTCTGCATGGTATTTACGAATTGCGCGTAAATACCGATGACGCCATGAGATGATTTCTGGTTTTTCAATCAAAATTGAATTTGTGCCACGTTTTATAAACACAAAATCTATATCACGCAGCAACCGTTGTAGCCCTATTGTATGCGAAACAAAGTCTTTTCGCAAACACCACTTATTTCTGACACATTTCTAATTACACTTGATACATAATCGTTAGTATCCTGATTAAGATGATAATTAATAATATTCATTAGTATCTGCCTCTCTAAAAGTTTCAGAGCTTTTCCACGTTTCCATTGAATAATTTCCTCCATTTTGCGATAAAAATTCGGCGTCAAATATAACAATAGCCAACAACAGAAAATAACAATAATTGCCAACAACAAATCACAACAACAGCCACCAACAAATAATAACAATAACAAAACAGTAACAGTACATCCAAGATGGTACAAATAATCGTAACTCGAATATGTCTACGCGCTCCGAAGAACAAATAAAAACGAATTAAGGCCCTGGATGTATCAAGCATTTAAACATATTCTGTATAAGAATTACTCTAATTGCTTCTTAATTACTGAATAACTTAGAAGAAAGTATTTGCACTTGATATCAACCAAAATTACAAATTCCTTACACATTATGGCATTAATTAGCACCGCTAGGACATAATATTTTAAATTTGGCAGTTAGTAGAAATTACCGGAATTGTTTAAACTTTAAACAAATGTTTATTAAATGCACATTTTATTATACTACTGATACTAATAAAAGATAAAAGTTGATAAGTTACTATTAAAAACAAATAGTAGCAGGGCTATAGAAGGTTCAGAAGCATAGTGGACTAAGCCCAAATTGAATGAATGGAGATAAATGGGTTTAAAAATGGAACAAAATTTTCATTTAGCTTTATGATTTAGTTTCGGAATATTTTTATTCTCACTTATTTTAGTATGTATCAAATGAGGCATAGTAATGCCTCATTTGATACTTTGGTATCTAGACTTTCTAGGACCGTGGTAGAAATAAAATCAGATGTAGTCATCTCTATAATCTTAAATGGATTTTTTTCTTGCATTTTGTATTACGGAGTGCCAGTCAGTAGGTACGAAAATATGGGGATGAAACTTTTTTTCTTTCTCAATCAAACCAAAATCTTGGTCACATGGTAAATAAGAGTGGACACTCACCAAAAATTTATGATGTATTTCATCCACTGTGTATTCTGGAGAGCAAGTAATATAATTGCACAGTACTGACATCTTTATATTCCGGTTTTGGCCGCCACATTGATCGGAGTACATTATGACTGTTTTTAAAGTGACGAAATTTTTAAAGTAATACAAAATGCAAGACCTTATTTCTTGAGATCGTCTTGAAGCCACTGTTTCATTCCAAGTGAACATAGACGAGTTATTAGTACCCATATCGTGAATACTGAAGCAGTAGGTCCACAACTGTCTTTTATAGTAACAAATTCCAGTTGTTAATACTGGAGTGGGTAGAGTTTTCATCAAATCGAAACATATAACTGAAACTCCACTTTTTGTAAGATCGGTGTCACGATTTAGACCATCTTTAGCACTCTTGGCTTTCCTTTGATGTAACTCCTTTTCATGTTCTAACTGTATCTTCTGTTCCTCATTTGCAGCTTTAAGCTTTATATTGAATAGATCACATTTCTTACATGAATCACTAATGGGTGGATGAAAATGTAGATTGAATTGAGTATTAAAAATTCTACCAAAAATGTAATATGATACAGGATTCTCCGTTTCCATCTTATACAGCTCATAGAGTTTTCCCATACTCAAATCGGGTGATAAATATTTTCTGTGGCTACTTTTTTCTCTACAATAATGTGATTCATAGCTTGGAATCTTTTGAATAAATAGCTTTACTTCAGTCTCCTTTTCGGTTGTTGTCTTATTGGCTGGAGGATGCTTTCCACGACGATCGGAAGGTGGAGGTGCTCCTACTGCTTTATTTTTCAAAAGTCTGTCCAGTCTACCAGCAGACACTTGCAACACAGCTTGAAAAAAATATTTGCAAACCTTTTGATCTTCTTCGTTTTCATTTGGTAAAATATAAATCCTCGTTTTCTCTCTTCTGGAATTTTGGTTGGAAGTATATGTACGTAATTTATTTTGAACTTTGATTAAAGAATATAAGTAAGATGTTTGCAAATCGAACGTACCCAGAGAATAGAAATGTGTATGCAAATCTCTTTGACGATCATGTGAAATTAAACTTGTACATTTGAGTTTACAGCTGCAGTCAACAGCGTTGAATGTTTTGGCTTTAACAGTTTTATTCAATTTGGTTTTATACTCCATACCAGAACACCGTTTGAATTTGTTAGAGTTCCTTTGCCATGTTTCAGTTTTACGAACTCGCTTCTTAGGTTTGAACTGCTTCGATGTCGTTGGTGTATTCTCTGTGACGGGCAATTTCATTTCATCATCAGTAGGCACGTACTCCGATCCAGAATCTTGATATGGTTTCGATTCTGACGATTCTGTAATGAAAAGATAATCTAGATAATACTTTCAGTCAGTGCAATAGTGGACTAAGCCACAAAATGAATATAAACAACATAACCTACAAAATAAATGGTTTTAGGTATAACCTTATTTCTATTTATTTCTTACTTAATAATAAAATAATAAATGCTATTACCCACCTTCGATAGAGCTCATTGTACTTAAGATATTTACGTTCACAATGAATCTGCAATTTGCACAATATTCAGATCTTAACGTAATCCACAGTATTCTCACGCGGGAAAACAGTAAAAGAGCACTACACCATACAGAAATGCAAAGTGGACTAAGCGCACGTAGTCCACTTTGCATTTCTAAGATCGTGAAATAAATTAAACGCTAAAAGTAGTATAATGCTGCCATCTAACAATCAAGTACTGAAGGTGTCTTGGTCCACTCTGCATTCGATAGATGTTTGTTTTACCGATTGAATGGTACGTTAAAATTAAAACTGCCAATTTGTGGGTTAGTCCACTATGCTTCTAGTAGCCTCAAATAATGTATAGTAATATGTAAAATTATTAGCAAACGATATTTGTAAATTATATAAAATTGTACGTGAGGACTTGTTGAGAACTCCTGGTTTATTCCGTTTATTTTGAAAGATAGACAATAGAGAACGTCATCGCTCACTGCATAAAAATGGCAACGTCTTGGCGAAATTCCCATAAGGTTAGCATTGCATATCTTACCCTGTACAGACTAGTCACTTTGAGACAAAGTAGAGTAGGATTATAAATGACGGACGTTGTGTAGAACCTTAGCTTGAGGCACACTAATTTAAAAGCTCGTTCAGCCACGGCACACTAGGTAAATAATCTCTATAATGAGTATAATCATAATGTATTATTATGTGATTTTTTTACTATGTTACTTTCTTTAAAAATAATATTTAGTACAGAATTCATTCAGTTAATGCTGTTACACGTAGCTTAATCTTCAACTTTCTATATCCATAGTAAACGCTTTTGCTAGGAGGAACTGATTTCATCAGTAGAGATGAGGATGTTTTCTTGCTTTCCCTGCATGTCCTTATGTAAAACAAACAATTTCAGAAAAATATCTGCTAAAATCGCAACTTTGGTGCACCAGGTGTCACCACTAAGGAAATTGGCATATTCAGATTGTTCACAAGTAAAAAATACTAACAGCTCCTCTTTTAAGTTCATAGAATGTTTGAAGGACACGTCCGCGAGATAACTATCTTACTTCTGCATGCAACATAGCTGCGTATGTTCAGAATCCATAGCATAACACAAACTGTGAAATAACTATTAATTTATAAACAAATTTTAAAGCCAGTTTGGATGTATGGACGTTAACCACACGCCTAAGCGATCTAGAATACGCCGACGATATCTGCCTGTTAGGACAAAGGTTCCAAGATGTGGCTGACCAATGGGAAGCACTTTCCACTGAAGCCAATAAAATAGGTTTGAAAATCAATATTGGTAAAACCAAATCCATGAGAATAAATGTAAGAAACAACACGCTATTCACCATTAATAACATGCAGATTGAAAATGTGGAAAACTTTACGTATCTTGGAAGTGTCATAACAGAAAGCGGAGGTACAGAAGACGATATTCGTATGAGGATACGAAAAGCGCAACAAGCTTTCAGCATGCTCAACCCTGTTTGGAGGTCTGGAGACTACACTACGAGGACAAAGATCCGCATATTCCAGTCAAATGTCATGTCTGTACTACTTTACGGATGTGAAACCTGGAAAGCGACAAAAACCCTTACAGACAAACTGCAGGTCTTTGTTAATAAATGTCTACGAAGAATTGTTCGTATTTTCTGGCCTAACATCATCAGAAACGAAGATTTACTACACCTGACCAAACAAAAGAGGGTAGTAAATGAAATAAAGTCCAGAAAGTGGGGTTGGATCGGTCACACACTCCGAAAAAATAACTCCAGTATTGCAAAGACTGCCCTAGAGTGGAATCCCAAGGAAAACGAAAAAAAGGTCGCCCAGTACAAACTTGGAGAAGATCCATCATGGACGAGATAAGAAAACAAGGAAAGTCTTGGAATGAGGTGAAGGCCTTAGCGCAAAATAGAACCCGATGGCGCGTTTTCACTGAAGCTCTATGCTCCACTTAGGAGTTCAAGAACCTTATATATATATATATATATATATATATATATATATATATATATATATATATATATATATATATATATGTATATATATATTGGATGTGTGGCTTACAGCTATGAAAGTATGTAGCTAAAATTAATATTATAGTAACAAAACAAATAAAAAACAAGGTTCTAAGGTGTATTGTACATGTAGCGTAGTTCTTTTGCAATAACACCTTCATAAAAACCTGAAATAATGAATCAGTAGGTACGCAATAAAGCTCGAGAAGTGACTCCACTCTTACCACAACGAAGAGTTTCTGCAGCTCCTTGCTGATACAAGACTTAAGGTCAATTCAGACACATCAGTCACGTCTCGTCACAGTGATTGCGCCGAATCGGACAATCCGTCATACAAAATATTCTCTAATACAAATATGTTGCCGGCATTCACACTCATCAGTTGTGACTGTGGCTGTGACGTGACTGATGTGTCTGAATCGACCTTTAGAAGAAGGCTCAAAAGAAAAAGTTGGTGTTTTAAGTGAGTGATAGTGAAAAAACATTACCACACGCTATTTTGTCACACTATTTTAGGGAAGACTTAGTACGACCAATGGTATATAGTCAGATTTTTAAGATTTGTGAAAAACTATCAAAATGAACTAAACAAAACAGCAAATTAATACTTCTACACATTTCTTGTATAGGTCAAATCCAGCAATATGTTTCTGAGGTAATAATGATATGTGTCCTTCATATTATTTCATGGACTAAAAATTTGGAAAGTGAATATATTGCCACAATTGTTACTGTTTCCCTTCAATTCGTAATGATCGGTGAATGAAATATTCATTTAATACTGTATTCAGTAGCTTATATTCGACAAATCTAATCAATCATTATTTTTTATCACAAAGAGTTCTATATACATATTAATTATTGCGTAATTACTTCGCTAAGGTCGAGATAATGTAACCAGGATCTCTGTGTAGGTATTTTGATTTTTATCACCTGTCTTTTGTTGTTCTCCTTATTATTCATGATATAACAATAAATTAATTGGTCTTGTCATTATTCCTAGAATAACAGTCATATAAATAACAACACCTACGCTTTATTTTTGCACCCTATGTATACCTTGGAGTATATATGTCGCATTCCTTTTGTTAACAAGAACGCAAAATGTTAAAATAAGTTTGCTGTAAGTAAAACTAGATCGAGAACGATATTGGCAAATCGTCATGGAAGCTACCCACACCTAAAACTTGGACACGGTACACAAAGAAGAAGAAGATAAGTAAAACATCCTAGTCCTCTTATTAATATTAATCAAGGTATTTAACTAAAACTTTTTTTTAATTGTATTTACAAATAAAAATACAATTAAAATACAAGATGTGCGAGTAGCCAAAGGGCCATCATGTGGCACCGATCATCATCTGCTTAAAGTTAAAACGTTACTCCCAAACAGATACGAAAAAGAAAAAGAGCACATTGCGTCAAATCAGTTAATAAAACAAGTACGGTACCATTTAGACAGTTTAAACCGTGAGAGTGTAAAGCTACTGTATAAAAACGATTAGACCAAAAATTAGAAATGGATAGTTTTGAAAATACCGAAGAACGCCGATAACATTAAAAGGTCGATTCATTTAGCAGCAGAAGAAGCATTGAGGAAATGTGATGAAAACCATAAGATAATAAAACCGTACTGGTGGGATGAAGAAATCGAGAAGGAAATTAGAGATAAACGTCGGAAATACCAAACATTCTTAACAACAAAAACAGAAAACGATAAAACAATTTACAAAGAAGCACAAGCCAAAGTAAGAAAAAAAACTCAAAAAAAGAACGAATTATGGGAACAGAACTGCCAAAAGATCAACACCTATATAGGAGGTAGAAGAAGCACAGAGAGTTGGAGATTGATTAAAAGTACGAGAAATAATAAGAAAAAAGACGTTATATCACCAATAACAACAGAAAAATGGAAAGAATATTTAAAAAATTACTAACAGAACAAAGACCAGAATATACTAACATGGAAGACAACACGATAGGTATACGTATAAATTCATCACCATTACAAATAAGTAAATCAGAGATGGAAGAAATAACCAAATCCCTGAAAATGGAAAATCCCCTGGTCCTGGTGACATCCCTGCAGAATTAGTGAAAGCCGGTACAGACAAACTCCAGGAACAGTTAAGAAACTCTTTCAAGACTACTTGAATGGGGCCGAATTACCAAAAGAATGGAAATTATCCATCATGTCAACTATCCACAAAAAGAGCAGCAAGGATCAGTATGAAAATTACAAAGGAATTGCGGTAAACAGCACAATAAGTAGGATGTATGGAAACTTGTTAAGAATAAAATAGAAAATGACTACAGACATTACGAAGCAGAGGAGCAAGCTGGTTTTAGAGCTGGGCGATCCACAGTAGACCACTTGTACTATATTACGCAAGTTATTGAGAAAAAACAGTCGTCAATAAAGAATTTCACCTAGTGTACGCAGACTTACTAAAAACATATGACAGTGTACCCCTCAGTAAACTATGGTCAACCCTACAGCAAACCAACATTAAGCATGGTCTTATCAAAGCAGTCCAAAGTCTATATAATGGAACGACTGCAAAAATTAAAACTGGATCAAGGATATCTGAGGGATTTAAGGTCACGAAAGGACTAAAGCAGGGTTGCTGTATTTCGCCTACCCTTTTCAAAATTTATCTGGAAGAAGCACTCAAGCTGTGGAAAAGAAAATATAATGGCATGGGAATCCCCTTCAATAACGAGACTACACTGTACACCTTATGTTTCGCTGATGACCAAATACTGTATGTTCAGGATCATGACGACTTGAGTTACATGACTCGGAAGCTAATAGAAGAATATAACAAATGGGGTCTCGAAGTCAACATTAAGAAAACTGAAGCCATGAGTATTGGAGAGATAAAACAGTCCATTATATTAGACAATGGGGTAGAAATTAGACACTGTGATAAATACAAGTACCTGGGTATGAAGATAAATCAAGATAAAACCATACTTAAAAATGTAATCACATATGGCAGTGAAGTTTGGCCAGTGAAACAAAGAACAGAGAAACTATTACTATCAACAGAAATGGACTTCTGGAGAAGAGCAGCAGGAAAATCAAGAGGAGATCGGATACGAAATAAGAGAATACGAGAAATAATGGGAGTTAAGCATATAATAGTTGATGACATAAAAACAAAACAGTTAATATGGTACGGCCATGTAAAGAGAATACCAGATGACAGGATTCCGAAACATATTTTGAAATGGACACCACAAGGGAAAACAAAAGAGGAAGGCCGAGAAGAAGCTGAAGAGAAGGGAATCTAAAAATAACTAGAGTAAAGAGAAATACCTCCAGGCCTATGGTTAAATAGAGAAGAATGGCGGTTAGGAGTCGGAAGGCGTCGGAGAACTCTGTAAACCGATAGTAGTAGTATTTAACTAAAACAATTTTAACTACTGGTTAGATTTGAAAAATTTTTACACATTTTGTTCATCACCCAGCCCTTTGCGTCCACTGCTGGATATAAGCCTCCCTCATTTTTGTCCATTCTGCTCTATCTTTGATACTTTAATTCATTACTTGAGCAGTTTTGATACAATTTCTTGACATTTTGTTGAGATCGTCAGTCCAACGACTAGGGGGTCTTCATCTACTTCTTTTGTCTAACCTAGACCTCCACTCAAGCAATCTCTTTGTCCACACACATTGGTCAAATGTTTTACGTTTTAAAGAAATTGGTATATCGCTTTTAAAGATGTCTTTGAGTTTTCCAAAGGCTGTCCATGCTAGGTTTATTCTTCTTCGTAGTTCGCATGTTTGGTTGTCTCTTGTGATCTTTATTTCGTGTCCATGGTATATGTATTTTTCCATCAGCTCTACTTCTTTGTCTCTAATCTTGATATTTCCGCTAGGATCTAGGTTTATCATGAATTTTGTTTTGGATATGTGTATTTAGACCGACACTGGCACACACTAACTAAAGTTCGTGTAGCATTGTACATATCTCCTTGAGGTTGTCCGAGAACAAAACTATGTCGTCAGCGAAATTAAAATTTGTTAATCTTCTACCGTCAATGTTCAGCCCTTTCTCTTCCCAGTTAAGTCTTTTACAAGCATATTCTAGTATTGCGGTAAACAACTTGGGTAATAAGATATCACCTTCTCGAACTCCCTTGCCGACTAGGATATGATCTGTGTTTCTATGAAGTTTCACCGACATAGTTGCGTTCTTCTATGTATTGTAAATTAACCTTGTATATCGGTAGTCAATGCGGCAGGCTTGTAGTGCTTCCAGGATTTTGTCGAATTCTATCGTGTCAAAGGCTTTATAGAAATCTACAAAAGCCAGAACGAGCGATCGATTGTACTCGATAGTTTTTTCTATTACCGTTTTAATGCTCTGTAAGTGTTCATTTGTTTCAAATCCAGTATGAAATCCCGCTAGCTCTATTGGCTGGTAGAAATCCAGTTTTTTTTTCAAGACGATTTGTTACTATTCTTGTAAGGGGTTTGTATAGGTGACTGAGAAGACTTATAGGTCTGTCTTTTTCTAATCTAAGTGGATCTCCTTTTTTGTACAATAAAATACCTCAGCATTATGTCATTTGTCGGGTATATTATTATCCAAAAGGCAAATGTTAAAAAGGTTTTTGATCTTCTTTTTATTAGTTTTTCTTAGGGCTAGTTTAATTTCGTCTATTGACATTTCCGGTAGTAGTTATGATCCTTGGTTGACAATGCCTTTTTTCTTGGTAATATTTCTGGTACTCGATATTCTCTGCTATATGCTTTGTATTGAATTGTGTACAGTAATTTGTAGAAGTCTTCAACTATTTTAAGGGTTTTCTCTCTGTTGGTTGTAAGATGGCAATTCCTGTCTTTAATCTTTATTATCTGCCTTGTTTCGTTCTTAGTCTTTTCCTCAATACTTTCATAATTCTATTGTTCTCAATGGTGTGTTCGATTTGTTCTTGGTTGTGCACACTTTATTACTAATATAAATGAACTACAAACCACAAAAAATATTCAAAATTGCCACCATTTGCCTGACTTCAGCACCGATGTCTGTTAGGCCAGTCACTGATCGCTATACGGATGACATCTTTAGGTAAATTTGTCCACAGCTTCTTCCGGCGCCTGTTTCAATGACTCTACATTATGATGTCGTATTGTATTATTGTCGTATATTACACTCTAAAACTGATCACAATTTGTAGTCAAGTGGATTGAGGTATGGGCTGGCCGGCAGTCAATTATCACTACTAACAAATTCGGGTAAGTACATGATTTTCAAGCCACTGTTGAGTAGTTTTAGCTGTAAACGCAGATTCAGAGCGTCCTGCTGAAGCCTCCATGGTCAATTTGAAACATAGTGTGGATTAGGGGCTCCACTAAATTTGTTAAAATGTTTTTAATTTTTGCTCCTTTTTTAACAACCTTTTCACAAAAATTTAAAAAGTGACGCCGTCATAGCTATACTCGACGCCGTCGATCCTGGAGTTCTTCCAACGCAAATGAGCTCATTGCATCATTGTTATCTTTGATAACTGCCTCCAGAGTATTGCCTAGCAAGTTGAAAATGGATCCGAGACAGGATTGGCATTGGACACTCTGGAGAATCGTTATTTTTACAGCGATAAAGATATGCTCGTAAGCATCCACTTCCTAAGAGCATCTGCGTCAGATAGTAGTTGACCTCACCATGCTAAACGTTTACCTGTGGTATAAGACAATGCATCCATCTACCCGTTGTTGCAGAATTCCACTGTAATTGCCATCGATGCCTGCTGCTTTGCTGTTATCTTCTTCTAGGTTTATCAAGACACAATGTAGTTGTAGTTGACTCCATTTGTCGATAAACAGTTTTCTTTTCTTTAGCTAGCACTCCAAGGGGTAACATCCAGGCTATTACGTATACTGTGTCCTCAGATACTGTGCACTGCACTGTAGAAACTTTGCCATTACAAAGCCAGCTTCTATATTCTTAACCACGTTCTGGAAAGATAATTTGCCATATGACCAGATCACAGCTTTAGCGGTGCTGTCCATTTTATAAGGTTGGGTAGGTAATCCATGGGATGAAAGAGATGCGCAACGTATAGCCTCTCCTATCCAAATGTCAACTTCGTCTGCCCGCGTGATGATCTTGATTATGGTCATCCGGTGCATCCTGCTAGATAACAAATGAGGCTCTGACGTCCGAGTGATTGCCGGTATAAGCAATCCCCCACTTACTGACCAACGGCTTAGGGCGGATGAGTTGGTGAGCGGTAGGGCATTCTTTTGTCCTGTAGTTGAGAAATCGGCCCCGAAGGCGAATGAATCAACAAATAATGGTCAACGGCATAAGAATGCAGAAGACAAAGGGAACCACTGCATTAACGGCTCATAGAGCACCCCCAGGAAAATCACCATAGAATTGACACTGCAATTTCAAACCGTTACTAATCATGGAAAGCGGAGGCCAAGATTCGGCAGGAGAGGAGAAACATATTTATACCACGAGGCCTCTCAGGTCGTAAACATGCGAAAACCTCGTGAAGAAGTCCTAAAAATAAAGAATCTAATTTTAGAATGTGCACATGGAATGTTAGTCTATGGAATGAAAGTCTATTTGAGGCTGGGAAACTTGACAACGCAATTCAAGAAATGAAACGAATGAAAATAGACCTACTGGAAATTAGCGAAATGAGATGGTCAGCCAACCATTACAAATGGATAAGATGGTCAGCTTAAAAATACTCAACCATTTAAAACTAACATACTTCAAATCTATGCCCGGACTGCAGATAGAAAATATGACGATGAAGTCGAGAAGTTGTATGATCAGATCCAAGACATCTTACAGAAACTTAATAAACACGAAATTTTATATATTATAGGCGACTTCAATGCAAAAATTGGGGAAGGTCGACGAGGTCAGACTGTAGGTCCTTATGGTTTAGGACAACCTAACGATCGAGGATAGAGCTTGTATGAATTCTGTAAAGAAAACGATATGATCATTGCAAACACTTGGTATAAACTACCCAAGCGACGACTATACACTTGGAAAGCCCCATTTGATGATGGCAATAACCCTGAGTCTTCAAGAAATCAAGTAAACTATATACTTGTATACTTGTAAATGAGCGTTTCCGAAATGCCGTCAAAAAAGCTACTACATATCCTGGGGCAGATATTGGATCTGATCATCAACCACTCGTAGCAGATATTAAACTAACGTTAAAACGAATTCAGCAACAAAAACCAAAAACCAATGTACTTAACTTTGACGATATAAACATAAAACCTAACATTAAAAAAGAATTTAACAGTAGAATAAAAAACATCGGGGAACAACTAGAAGATCCAGAAGAACTATGGAGTGAATTTAAAAACCAAGTTAACGAAATTTCCACAAACAATGATTATAGAAAAAACTTAATCAAGAAAAATAACTGGATGACAGACGACATCTTGAAATTAATGGAACAACGTCGACTGATAAAATCTAATATAACAGAATATAGACCTGCAGAGAAGAATAAAAAAGGAGATAAAATTCTTCTTCTTCAAGTTCCACTCCTATCGGAGATTGGAAATCATTCTGGCAATTATAATTTTATTGGTTACTCGCCTGAATAGTTCAATTGAACTGCATCCAAACCACTCACGGAGATTGCGTAGCCACCAGATTTTACGTCTTCCTACGCTTCTTCTACCTTTGATTTTACCCTGCATTATATTCCTTAGTAGTTCGTACTTTTCACCTCTCATGATGTGCCCCAAGTATTCCAATTTCCTGATCTTTATGGAATTTAAAACTTCGCATTGTTTTCCTAGTTGTTCGAGAACTTGTTCGTTTGTTTTGCGATCCATCCATGATATTTTCAAAATGCGTCGGTAACACCACATTTCGAATGCTTCTAGGTTTTTAATGTTGGATTTTTTAAGTGTCCAAGCTTCAACTCCATACAAAAGGGTAGAGAAAATATAACATCGAAGCATTCTTATCCGGAGCGATATATTGATATCGCGATTACAAAAAAGTTTTCTCATTCTATTAAAAGTTGACCGCGCAATTTCAATGCGGCATCTTATTTCTTTTGTCTGATCAGTATCTTCTGTGATCCATGCTCCAAGGTATTTGTACGAAGATATTTGTTCAATTTCTGTATTATCTAGTACTAGCTTAACTTTGATGTTTTGTGCTTTTGTAAATACCATGAACTTGGTTTTCTTCAAATTGATTTTTAGTCCATAATCGTTGCAATATATATTTAGTTGTTCAGCAAGGTGTTGCAGTTCTTCTAGTGTTCCTGCCAAAAGGACGGTGTCGTCAGCATATCTTATGTTATTAAGTGGCTCACCGTTTATTATAAGGCCCTCACTGATCTCGGCAAGCGCTAATTCTGAGATGGCTTCACTGTATAAATTGAATAACAAGGGTGATAAAATACACCCTTGGCGGACCCCACGGCGAATCTGGATATCCTTGGTCAGTTCGTTTTCAACTTTCACTTTTGCTGTTTGATTCCAATAGAGGTTACAGATGATTCTAATGTCTCTACTGTCTATGTTTTTATTTAATAAAATTTCTTTAAGTCGATTATGCTGCACTCTGTCAAATGCCTTCTCAAAATCAATGAAACAGGCATATACTTCCTGATTAATATCTAAGCATCTCTGCGAAAGAACACTTACTGCAAACAGTGCATCTCGTGTTTCCCAGACCTTTCCTAAATCCCATTTGTGTATTACTTATGCCTTCATCTAATTTCTTATGTATTCTATTGTGAATTACTTTTAAAAACAATTTCAAGACATGACTCATTAAGGCTATGGTGCGATGTTCATTGCACTCCTTTGCATTGGCTTTTTTGGGAAGCAGTATGAATGTTGATTGGAGCCATTCTTTAGGTATTATACCTGTTCTATATATGGTATTGAATAGATCCAAAAGAAGATCAATAGATCCAGTATTCACAATTTTAAGTAATTCGATAGGAACTTCATCAGGCCCGGGAGATTTACCGGGAGATAAAATTAGTCAAAGATAAATAGATGACAGAAAGATGCGACGAAATGGAGGATGTAATATCTAAACACGACTTATTTAATGTGCACAAAAAATTGAAAGAAATGAGTAATATATTTAAAAAACGATTTCCTTCTGTACTTGTTGACACTAATAACAAAATTATTGTAAATGAGCAAGAAATAAGAAAAGAATGGCAGCTGTATATATCAGAGTTGTTTGAAGATGACAGGAATAATATTGTCGAATTCTACCAAAACTGTACTGATGACCCAGAAATTATGAAATGCGAAGTAGAACATGCTATCAATAATGCTAAAATTAGAAAAGCTTGTGGTCCAGATGATACACCATCTGAGTTGCTGAAACTAATAGAGAATGATAACATAAAAGTAGTAGTAAGACTTTTAATTCAATATATAACAACGGAGTGATTCCCGCAGATTGGCTCAAATCCATCTTTATCGCAATACTAAAAAACACAATGCGAGAAAATGCTCAGAATATCGATTAATTAGCGTAATGAGCCACACTCTTAAAATTTTCCTCAGAATACTTCACAACAGAATTAAACGCAAATGCGAAGAAGATCTTGAAGATACCCAATTTGGTTTTAGAAATGCTATGGGAACCAGGGAGGCACTTTTTGCGCTAAACATCCTATTACAAAAATGCCGTGACCAAAGAAAAGATGTATTTGCATGTTTCGTGGACTTCGAAAAGGCATTCGATAAAGTACAGCATGTAAAATTAATGCAAATACTGAAAAATATCGGAATAGATGACAAGGATATTCGTGTCATTAAAAATTTGTACTGGAATCAAACTGCTATCGTAAAAATTGGAGATAACTACACCGATGAAATCCCATACAACGAGGAGTCAGACAAGGTTGCATTTTGTCGCCAACATTGTTCAATGTTTACTCGGACCAGTTATTTAAAAAGGCACTTGAGAGACAACCATATGGAATAAAAATCAACGGGGAACTACTTAATGTGATTAGATATGCAGACGATACAGTAATTCTATCAGATAATATTGAAGGTCTTCAAATTCTGCTTGATCGTATTCACGAGGTAGGAGAGGAAATGGGCATTAAAATAAACTCAAACAAAACCAAATTTTTAGTGTTTAGTCGTGACCCACATCCGATGCAAAGCTTCAATTGAACGGAGTCCAAGTTGAGAAAGTTCACAAAATGACATATTTGGGAACTGTGATAACGGACCAACTAGATCCAGACATAGAAATAAAACGTAGAATAGCAATGACTAAAACTACTTTTATGAAAATGAAGTCATTTCTTTGCAATAACCATCTCAGTTTAGAACTAAGGCAAAGAATGGTTAAGTGTTATGTTTGGTCTGTACTTTTGTATAGTGCAGAAGTGTGGACGCTAAAAGTATCGATCATGAACAAAATTGAAGCATTGGAAATGTGGGTTCATAGACGAATGCTGAAGATACCTTGGACAGCAAGAAAAACTAATGAAGAAGTACTAAGGAGCGTCAACAAAGACAGAGAACTGCTAAAGACTGTTAAACATCGAAAAATGTCTTATCTGGGACATATAGTAAGGGGAAGTCGATATAAAATTTTACAACTGATCCTTAAAGGCAAAATAGAGGGCCGTAGAGGTGTAGGAAGAAAACAAGTTTCTTGGTTAAAAAACATTCGTGAATGGACTCAGATACCAAATGCAGGACAATTATTCCATATTGCAGAAGATCGAGAAGCCTTCGCAATGGCAATCGCCAAACTCGGATAGTTCTGATACGGCACGCGAAGAAAAAGGTGATCCATACAAGTTAGATGCCTGTATGGATCAGATAGTAGCGCCAGGTCTATATTTAATTCGCGTACCACCTGTATGAGCAGATCGTGCTTCTTCACAATGGTTACGGTTGAGCTGTACTACCTTCATAATGTTTATCTATGAAACCGATCCACTGCATCTCGAAAAAGTCACTGTTTGGGGTGGATTTTGGACTGAAAGCGTCTTTGGTCATTATAAGTTGTTGATTATTAACTTCTTTTAGCCTGCATTCAATGATATGGACACCAAACACATGTTGTTTCAATAGGACGGCGCTAGGTGCCATACTGCTCATACCTTATTGGTCATTCTGCACGAACGAATAGATCTTTATGATTCAAATCGGGTAAATAAGGAGACCATTCAATACTACTTAATCTGCCAATCCATCGCCCGAAAAATGTCTGATCTAAACAACGCCGAACATTTACATCAAAATGAGTTGAAACTTTGTCTTTCTGAAATTATATCTTATTAAAATAGGCTCAAAACATATTTTTTAAGGTAAGTACAATTTCATTTCTAAGTACCATTTCATAATTATCGATTAAATTTTCTTCTATAAAACACGGCCCAATTAACTGAGTAACCACTATACTCGACCATACACTTAGTTTTTTGGGTCTTTGAGAATCGTGTTTACGTATCAGGTATGGATTTACCTTATTCCAATACCTTAAATATTGGCAATTTACATGTACACATTGCTTCGTCGGAAAAACATATTTTGTTAACGAGATTCTTCTCTAATTTTATTCATCAATACCTCACTAAACTGTAATCTACGATCGTAGTCATTTAGTTCTTGCAACAGCTTCATTTTGTAGGGTTTAAATGAAAACTTATTTAATACACGAAAAACTAAAGAATGACGCACGTCATGTATTTGTGCAGCTCTTAGTGGAAATGTATGTGAATTTTATAATTATGTGCACCGCCTCTGTCTAGTTAGCACTTCATACACACGTATATACATACAATAGCACTAAAGGCCTTAGAGGCCCATGGCTTAAAAATGTTGTTCTTTCTTTATTTTCGCTTTCCTTTATGTACTGAGATCTTCTCTGGCTCGATATGTGACTTTTCTCCATTCCTTCTTGTTATTCATTTTTCTTTTCTGACCGTCTAGTCCAATTTCTTCCATATCTGTTTCTACCTCCTCATTCCATCTATTTTTTGGCCTTCCTTTGTCCTTTTGGCCTTCAGTCATTGTCTAGTTGTTTCGTATAACTGTATTTTTGCCTTTCTTGATAAAAACTTGCTTTTCAACATTCCACTAAGAGCATGTACACTTCTATTGCCTGCCATTATTCTAGCTTGTATTTCTTCTTTAATGTTAGGTTTACGTGATATTATTGTACCTAGGTATGTAAATCTTTCTACCATTTCGAATTCGTATGATGATCTTTCTTCTACTTCTACTTTAAACTTTTGTCCATCCCTAAACTGATCATCTGTCCACTGCATACATTTTGTTTTAGTTTCATTTATGTAAAGTCCCATTTTCTTTGCTGCTTTTACTATTCTCTGTACTATCTCCTGTAGCTCTTTTTTTCCTCTTGCCAGCAACACTATATCATCCGCAAATGCCAAAACTTGGTGTCTTTTATGATATAGGAGTCCTTCTCTATTGATTTTCGCTTCTCGCATTATTTTTTCTAGGCATAAATTGAAGAGTAATGATGACAAAGGATCGCCCTGCCTTAATCCTTCGTTTACTATAAATTTGTCCGATGCATGATTGTTTACTTTGACTCTGTTTTCTGTATTCTCTAAAGTAAGATGTATCATGTTACGCAACTTTCTGCTAACTCCCAGTTCCTCAAGGGTCTCTTTTAATTCCTTCCTTTTTATTCTATCGTATGCTTGCTGGAAGTCGATGAATAGCGCTATCGTTGGTAAGTTGTGTTCATAGCTTTCTGCTTGTAATTCTCTGATTATGAATACTTGGTCCGTTGTGCTTCTCCCTCGTCTAAATCCGCACTGATATTCGCCTATTATATTTTCAGCTTCTTTTTCTAGCTTATCTTTTATGGATTTTGATAGGATTTTATATACGGTATTTAGTAACGCTACTCCTCTGTAATTACTGCATTCTGTTTTGTCTCCTTTTTTGTGTAATGGGCAAATAATGGCTTCCTTCCAATCTTCTGGTATTCGTTCTTTTATCCATATCTCTTTTATGATCTTGTATATCCAATTATTTAGCAGTTTTCCACCATATTTCATCATCTCTGCTGTTATGTTATCGCTTCATGGGGATTTGTTGTTTTTCAGATTTTTTATGATTTCCTCGATTTGTTCTTTGCTGGGTGAATTATCTTCTATGTCTTCTAAGTGTTCGATTCTTGCTTCTGCTTCCATACATTCTCTTTGGTTTGACTTATTATTGCCATTTAGTAATTCATCAAAATACTCTTTCCATCTTTCGACTATTTCTGCTTCCCCGCTTATATTATTTCCTGCTTTGTTTTTAACGAATATGGGTTTTTGTTGGAAACCTTTTTTTTTCATTTCTAGCACCTTGATATAGGTTTTTTATTTTTTTATTTCTGTAATTCTCTTCTATTTCTTTTAGCTTATTTTCTATGTGTTTTCTCTTCTTTTCTCTCAGCACCCTCTTTACTTTTTGTCTTTGCTCCCTATATCTATTCTTTGTCTCTATTGTTTCTTTCGTGATCATTTCCGTCTTTAATGATTTTCTTAGTTCTATTTTTTTTTGACACTCTATGTCGAACCAGTCTTTCATCTTTTTATTCTCTTGTTTATTACATTCTTTTGCTGCTTTGTTCATTATTTGCTTTATGTTTTCCCATTTGTTCTCAGTTTGCTCTTCTACTTGTATCTTTTTTAGTTCTCTTTCCATTGTTTCCTCGTATATTTCTTGCTCTTTCTTTGTTGCTAATCGAATTGGGTTATGTATACATTTCTTTTTTTATTTTGTTTTTGTTTTCTGGTATCAGTTGCTTAATTTTGATGCCCACCATGTAATGATCTGAGTCAGCGTCTGGTCCTCTATATGTTCTTATCTTTTTTATACATTGTTGTTCCTCTTTTTCGATGAGCACGTGGTCTATTTGGTTTTTAGTCTTTCATACACACGTACTCCCATCAAAAGTTTCTACTCTAGACTGAGTCTGTTATCTAAAAGAGCTACCCGTCACAATCTTTAACGAAACTAAAGTTATATTGTAATTTATAACAGTTTTTGGTCTACCTGTTCAAATATCATCTTATACTCGTTCAATTTTCTCAAAGCGCTTTACAATTTTTTGAACCGTTGGCGTCGCCTTATGGATAGGAAAATGGTTTGATAAAATATCGTTGAACAAGTTACTCCTTCCCTATAAGACCTTTTTCTATCGCCTTAGCCTCTTATCTTTAAAACAGTAGATAATTCGCTCTTTTTTATTAAAAACTATGTTTATTTTAGATCTTTCAAAAACTGCTTTAAATATATGGGGCATCAAAAAATAATAGGATTTTTGGGATTTAGTATAATATGTTTTCAAAAAATTAGACATATAAAAAACAACAATAAAACAATAAATATTTTTATTTAAACCTTAATTTATTCCCTAAACTTTGCTTTAACGAACGAAGGCAAAGGAATCAAATACAAAAACAAATTAAAAACAATCATTCCCAGCGCAAAACCACAGGTGAGCCCAATATTGAAATCCTCCTCCAGAACTCCGCTAAAAATCACCTCCGTGGGATCCCTGCTGTATCGTTCCGTAAGGAAGGCCTGTCCACTGGCGTATCTGCAGTAAGCATTGTTGGCGCCGTTTAAGATAGAAGTTTCGAAGCTTATTTGAGTACAGTTGTGTTGGAGATCAAAAGGAAGCGCTCGGTTGAGGGCTAGGTGAGTAAACACTTTACGATTTAGATATGCAGCGGCGTAGCGTGTTTGAGTTCCGTAACTGGCGTAGTACAGCCAGTCTGGTAAGCCTTTCATTGACCTAAAATAAGCGCTTTGAATTAAAATTAACATTAAAGGGTACATAATAGTCTTAATATAATCATTTGAGAAAGAAATGATATTTCATACTGTGTAGGTATTTTAAGTTACTAAAAAATAATTTTGTTAAGAAGTGAAGAAAAGTGAAAAGTGAGAACAATCGTAAGAATAAATCTTCTTCTTCTTCTTTTTTATAAGCAAAATGCTTGTTCAATGTCGATTAATGCCTCTATTGGAGGTTATCACTCCATCTTTTGCGTGGTCGCCCGATACTTCTTCTACCTTTTGGTGATTTGTCCCTCGCTATTCTGACTAATCGGGTCTCTTCCATTCTGTTTATGTGTTCGTTCCATTCCTTTTTTCTGTTCAGTGTCCACTCATTTATTTCTGGTATATTGCATTTTCTTCTGATCTCTTCACTCCTCATTCGATCCCTCAGTGTGTTTCCTGTAATTCTCCTCAGTAAACGCATCTCCGCTGTTTCTAGTAGTTGCTGAGTTTTGGAGGTATCCGGTCTTGTCTCTGAAGTGTATGTCATTATTGGTCTTATTGTTGCTTTGTAGATTCTTGATTTCACGTCGGTATTAATGTGGGGATGTCGGTCAGATAGCTCAGCGGGCTGTGCGGCTGCCTCTCATTCGCTTCACTGTCGAATGGTTCAGTGGATGTGGGATCGAGCCCCAGCTCGGTGTACAGAAAACAAAAAGTCTAACGCAGCAGTTTAAAATTCTAGATGAATCTGCGGCTTAGACTAGGATATGCTGGGATCTGATCGGCCTATGGTGGAGCAGTACGGCAAGAGATAAGGGCTTGCGGCTCGGTGATACTCCTCCATAGATCCCTACCGGACGGGCGTAACGCCTATAAAACCGGATATATAATATATATATATATATATATATATATATATATATATCTATATATATATATATATATATATAATATATATATATATATAATATATATATATATATATATATTAATGTGGGGATTGCGCCATATCGTATTATTAAGACAACCTGCTATTTTATTAGCCTTTTGTACTTGATTTTTCACTTCCTTCTCCACATCTCCGTAGCTAGACAGTGTAATTCCTAGGTAATTTGTCTCCATTACTTGCTCAATGCTGATACCGTCGATTTCCAGTTTACATCTAATTGGTTCTTTACTGATTACAATTGTTTTAGTTTTCTGTGTAGAGATCACCATATTAAAGTCCTTTGCCCTTGTGTTGAATCTATGGGTTAGTCTTTGTAGATCGTCTTCATTGGATGCAATTAGGGCCGCATCATCTGCATAGCAGAGTATTCTGATTTCTTTGTTCCCCATTTTGTATCCTCTTCCTTTATTAATAGTATTGATGATTTCATCCATGATTAGATTGAATAGCGTTGGACTAAGCGAGTCTCCTTGTCTTATTCCATTGCCCATATCTATTGGATCTGTAAGCTGGTCATCTATTCTGACTTCCATATTGTTGTTCTGGTAAATGTTCTCTATTGTTTTTATAACATTTAGTGGAATTTCTCTATCGTAAAGAAGGTGAATTACATCTTTAAGCTTTACTTTATCGAACGCTTTCTTCAGGTCTATTAGACATATGAATGCTGGTCTGTTATACTCTAGTGCTTTCTCGGTAATCTGTTTTATGATGAATACTGCATCTGTGCACGATCTTCCTGTGCGAAAACCCTGCTGTTCATCCGCTAAGGTAATTCTCTGATTTATTTGGCCTTGCAATATTTTGGTTGTAAGCTTCAAAGTGGTGTTTAATAAGTTGATACCTCTGTAGTTTTCAGGTTGTTTTTTATCTCCTTTTTTGTATAGTAGGATAAGCTCGCTTTTCGTCCACTCTTCAGGTATTTTATTATGTTTGATGATTTTGTTAATTAGTGCTGTTAGCTGTTCTGTTAATGCTTCTCCACCATATTTCAATAATTCATTTGGAATTCCATCTGTACCTGCAGCTTTTCTGTTCTTCAGTTTTCTAAAGTTTGTTTTACTTCTTGTACGGTTATCTCGACTTCCTCGTTTGTAATGATTTCTGGTGTTTCTGGTTCTAACATCATTTGCTGTTCATCATTATAAAGCTTCTTTAGGTATTCAATCTATGTGTCGTTATCTATGTGTTTCGGTTCGATTAAGTCTTTCATCTCTGATCTTTGGCCTCTTATGAAACGCCATATTTCCTTTTGTAGACCGTAAAAGTCGTGTTCCATTTCTTTGGAGAAGCGTTCCCAGTGTTCGTTTTTAATTTTTCTTACTAGTGCTATTGTTTCGTTTCTTATCTTTTTGTAATTGTTGTATTCTTGTGGTGTTTTGTTAGACATGTATCTTAAGTAAGCTTTCTTTTTTTCTTTGCATTTTTCTTTCACTTCTGCGCAGGGCCACGGAGTTTTCCGCTTTTGGAAATATTTATTTTTAAGAATTTTTCTTTCTCCTACAGCTTCTTTTGCTGAATCTAGGATGCTTGCTTTAATTTTCGCCCAGCTTTCTTCGATTCGAAAATAAATCTTAAAATACTAAAATTATTGAATCCAGTCAATTTCCACACTCGGTTGATTGGCAGACGAACGTCCTTTTTCTAAAGGCGTCCCTATACAGGAAAGTCTACAATTGATGCCACAATTAGAAAGCGTAGGTTATGATGGTTGGGACATATTCAATCTCAATACAATTCCATAAAACATCGTTTAGCAAGGGGACCCTGTGGATGGACTGTGTTAATGAGTATACAAAAAAATGGACTACTGAAGTGGTGAAGACTATGGAGAGCCTGTAGGAGGGAGCAAACTTAAATATAGCTGATTCAAATAATATGCCCAAGCGCCTCATGTTCCTCACCCGCGTTCCCGAGAAAGAGCTTAATAAAGAAACCATCAGAACCAGTCTAAAGAGGCAAAATCAAGACCTTAAGACAGAAGACTGGTTGGTATATCTGTTCCACGGACTTAACGACAGTAAAGATAAAGGTCATAGAAGGAGATAGTTCTCGGATCAGCATCATCATTCATCATCATTCCTCAACCTCTTGCATCCACTGTTGGATATAGGTCTCCTCCATGTTCTTCCACTGTTCTCTATCTTGCGCCTTCTGTATCCAATTTCCGACTGTTTTTCTCAAGTCGTCCATCCATCTTTTTGGTGGTCTGCCTCGGTGTCTTTTGTCTTCTCTAGGTCTCCATTCTATGAGTCATTTGGTCCACCTATTATCATTTAAACGTGCTATATGTCCAGCCCATCTCCATTTGGCTTGTGCAATTTTTTCTATGACATCTGTCACTTTAGTCCTCTCTCTCACTATCCTATTTGGTACCATATCTCTTCTAGTTATTCCCAACATTGCTCTTTCCATTTTTCTTTGGGTTACTCTCAATTTATTTGCAGAATGTTTGGTTAAAGTTATTGTTTCGGAACCATATGTTATTACTGGCAGTATGCATTGGTTGTAAACCTTTTTCTTCAAGCAAATCGGTAGCGTTCCTTTTAGAATATCTCGCATCTTGCCAAATGCTGCCCATCCCAAGCCTATGCGACGCTGGATCTCACAAGTTTGATTGTCTTTTCCTATTCTAATTTCATGCCCTAAATAGATATAGCTAAAGACCTGATGTACTTCGTTCCCATCTACCCTCATAACATCACTTGGAACTAAATTGGTCATGTATTTTGTTTTTTCAAAGTTTATGTTCAGGCCTATTTGTTCTATTGCCTGTTTTAGTTCTTCCATCATTTTGTGAGCTTCATTTAAACTCTCGGCTATAATGACAATATCATCTGCAAAGCGCAAGTGGCTTAAGTATTCACCATCAATATTTATTCCCCTTTTAGCCCAATCTAGTTTTTTAAAGGCATATTCCAGAGCTGCAGTGAATAGTTGGGGGGAGATGGTGTCGCCCTGTCTAATTCCTCGCTCAATTCTATATTTATCGGTAAAGTCATGGAGTTTAACAGATGCTGTTGCGTTGTTGTATATATGTTTTATCAAATTTGTATATCTATAGTCTACTCGGCTTTGTTCTAATGCTCCTAATACTGCCGGTAATTCCACGGTATCAAAAGCTTTCTTGAAGTCTATGAAAATCAACGTGAGTGGTTTATTATATTCAACACATTTTTCAATTAGTAATTTAAGTGCTTGTAAGTGGTCATAAAGTTCCCTGGTGGAATGACACTCTTGTAAATCAAACGACATAAGTCAGACGAAAATTGCTCCAAAAGATCAGGTAAGTGAGACGATTATCGCAAGACATTGAGTAAATATAAATAAAAACCTAGAAGGACAAAAAGAGAATCATAGAGAAGGCATTGCTAGGACATAGAATAGACTAAAATTTCAAGGCTCTATAAAGTACTCTCAAACGACCTTTAGATAAGTATTTCCCCGCTCCAAAATAAGTCAGATGAATACACTCTAAATTTTGAAGAGACTCTGAAATATCTTTTCAGGTTGCAATTTTCTGAGTCTCAAATAAAACTGACACCGCTAAACACCTAAGCAAACTGGAATGGATATCATAAATTATGATTCTAGGTGAAACTAGTGTGTAGTAAAACAAGTGGGAAACTGGGACAAAATCAAATGGGCAATCAACTCGTTTGTACAGTATAAATCACCAGGTCAGGAGTGGATTTATCCAATTCTTGTACCGAAGGAAAATGACCTCTACAAAAAAATATGTAAGATACTGCAGGTTGGCCGATGACTAGGACTAGGAGGACTTTGATAAAAGGTAAATAAAACAACAATCATCATCACTTAACCAAGATTTACCAGTTTAACATTGTGAGCAGATACCCGTATCTGAGATCATTGATCATATACACTGAGGTACTACATGAGGTAATGCATAAATATGATACAGCAAACATCTTTACTGAAATGGTCTGATAAAGATGGATATTACGAATTCCTGAACTGACTGTATACAAAACACTAATAAGACCAGTGCTAACATATGGTTCAGAAACTTGGACACTAACACATAATGACCAAGAATTGCTCAAACGTTTTGAGCGAAAAATACAGAGCGAAAAATAAAAGAATAAGGTTTGTGGCGCAGGTGTTACAATTTTGAGTTGTATAGAAGTTTTGGAGAACCTGACGTTGTAAAATTCATTAAGGTAGCACGCCTTAGATGGATAGGTCATGTAATCAGACGAGAGGAAGATGCCATAGTCAGAAAAGTTTTTGACCGAAGAGGGCCGATCGCACAACGAAGAAGAGGAAGACCGAGCCTTGGGTACCAAGACAACCTAGAAAATGATTTGAAGTCTATCGGAATTAGAGCATGGAGAAAAGTTGCCAGAGACAGGAGCGAATGGAGGATTGTTCTGAAAAAGGCTTTGGCTAATAAAGAGCTGTAACGCCACTGATGATGATGATGATGATTACGAATTCCATGGACCAAATATATAGAACAAATTATAGAATTTTAAGAGAACCGAAGATCAGTCTAACAAATTGATTAGGCAACGGGCAAAAGTCAAAGACATAATACAAACAGTATGTTCCCCAAAATATGACTGACATGTAGCTAGAATTCAAGAAAGCTGGAGACTATCGAAAGAAAGAAGGATAGGAAGATCACAACAAAGATAATGCGATGGCTTAAAAAGAACATCAGGACTAAATTGGTACCAGCTAGCCAAGAATAGAGAGAAGCATTGGAAAGCAATGAGAAATGTCTACATTAAAAAGGTAGAAAACGTCCGAAAAAGAAAGCAGAAAAATCAATAAGACCTTATAACTACAACAAATACAACTACAACAATTAAATCATTATGGATATTTAATGAGATTATACACCCAACATACCAGAGAAGACCACGGGAAAGATCCCCAACAATATGGACTGAGAATATAGAGAGACTTAAATAATGACAGAATAAACAACTAATTCGATACTAATCACTAATAACTATAGTAACTGATAATTACCTTAATATCCCACTACCCAGAGTAATGCACACCACTGTCAGATAAATGCTAAATATAGCAGCTTTCATGTAATCCTTCACGATCATTAAAATTGCCATGGTTTGCTGTTCTGCGAAGATGTAACAAGCCCATAATATCAGAGTGAAGTACACGAAGTCCACAGGATTGTCGAATGACATAATTAACCTAAAAAAGAAATAGTTTTATTTGATATGTTAAAAAAAAGAACTTAGCTTCGTCCCTAATTGCTGCAGGAAAACTTTTTGATTTATTTGTGAAGAAATGAACATGAAAAAATAAATTTTTCTCGGATAATAGCAAAAAAGTTTTTTTTTATTTAAAACATTTATTCCACATCAATTACGCATTGTTATTAGTGGGATGACACAATAGTTTTAATATGATTATGTACATTAAACAGTATAATACAATTTTATATCGCTTAAATAATTTAATACATCTACATTTTTATCTGTCAGCATGGCTTTAAGGTCGTCTGAAATTCTGCGCATTCTTCTTTGATTTTGGAAACATGGGCAGCCAAGCAGGAACTGTTTCACTGTCAATGAAGTGGAGCAGTTGTTGCAAATTGGTGGTGAATCTTTATTGATTAAAAATTTGTGTGTGATAGCTGTATTACCAATTCTTAAACGGTTCATAATTACTTGATCTCGTCTACTTGTGGGGTTGTTCAAAGAACTGTTCATCTTTGGATATATTGGATTTAATTTGGTTGCTGAATCTTCCCAGTAATTTTGCCAAATGTTATTGCAATGAACTTTAATCAGATATTTCATGTCACTATAAGGATATTTTGTAATTTTTGTAGTATCTTCTAAGTTGATACGGCTTGTAATTGCTAGTTGATCTGCTTTTTCATTTCCCCAGATTCCAGTGTGCGGTGGTACACAAATAAAATCTGTGCCCTTTCCCATGAAATGAAGTGTTAATAATTCATTTTCTATTGCTTGTATAATGGGATTTGTTTTATAAATTTGCTTCAATTTCAATAACGCATTAAGTGAATATGTAATTATAACGCACTTCATCGTGTTACTTGTTTTGAAAAAGCTATGGCTTTTAATATAGCTGTGGTCTTGCCTGTGAGTATACTACAATTTGCAGGTAAATGTATATTGTAGGAGTTTTTTTTATCAGAATAGTAAGCAGCAGCATGTCCATATGGGGTTTTAGACGCGTCAGTAAAGGTTTGTAAGTAGTTAAGGTAATAGAATAGGATCTCTACAAAAAGAAGTTTAATTATAGAGAAGTTTGTATTTGATTTGGGCAATTTTCTTAGTGTTAGGTCAATGGTATAGGTGGCGGGTAGGAACTCCTTTTGGATAGTCCTATCAGGGAAATTGAATCAATTCCTGCCTTCCGCAGATTCGAGGTGTTTCCTGACCCGGGAAACTAGTACCTGCTAAGGGTCTCTTGTCCAGGGTCACGGATGAAGCCCACAATGGCATCCAGGGCGGAGAAGAAGATCTTCACAACGGTCTGGAAGGCGGAGGTGGCAGCCCAATGGTTTTAGGGCTTGTATAAAATCGAGGGGAAGATTGATCTCTAAAGTCCAGAAAGACAGTCAATCTAAAGGATAAAAACCTTAAGACAAATTTCCTGGCCCTCCAGGTTGGGGGTTGGATCATTGAGCGAGCTCCTTAATATCTAGAAAAAAAACTACTGCTAAAAATCCCAAACCAAGCCTCGGAAATATAGACGGATCTAAACAAAGACGAAAACGGCTACGAAAAAGGACCATCATGATAGGTACATGGAATGTACAAGGAATAAGGGGTAAAACTGAAGATATCATCAAAGAAGTAAAACAACTTGGCCTCAACATAGTGACCCTCACTGAAACAAAGAAGAAGGGCGTTGGTTCAGTAATGATAGGAAACTACATACACCGTAATTAGGAGTATCCGTAATTATTAACAAAAAGTTTAAAAGGAAAATTACCAGCTGGACTGCAATAGATGAAAATATCCTAAGTAAATATGACCCTACAGCATAAAAAACAACAATACTAGCAATCTATGCCCCCTTAGGGGATGAGAATATAACCACAAAAGACGAATTCTTTGCAAAATTAAACGAAGTTACTACTAGAGTTAGAAATAACCGAGAAATATTTTTATTAGGCGATTTTAATGGAAGAACAGGAAACAAGCGCAACAACAATGTAATTGGACCTTAGGGAGAATACGTCGTAAATGATAACGGGAAAGACTTATCAATCTCTGTGAAAGTAATAGACTAAAAATAACTAATGGATATTACTGTCACAAAAACATACACAAATATACATGGTTTCAACCAACAAGGAATCTTAAGTCTATAATAGATTACGTGATAGTTAAACAAAATTCACAAATACTCATTAGAGATATTAGAGCTATGAGAGGAGCAGTATGCGGATCAGATTACCACATGGTCAGGGCAAAAATTGTTTTCCCATATAGACTAAAGGACACTGTCTCATCAAGCCAAGACGAACAGCTTTTAGAAAGAATTGATCTTCCTCAATACAATCTGTCCAGTATAATTCATGAGAGCACCCGTACACTATATAAGACTCGAATGGACTCCAAACTTGACGAAACACTAACAAATACCAAATGCATATATGAGAACATAATATCAAGTATTCATCAAACAGCACAGGAGGTCTTAGGAATCAAACAAAATAAAATTAGTAACAAGCTTTGGTGGAATGAAGACGTCGAAAATGCGGTAACAGAAAAGAAAAGATTATACCATAAGTGGTTGAATACAAAAGATGACGCAGACAAAGACCGATACAATGAAATGAAGAAGAAAACTAGAAAGATAATTATGACCTCCAAAAATGAGACATGGGACAGAAGGTGCAGAGAGATAGAATCTTATATTGGAGGACGACAATGCACTGAGGCGTGGAAGTTTATAAACTCTGTTAACAAGCCGACTAACGAGAAAGTGATTCTAAATCCCATAAATCCCAAGGATTGGACACATTATTACAAACATCTATTAAATGAGAACAGAGACGAATTTAAAGAAGATATGAATTCATCAAGAATCGAAATTCTGGGAGAGCATATTACCATAGATATCAACATAGTTCAAAAAGCTATAGCAGGGGTGAAGAATGGGAAAGCAAGTGGACCAGAGGGAGTAACTACGGAATTAATAAAGAATGGCTCAGAGAAATTACACATAATGATCACGGTGATATTTAACGAATATATTAATGGACATCCAACACCAAATGAATGGAAAACAGCATATATGACCCCAATATATAAAAAAAGTTGATAGGAGAAATTGTAAAAACTATAGAGGGATATGAGTCGACTATACGGTCGAATACTACGGGACCTGATAGAGGAAGATTATCAATCGTCTGAAGAGGAAGAACAAGGAGGATTTAGAGCAGGTCGTTAATGTGCAGATAACATCTTCTGTCTTAAACAAATAATAGAAAAGAAAATTGTGACAAATAGAGAGTTACATATGACTTTGTAGATCTTGAGAAGGCATATGACACAGTCCCACTAAATAAACTATAAGAAGTCCTGGGCACATCAAATATACATCAAACATTGGTTAGTGCTCTCAAAGATCTATATTATAGTTCAAACTCCCAAATGAAATTCGGAAACCTCTTAGCTGAAAAGTTTGCAGTTACTAAGGGGCTCAGACAAAGATATTGTATCTCTCCGACTCTATTTAAGATTTATATCTCTGCAGCTCTGAAACAATCGAAAAGGAAAGTCAAAGGAATGGGTATACAATTGAACGATCAGGATTACATATATACTTTACAGTTTGCAGATGATCAGGTGGTGATCTCAAATGACAAAGACGACATGGAATACATGCTTAGAAAACTAATTGAAGAATACCAGAAATGGGGATTAAATATCAATTTAGAAAAGACAAAATACATCTCAATTGGAGCTGAAGCAGAACAACTCGATATCGATGACAATCAAAAAATAAATCAATGTGATGAATATATCTTCGATATATTCACATCACAATACATCTTCGACCGTAGTGGAAAAAACGAACGAGAAATAGAACATCGAATTGTACAAGCACGAAGAGCTATAGCATGTTTGAACGGAGTGCTATGGAGTAAACAAATATCAAAGAAAAGAAAATGGAACATCTATGAGACAATGGTTAAAACTAGCCTATTTTATGGAGCTGAGACAAGGAGAATAACCGAGAAATATAAGAAAAAGGTCGAAGCCACGGAAATGGATGCCATCAAAAGATCGATGAGATTATCAAAAGCCGACAGAACACGGAATAAAGTGATAAAACAACAAATGGGTATAGAGGGCACTATAGTTGAGGATATTAAGAGAAAACTGCTCATATGGTATGGGCATGTGAGCCGAATGGGGGACGAGATTGCCTAAAAAACGATGATGTGGCAACCCCCAGAGAAGAGGAAACAAGAAAGACCACCACAGAGCTCGAACCTGGGAGTTAGGAAAGCGATTAGCGCTCGAAATCTGGACGAAGATCTAACTCAAGACAGAATACAGTGGCGTTTGGAAGTCGGACAACGTTGTAAGACGTTATAAAACCGAATATATATATATTATATATATATATAATATATATATATATATATATATATATAAAAATATATATATATGTATATATATATAAATATATATATATATATATATATATATATATATATATATATATATATATATGTATATAATAAATATATTAAACTATACACTAACCAATTCAAATAATATCTAATGAACACAAAAAAATTGTTATTAATAAAACATTGTTATTATCTGCACAAAAACACAGAAAATCAGTGGACGATAGACAACAGTGTCGACGTACACCTGTCGAATACGCTACTAGAAATCGCCAAGGAGTAGCAATCCAGTCGAACAAATGAATTAATTATAAGACATCGCGACGTTATATTGAAATTTACACTGGGTAATTGCAGGTCAGGGGATCTTAATAATTGTATTAATAATTCGTATGTTCCGTTTTGAATCTTCCAATACTGTATATATATATATATATATATATATATATATATATATATATATATATATATATATATATATATTATATATATATATATATATATATATATAGGTCAATGGTCAGCAGATGGGTTGTCCATGGAGGACTGATTGCATTTGTATAGCAATAGACTAAGTTGATCTATGTTAAAATTTGTGATTTTTATTCTTTCTATAAGAGGTATACAGTTTGTTGTCTTTTGTAGTTCAGTGATAATTGTTGTCGCCTTATGTTTAGGGGTGGTTCTTTATCTAGAACTTGTAATCTACTAGTGAGACTAGTTCTAAATGCACCAAGAGCCGACCTCAAAGCTGTAGATTAAATACTGTTAATAGTTATCCGAATTGTTTATAAGCAATCAATTGTAATGTTTTTGCAATCAAGTTTTGCAATGTTGGAAATAAGTTCCTTTACTTTTTAAAGTCGCTTTGATAGGATAACTCTTTGTCTTGCTAATGGTGTTAGTAGAATCACTGTAAGTTTACTTTTCATTTTTCTGACTTATACTGTTGCAAAAAAAGTTGTTTGGGATAAACAATTTAAATAACTTTAAACCTTATCAATGAATGTTTTACATAAATCTAATTAATGGTTCTTTGTAATTGAGAAAATGTCGAAGCTCCTTGGTAAAAAATGAAATGGGCAATATATTCTGAAACACCTTCCCTTACAAAAAACTTATAACCTCGCATGGGGCATATTTTGTATATATTGTCGTAAAATGCCATTGTATGAACCTTTGTATGCATCCAAAACCTAATCTACGGAATACTGGTTTTCGAACTCATACAATTTGTAGAAACATAATCTAAAAGGGAACGAATTTTGAAGTAGCGGAACTTCGTTTCTGAAGTCACTTCTAAATTATCATTGAAATGAATCAGTCTTCTTCTTTCAGTGCCCATTCGTTCCGAATATTGGCAATCATTCTGGCTATAATTATTTTATTGACTGATGCTTTAAATAGATTCGTTGTTGTTGTGGAAAACCATTTCCTCAGGTTCTTCAACCATGATATTCTCCTTCTCCCAATTCCTCGCTTTCCCGAATACTTTACCCTGTAGGATTACCTTCAGTAATCTGTATTTAGTGCAAATGAATCAGTGGTCTCAGTTTTTGATACGTTTTTCGAGACATATCATCAGCAAATAGAGGTGGCTCAATAATCTTCTTTTGCTGGCAGCTGTAATACCCCCATAAAATCAAAAGGAGGCAAATTCTGTTATTCCGGAAGAGTTTGTGTTGACACTTATCCTACTTTTTACATACTATAAAGTTCGTTTGGTTTTATAATATAGTTTAATAAATTAACTGAAAAAAACATCGTAAACTATTGAAGAGACAAGGCTACCTCTACTGTATTATTGCCTGTAGGTGAATTTTCGAACAGAATAGTTTTTATCTCACTTTCAGACCAGTTATATTATACTGACTACACTACTTTTTTACGTTTTTTTTTTTGGCGGTTTTTTATTCTCGTCTTCATCAATCGTTTGATTAGTCCCTTCTCCAGTCTTTTATTATATTCATCGGTGTCAGGAGGGACACATATAACAAACAAAACAAAACAAAACTTAACAAACGTTTGGCAATAAAAAATATGACACCCCAACGTATGCGTAGAGCTCTACTGGTCAAATTGTTGTTCTCAAATATCTGTATTGAATATTGGATGTCACCATCAGTTTTATATAACTAACACGACTTGTTGCTTACAGTTATCATTGTCACATAACAGCTACATATGGTATAAATTGACTTAGGTGCTTATAAAAATGATGTTGCATTGTTATAAAAGTGATGATGTAAAAGAACAAGATACCGGGTTAAAAGCCACATAAAACTTTCAAAATTTACCCAGAATGATATAGTTTGATATATTTACGTAATTTATAGCAGGTTAGATGGATCATCTTCTCAGACACATTTTAAAATTGTAACTGGAAATATTTAGGGGAACGACGGATAATAGCGAACAGCGGGTGATTGCGAACATCACAGAATACATGCGTACGTCATCTGTATCATTCCGTTGTAAACTTCATTTCGTGCTTCCTACTAGTCTGCACGTGGTGGCATAGATACACAGTTGCCCCGTATTTGTGGAATTTTTTACAGCGATTTATTTGTTTTTGGTGCTTGCACTACAATTTTAGCAATTCAGAAAATAAGGTATGTACCTAAACACTTGATGGTTTCATTTAAATTGTTAGAGTTAGTTAACTTACTATTATTTAACCTATAAAATTGTCCTATTACGGAGAAGTTAAATGCATTTATATTATGATTGTTTCGTTTCTTCATATTCATTTCCAAATCGGGTAATCACGAACAGATGTTCGCGATTACCCGCCAAGTGTTCGCGTTTACTCTTTTAATAATTTGGCTTAGATTCTTTACATTTTTGCTTTTCTTTTGCTTATTTAACAATTTGTATCTTTTTCAGATGCCTTTTAAACGGAAACGAAGTACCAACAAATTTTCATGGACTGATGATCAAATGAAAGCTGCTCTAAAGGCAATTGAAGAAAGACGTTATGGCCTAAGGGAAGCTGCACGCCAATTTAATATACCTGTTACAACATTACAAAACAGAGTCTCTAGAGGCTTTTACAAAGGCAGGCTGGGTGCAAACACTCTCTTTTCAAATGAACAGGAAGAAGAAATGAGTCGTCATTTACTAACGTTATCTAAAATATTTTATGGATTAACCCCAATTCAGTTGCGAAAAGAGGCCTTCGCCTATGCAGAGAAATTAAACTTAAAACATAGTTTCAACAAAGAAAAACAAGAAGCAGGTGAAGGATTCAATCAGGTTTCAATAAGGATCAAGTCTCAAGGTTTTATGACAATTTGGGTAAGCTGTACAAGTGGAGAAAGTGCCAGAGGATCTTTTACACCTCCACTATTCATTTATCCAAGACTGAGAAGAAATCCTGCTTTAGAAAAGGATGGGCCTCCAGGTTCTTTGTACTCCTGTTCAAAAAGCGGTTGGATGAACGAAGAAGTGTTCCTGTTTTGGATTCAACATTTTGCGAAAACCAATAAACCTACAAGAGATGATCCCATTTTATTGGACTGGAGAATCACTCCAGTCATTGCTCTATTGCAATTTATAATTTTTGCAAAGAAAATGGTACCATTATGCTGTCAATACATCCACATACCTCGCATCGTCTGCAACCACTAGACGTTAGCTTTTTCTCATCATTGAAGCGAGCATTTGACGTTAAATGTGATTCGTTTTTAAAATTAGAAGGAAACAAAAAATGGAAAAGGAAATTGAAAAACAAAAATTTTAAAAAAAGAAAAATAAAACTGCAAAGAGAAAAGTACTACAATCTTCAAGCGAAGAGGAAGATTCGACATCATATAAAGATGATGAATCTGATGACAATGACGATATTAATACCGACGATTGTAATGAAGGAGAATCTTGTTTAATTTGTGGTGAGTTCGGGAAAAGCGAACTTTGGTTCCGTTGCATTATATGTGGTGGATGGGTGCATAAATTATGCAGCGGCTCGGACACACCGGACAACTATAAATGTGATTTTTGTTAATAGGTAATACTGTTCGCCATTACCCTTCTCATGTTTATTATTACCCGACATTTCGGGTAACAGCGAACATTTCGTGAAAATTTTTAATTGAGTTTTTTTATTAATAAAATTTTTATTTTTGATTATCCAATAACAAAAATTATAGCTGTATTACTGTTAGCCACTCTGTAGTGGTTTCCGAGTTTTCAACATTTTTATATTTCAAATAAAGAATTATTTTCCTTAAGTGTTCGTAATTACCCGTCGTTCCCCTCGTAGCTTCCGCGATTATTTTTTGTCTACCCTTTATTTAAATAAAAGTAAATAATCTTGTCATACATACTTACGGGAAAATTATAACTGCAGACAAAACTGAAGAAATAAACGAGAATGGCAGCGAAACCAAATTGTAAGTTAGAAGAAACAACGTCCCTCCATATAAACCTTCTTGAGTATCTTGGTAGTACCTTGTCCTATATGTAGGGTCTAAAAGATTTAAGAGAATTAATACGTGTATTTCTAGTGAATGTTATGGAAGCTTACACATTAATATGGTGTTTATGATTCCCACGAAGTAAACACAGCATAAACAGTTCAAAATTAAGCCATTACGTGATATGAATGTATGTTGCCAGTCCTGAAAAGATTATTTAAAATTATTATTATAAAAAAAAACCTGCAGGCAGCAAGTATTATCATAGAATATTGGCTTTGTCATTAGCAATATCTACAGCATTTCTCCCACCACCCTGTCTACCAAAAAAAGAATCATTTACTACTTATTTAAATTCACCAAGTAACAGATTTTTTGCTGGTGCTGACTATATTGCAAAACATGTAAGTTAAGGCTCTAGACTATGTTTACCAAGTAGAGATAGAATTCTTTTCAATTGATGCAGGAACTACAGCTCAAACACTTATCTAGTTATATTCCTACTTATTGGCCCACTGACCCCAGTAAACTTCCTGACTGTCTTGATTTCTTTGTCATCAAAGGCATTGGACAAAGCTATAGTCCAAATTCAATAGGATTGTCAGGGTATCGTTTTAAAATGATAGAGACTGGAGGGGCACGAAACGAGAGACGAGTGTAGTTCAATGGTGGCGTGTACATTTTTAAAATAAGGGAAAGCATTGTGAGGACTAATTCGAAAGAAACCTTTTACATTAGATTTCTTTAAACGTACTGATATTGGAATAATGATCTTATGTACTTATCGATATTTTTAAAATAAAATTCATATTCAAATATAAATACCAACTGCTTTACAGAAAATAATAATAGACCCGGCAGCCTAATGTTAACCTTAATTTTGAGAAACAAACTTGCCATAATAATAAAGTTATTAGGTAAGTACTTACAATATTATAACCTCGTAGGACGAAGGATCGGACAGGTACTTTCCGAATGGTAAAACATCAACAGCAACAAAAAACAAATTCATTAGAACTATATTAGTTATTATTTAAAATAAATCTGTTTATGCTGATCCACTTCCAGATGTTAATTCACCATCACTACTGTCTTCTCCTGGAGTAATAATAATATGCTCAATAAGAACATCAACACGCGTGTCTACGTGCCACATTTTATCTTTTTCTTTCTGTGCACGTTTAATGCATGACTGTCAGTTGGAAGTGGTTATATGGTTTGTTCTAATAATAATTTGACATCTTTTAATTTGAAGGTTATGTTTTTTTTGCGCTACCTAATTTTTTTTATGTGCCCATATCAGCTCGATATGATTCAATTCACAATGATACGGTGGGGTTTTTAATACGGTGATGTTATGCTCACGTGCTATTTCATCTACTGCAAATCTGATGTAGGAAGTCTAATTTTTGCGTACTACATCAAGTAATTGAACTTTTATCATGGATTCATCAAATTCTATATTTTTGCTTCCTAGCCAATCTACTATATCTGCCTTTCGAGATGCAGAAGTCGGTATTTTTTCCATAATACGGCTGTGATAAGGTGCATTGTCCATTATAATTACCGATTCAGGTTCTACAAGAGTCAGTATAGAGGAAAACCATTTTTCAAACACATCCGAATTCATATCCTCATGATAATCGCCCGTTTTGATATAGGTAAAGGCATTTAAACCAACTTGTAAGAAACCTGAATCACTTAATATGTGCGTAATAATGACGGGTCTTCCTTTGTCCGAAGGTGCTTTTAAGCTGGTTGAAAGTCCCCATTAAAAGCCTGTCTTTTCTCTTTACATACCGAAAATCCATTTCACGGAATCCTCTTTTTGTAATACCCGCATAGATATTTTATTTAAAGTATCATCTGCGTTTGCATTAATTTCTCGTTAAATAGCCTTTAACGTGGACATTTCGTTCCTAAAATAAAATCCATGAACTGTTCTTCGGATTATACTTTTCGTAATATCGTCCAATACAATTTCTGTATGTCTTTTATGAATAGGTTTTTGAAGTGGTTTATTAACTTGAATTATTCGAAAAACGGTACGAGCCGATATTTTCGTTAAATCACAATACAATGCCGCGAAGTCCTCTATAAACATATCGTCTTCTACGTAATCCCTCATAAACCGATTTAATCATTTGTTTTTTTTTTCACAGATAACCACCTCCTTTTATCTGATTTATTAACATATGTACTTCACGTTGGTATTGATGCCATGTTACCCGACAGTACGCTCATGTAATACTTCTGACTACCTGATTTTAATATTTATTTTCACTATTTGTCAGCGAGTTTTAACAACGTTGCCGCATTGAAATAAGAATATTACTTTCGAAAAGGGTAACAATGTCCGCCTGTTCCTCTCTTGACTTTCAGGTATACCTCAACGACACTGATAAGCTGCACGCGGTACTAAATAATAAATTTCGCAACAAGGCGAGTATTCTTTATCTAGTTCGGACTTATAGCAGATGTAATCGGCAAAAATGATAATTGAGAAGTAAATTTGTGTGCTAATAAATAAATAAATATATAGCCGCTTACTATAGAGTGTTTACGAACTACAAAATGTCTGCCCTGACAATCCTATTGAATTCAGGGTATACCTAAATACTTTACCTAATTTTGAAATTGTTTTAGAGTATACCTCAGTAATAGCGACGCTAAATTTAAGATTTATTGAAAAGGAACGTCCAGAGAAACTGCACAATCACAAGACCGACTGGAATCTGTTTAGGAAAGAAATACATAAAAAATAAACCTTAATACTTTCCTAAAAACATAAGATAAACTTGAAATGACAGTAAACAAATTTACTAGATTTCTCCAAGAAGCTGCCTGAAACGCCTAGAAGAATAAGCAGCTAAGGAAAATATGACAAAACACAAGACAGCAGCAAGATAAAATGAACTACAATAGAGCCGCAAGACAGGTACAAAACTAAAAAAAGTACAGCACAAAAACTAGTATGTTGAAAATTATCTTCCAAATTTAACATCAACAGCAGATACTAATTATTTACTTTGGAAGGCCACCAGTAAATTAAAACAACACAGTAAACACATCTTAGCAATTAGAAACCCAGATGGCTCATAAGCGACAACAAATCAAGCGTTTGGAAAACATCAAGAAGTTTTTCAATCTTTATCCTCGGTCAGTGATGAAGGAGATGAAGCTATTTACGAAAGTCTAACAACAAAATAACAGCCAGGTAAGAAAATTAAACCAGTATCAAAAAGAAAAGTAAAAAGTGCTAATAAATATAGGCTAAGAAACCAAAAAAGCTCCAAGCTATAACATATATAACATAACAGGAACTATACTAAATAAAATGAGAAAAGGCAGCAAATATTGATTTCACGCAAACAAATCCTAATCTGATTGTGTTTCGAAACTATTTACGATTGTATACTAAAATAGTTACCAGATAAAGGAATAGTTATGATTACACAATTTTTACATGTCTTACTAAGACTCACAATTGTACCAATTCAATGGAAAATTGATGATATAATAATGATGAAGCTAATAGCGACAATAATAACTGATAATAATCGTTTCCCGGATCATCAGTTTGTTTCAGCAAGAAACATTCAACAATAGAACAGGTACATAGAGTCTTTGATATAGTGAATAAAACTTTCATGGAAAAAAATACTGCTCGTACTCTTTCTCCATGCCAGTCAGGCTTTTGATGAAGTCTAACATAAAGAGTTGCCCTTCAAAAAAAATATGAACGTTTCAGAGTCAATGTATTACTAAAATCATATTTAGAAGGAGGTTACTAGTTACTACCGTGTTAATTATAAATCAGGAACATAAAAAATCTATCCTATATGATCTGGAGTCCTTCTAGGTAGTGCTCTGAGTCCTATATTATATTCTATATTTTCGCACAAAATACCAACAAGGGAAAATGTAACGACTACAATATTCGTAGATGATGCTGCTACGTTAGTCACAGATATTAATTCTGTAACAGCTTTGGGAGATTAAATAGTGAAAAACATATCATCTTTACAAAATGTCGCAAAAGATCGCATAGTATAGAAATATATCCTGCAATGATTTCCGGACCATCAGCTTAATGAGCCACATTTTAAAGTTATTTCTAAAAATCATACATCAAAGGATAATATAGACTATGCGAAGAAAAAATCAGCCGTACACAGTTTGGTTTTCGGAACGCAGTGGGTACGAGAGAGGCTCTCTTTAGCATACAAGTGCTATTTCAACGATGTAGAGATGTGAATTGCGATATTTATGCATGCTTCATTGATTACCATAAAGCATTGATACAGTAAAACACGACAAGCTGATGGAGATATTAACAAATATTGGAATAAACACCTGTGATCTAAGAATTATTAGCAATCTTTACTGGAATCAAACATCGTCTATCCGTACAGAGGCAGGAGAATCCGATGATATCAAAATCAAACGTGGGGTCCGACAGGGATGTATACTATTACCCTTGCTGTTTAACATATACTCTGAGGAAATCTTTCAAGAAGCAGTAGAGGATGTTAAGCCGAATTCGAATTAACGGAGAATGTATCAATAACATCAGATACGCGATGACACGGTGGTATTCGCTGACAGTTATGAAGTCCTCCAGGAGTTAATAAATAGAATCACAGAAGTGAGTCAGAGATATGGACTTTCACTGAACATTAAGAAAACAAAATGTATGATGATCTCTAAGAAGGAACAGCAAATTGAAAGAATCAGTGTGAATGGTCAACCAATAGAAAGAGTAAAAACATACACCTACCTTGGTACGAACGTCAATGAAAATTGGGACCATTCCCTAGAAATAAAATGTAGGATAGAGAAAGCAAGATCTGCATTTCAAAAAATGGCTAAGCTATTCAAATGCCATGATTTATCAGTACCCATAAAAATCAGGTTACTACGATGTTATATCTTTCCTATACTGTTAGTACGGAGTTCAGTCGTGGACTCTAACAGAAACACAAACACTCTCACAAAAATAGCCAAAATCGAATACCTCGGTCACATCATGAGAAACAGCGAAAGATATGGTTTGCTGCAATTAATTCTACAAGTAAAAGTAGAAGGAAAACGAGGACCAGAAGGCGAAGGATTTCCTGGCTGAAAAATCTACGTACGTGGTTCAACACAACACCAACAAATCTTTTCAGAGCAGCAGTTTGCAAAATACACATTGCCATGATGGCCGCTAACATCTAAAACAAATGGGCACCACAAGAAGAAGAATAGAAATAAATAACAAAGCAATTCCACAAGCTAAAAACGTTCAATACCTCGGAATGCACCTGGACAAAACTTTGACATGGAGAACCCATATATGGAAAAGGCGTTAACAGTTAAATTTAAAATTTTTTAAACAGTATTGGATACTTAATAATCGACTCCTAAGAAATTCCGTATTAGCAGATGAGTTCGGAAATAAGATAAATCATGAAATTAAAAAACAGCTAGAAAGATCTGAACAAGAAAATATCGGACAAAATATAGATATAATGAATTCTGCCATGGTTACCATAGCAAACGAAGTTTTAAAATCAAAAAAGAGATGAAGAGATTGGAAAGAAAAAGGATTGGATGACCGATAACATACTAGACCTTATTCAAAAAAGAAGAAATTGTAAAAATAAAGACGAGACGAGAAGCGAGGTTAACCGAGCAAAAGAGGACTGGATGGAACAGAGATGTCGTGAGATGGAAGAACTACAAAGAAAACATGAGTTTAATATAACAGAAAAATTTAATTGAATTACCTACACTCAGAGAGAAAGAACTCCCTACTTTATGAGAAATTCCAAAGATAAAATTATTATCGACTTAAACGAAAAAAAGGAAGAATGAACCACTACATAAAAGAGCTCTTCCTGGATACGAGGCCACCACTTAACGCCACAAAGTATACGAATACTGGTCCTAGTATTTTAAAAGCAGAAGTAGAGAAAGCCATCAAACAAAGCAAAAATGGGAAATCTCCAGGCCCTGACCAAATACCATCAGACTGGCTCAAACTTCTAGACGACGACAATGTCTCAGAACTAACAAACATTTATAACCACATATACGAAACTGGAACACTGCCACAATATGGTTGAGTCTACATTTATCCACTTCCAAAAAAACCTAATAATCATCATGTAAAGACTTTAGACTAATTAGTCTCATGAGTCACTCTCTCAAGCTACTTCTTAGGATAATTCTTAATAGAATCAAGCAGAAATGTGAAGACACAATGGGAAATAAACAATTCGGTTTCAGAGAAGGATTGGGAACAGGGAAGCTTTGTTCTCAATGCTAACACTACTTCAACGATCATGGGAAGTACAGAAACCAATTTACGTCTGTTTTATAGATTTTGAGAAGGCGTTTGATAGGGTTCAACATGGTAGGCTGTTTGAATATCTAGAAATGATTGGAATAGATGATAAAGATCTGAGACTTTTACAACATCTATATTGGAATCAAGAAGCTTCTATTCTGGTAGACGGCAAAGAAACAGACAAAATTTGTATTCAAAGAGGTGTTAGACAGGGTTGTGTGTTGTCCCAACTTTGTTTAACGTTTACTCAGAAATAATTTTTAACAAAGCCTTGGAAGGGCAATGTGGAGTTCGAATCGGGGGAGAAACTATTAATAACATCAGATATGCAGATGACACCGCAATCATGGCTGAAAGTATCGAAGATCTTCAATTCCTTATAGATCGAGTCACTAGAGAATGCTCTAATAACGGACTAAGCATAAATACAACAAAGACAAAGTTACTTGTGGTTAGTAAACAAGACCTCGGCGCTATACAACTAATTGTCAATAATGAACCGATAACAAAAGTTAACCATTTTAAATATCTAGGATGTTGGCTAAACGAGAGCAAATTCAGATGAAGAAATTAAAATTCTTATAGAAATTGCAAATCTTCTTGATTTTGCTTTAATTTTCCTCAGAATACTTCACGCACAACAGAATTAGACGCAAATGCGAAGATCTTGAAGATACCCAATTTGGTTTTAGAAATGCTATGGGAACCAGGGAGGCACTTTTTGCGCTTAACATCCTATTACAAAAATGCCGTGACCAAAGAAAAGATGTATTTGCATGTTTTGTGGACTTCGAAAAGGCATTCGATAAAGTACAGCATGTAAAATTAATGCAAATACTGAAAAATATCGCAATAGATGACAAGGATATTTGTGTCATTAAAAATTGTAATGGAAGTAAACTGCTATCGTAAAAATTGGAGATAACTACACCGATGAAATCCCCATACAAAGAGGAGTCAGACAAGGTTGCATTTTTTCGCCAACATTGTTCAATTTTTACTAAAGCCAGTTATTTAAAAAGGCACTTGAGAGACAACCATATGGAATAAAAATCAATGGGGAACTACTTAATGTGATTAGATATGCAGACGATACAGTAATTCTATCAGATAATATTGAAGGTCTTCAAATTCTGCTTGATCGTATTCACGAGGTAGGAGAGGAAATGGGCATTAAAATAAACTCAAACAAAACCAAATTTTTAGTGTTTAGTCGTGACCCACATCCCGATGCAAAGCTTCAATTGAACGGAGTCCAAGTTGAGAGAAGTTCACAAAATGACATATTTGGGAACTGTGATAACGGACCAACTAGATCCAGACATAGAAATAAAACGTAGAATAGCAATGACTAAAACTACTTTTATGAAAATGAAGTCATTTCTTTGCAATAACCATCTCAGTTTAGAACTAAGGCAAAGAATGGTTAAGTGCTATGTTTGGTCTGTACTTTTGTATAGTGCAGAAGTGTGGACGCTAAAAGTATCGATCATGAACAAAATTGAAGCATTGGAAATGTGGGTTCATAGACGAATGCTAAAGATACCTTGGACAGCAAGAAAAACTAATGAAGAAGTACTAAGGAGTGTCAACAAAGACAGAGAACTGCTAAAGACTGTTAAATATCGAAAAATGTCTTATCTGAGACTATATGTGTGTACACACATGTCTCTTCTTCATTGGATCAAATCTATCTCCTCCAGAACTTCCCGTTTACTGTCAAACAACTGCAATAATAGAATTGAGTTAAAAATTTTTTGTTAAAATCCTTTATAAAAGGTATATAAAAATGCCTCAAACGGGCTATCACAAACACATTGCAAAACGTTTTCGGATTAAACAATCCATCATCAGTGCAAACGGTTGTACATGCTAGTAGCCACCAAAATATATGGGTAAAAACCCTTTAAATGTTATAAATTTGAAGTTGTTTTACATTATTAGTATTTCTAATTTGTGATGGTTAAGTTACCGTTGGATAGGTAACATGGCGGCGTATGACTCTACATGAGTAAAAACAGTTCTCCATTCAACAATACATAGTAGTTTCAACCACGTTCTACCATCCATCAATTAATAGAGTACCGGCATCATTTGTTTAACTTTGTATCGAGACCTGAGGATGCTTTGCATATTGTAGAAAGCGAAACCGGTCGTCTGATAGTTAAATTAAATTAATTGTGAGTAAGTCTTATTTATTATTTCTTTACCTATTTGAAATGGACTCACACAAGCAACACATTCATGATTTCTATAATTCATGCTTGACTTCTGACTGGAGTTTTTCTTCTGGGGACATTGACTGTAATTTTAGCGATTTTCTAAATAGACTTGTATCTATTTTTAATAAAGCATTTCCTCTATTAAACATCAGGCCAAAACATAACAAACCTTGGATTACCAAAGACATTCGCATATCTGCGAAAAATATGTGTTCTCTGCTATATATTAAAAAATTTAATGACAGTATCCCCATCTCTGATTATATCAACAAGTACAGAAAATGCTATATAAAACTACTCAAAGTAGCCAAAAAAATCCTACTTTCATAATCGCTTAACAAGCTCCAAAAATATTTTAAAAGAAACTTGGTCAATAACAAACGATTTTCGAAATAAAACCAGTACAGCGAATCAAACCTTTTCTTTTCCTAACCCCGAAAATCTAAATGATTACTTTGTTAATGTGAGTAAAAATATAACCTCAACTATTTCGCCACAACAAGATCCACTTTCCTATCTCTCTAATTCAAAAAACATTGCTGATACCTTCTTTTTAAGACCAGTTGATAAGACGGAACTCATTTCAACAATTCGTAGTAAAAAAAAGCACATCGTCCTGTAGTACAGATGGATTATCTATTAAAATTTTCTCAAATCTACCGCATATTGTTTTGGAGGTCATGGTCTCGCTAGTAAATGATTCCCTCAAAAAAGGTACATTCCCTAACTGCCTAAAGACTGCCATCGTCCATTCCTCTTCATAAAGACTTAGAAAAGTTCGACTTATGCCCTTTCTCCTTAAATATAATATTTTATCGCAAAATCAGTTCGGCTTTTTGTCTAATAAATGCACTAGTGATGCCATATTCTCTGTGTTACATGATGTATATCTATCACTAAACTGTAACCTCTCCTCCGCCACCGTTTTCTGCGACTATTCAAAGCCTTTGACTGCGTAAATCACGACATTCTATTAAAAAAATTAACTTTCTATGGAATTCGGGGTGTGTCTTTGAACTGGTTCAAAACTTACTTGGTAGGTAGGAAACAATTGGTTAGAATAAATGACACCGACTCTAGTTGTAAAGATATTGAGTGTGGAGTACCGCAAGGTTCAGTATTAGGTCCCATTCTTTTTTTACTTTTCATTAATGACATCACTTACTTGAAAATTAAAGGGAAAATTTTTCTATTTGCTGATGATACCAGTATTACTTGGAGCAGCTCTGATATTTCAACGCTTCATTCAATTATAACCGCTGATTTACTTATAATCAAGGCTTGGTCAGACTCCAACTTACTTAGCTTTACGTGGATAAGACTGTAGCATTATCTTATAAAGGAGTCATGCAACCCTTGCTTTTGAATGAGAGCCAAATCAATATCGTAAATTCCGTGAAATTTCTAGGTATTCTCATTGACAGTGATCTCAAATGGTCCTTGCATACTGACTCCTTAAGGAAGAAACTAGCCTCAGCTTGCTTTGCAATAAGATCTGTTTCGAAGGAACTAAATTTATCTTCTGCCAAAATGGCATATTTCTCATTGTTCGAGTCCCATCTTCGATATGGGCTTCCATTTTGGGGTTCTAGTACAGCGGCCCAATTTGATACTATTTTTAAGTTGCAAAAAAGAGCAATCCGTTATCTATTTGGTCTCAAACAAACAACTCATTGCAAGACCTACTTCAAAAATCACGGAATTTTGACGCTTCCCTCTTTATTTATTTTGGAAACGGTTTGTTTGATTCGAAAGCATCTAAACATTTTTCCCGATAGACCTGACCATGGCTACTCCATTAGAAATTCGGATTGTAACGTTTATTTGCCGATCCCGTCCACTCAGCTAGTAAAGAATTCTATTCTATATCGTGCAAAGAAACTTTATAATCACCTTCCAAGAGAAATTAAATCCGCAACATCCTTCATTAAGTTTCGTAAGGTGACAAAAATCTATCTCTCAGAAAGACCATATTATTCAGTTGACGAGTTTCTTAATGTATAACAAAGAAACAAAATTAGTATTGTTTATAATTACATTTGGGTGTCTCAAGCAGTGGCTACAATTTGTCTCATTTGTTGTTGTCTGTACAAATTATGTAGGTTATACAATAATTTTACTAATTTAAAATTGTGTTATTCTGTTTTTTACTATATTTGTTTTTGTTTTATACTTTTTGTACTATTTGACTGATTTATTTTTTAGCTTTGTCCATAAAATTGTTCAATAATTTTCAGTGACAATAAAGCATATTTCTATTCTGTTATGTGTATCCTGTATTACTGTATGGATGTGTAACCTGGATTATGAAGGTTGACATGATGAAATTAGAAGCCTTCGAGATGTGGTTATATCGTAGAATGCTCAGAATATCATGGGTTCAACACATTTCAAACAGAGAAGTCTTGAACAGAGTAGGTCAAGGTGAAGGTGACTTAATAAAGATGATAAAAAAGAGAAAACTCGAATATCTGGGGCATATAATGAGAGGAAGCAGATACAGGATAATGCAGTTGATACTCAACGGAAAGATCGACGGAAGAAGAGGAATTGGTAGAAGAAATACTCATGGCTCCGAAACCTTCGTCAATGGACTGGCTTATCAGCAGATGAATTATTACATGCCGCGCAAGATCGAGAACGATATCGGCAAATCGTCATGGAAGCTACACACAGCCTAAAACTTGAGCACGGTACTCAAAGAGATTGCATCAGCAATATCGTAGATTGTCTTCTTCTTCTTCTTCTTCTTAAGGTGCCGTGCATTTCTGCTTAGGCGTCCACCGTCTTGTCAGGTGAGATGTTAAATATTCTGGATTAAATAATTCTATTTTTAGCAGCATTGCGAAGCATTTCATAGCTGTGGATTCCTGTCCATTGTCGAATATTGCGCAGCCATGACATTTTTTTACGTCCGAGACCTCTCGTACCCTCTATTTGTCTATTCTGGAAGTTGTCTATTCTGGTATATATTCTGGTTTCGAAAACTAAGAAATTTTTGGATTTCGACTTTGTGTTTTTACTATTAGCTATCGCCATAAACGCTTGTATAAAGTTATATTATTATAAATTGTTTTAACGGAAAATATTTGATTTCAGGTTTAGGGCTTTTGTATAGTCGCTCTATATGTCGGCTTTTGTATAAGAGTCAAAGAGTATTGGCACTATACTGAAATCAAATCTTTACTGTCTTTTTTGAACAAATGTAAAATGTGAGCTACCACCAGAGAAGGTCTAATCAGCAGAGGGAAATGAACTTACCTTCATTTCTCTATAGAACAGCCACATCAAGAAGAAATATAAAGGTAGTGCAAAAGTACGCAAAAATGTTTGGCGCAGACCAGCTCTTTTAAAACTCACAGTCGCTGCTAAAAGTCGCCTACAACATAAATGTAAAAAAGACTAAAATTAATAAAATGGTATTATACTAACACGTAAATCGTCCACGCAGTTGAAAATCTTCCCGGTCTTCCATGCATGAAAGGAACCTTGTCGTGTTGTCCATGCTCGTGGTTTTGATTGGGCGAGATCATGCTAGGACTTTTCTGGAAAATAACTCCCTCGTTTTTAAACTTCTCCACTAACGCTGCTATTTGATAATTGCTTTCTACAAATCGTTCTCTGGATCTTCTGTCCACTGTAGAAAGACAAACTAGAAATAGAAAGAAAAAAATCTTATTGTGTTAATCGAAAAATCTATAGAAATAATTTTCTTCAATACAGTCTTATAATATCTGTTGCATTCTCAACCATACTTACGATAGTACATCAAAGGATTTTCCAGTTGTGGACAAGGAAAGCCAATAACGTTAAAATACTCGAGCATTTGCTTGGTACCTCCAGTGTACACGACATCTCCAAGACATAAGTATAGTACCCGATCCAGAAACGGAAAAACATCTGACCGAGGCTTCTCCATCGTTAAGATTATAGCAGTTCCGTACTTTTTAGCCGCATTTGAAAGGATTGAAATGATTAGGTACGTGTTTAATGGGTCCAGGTCCCAGGTGGGTTCGTCTAGTAATAGTACCACTAAAACGGGAATGAGCATTATTTAAGTCAATACGCGAATAGTGTTATCATTTATAGTAGAAATAACATTAAAAACCTTATCTTTAAACATTTTCATCTTGAACAGACTTAGGCCGGTTCTACATTCCAGGTATAAATTGGAGAATAGTTATTCTGAGTATAACTTATACTTGAGTTTATTCCAAGTATATCCTTTCGGGCGTTCTACATTGTGAAATCGACTGCGGAATAGTTATTCTGAGTATAACCACAGAACACTAAGGTAAAACGAAATAGTAGATCTGATATCTTCAAAATTAGTTCAAATTGTTATTGACAGCGACATTTGGCATTTGTCATAACTGTAAAATTTGTTTACAATTGAAAGGAATTGAATAATTGATTCGCTTTATCTGGTATTTTATTTACGTTTATATTATTATACTGTACAAAATTAATAGAAAATGGATAAAAAAAGATGTAAAATTTCCTTCTTAAATTTTTTATTATCATCAACTGAGATTAGTGTTATAATATAATAACCAAAATTATGTAAATATATCTATATAGGTAGGTACTCCACATTTTAAACAAGTATAAATATTGGATTACAAAATATATAATTTTAGTTAAAGAAATGTTTATATAATACAGATTCTAGAATTACAGTCTCTGTTATCAAAACATTAAAAAATATATTGCCTTGGTAAGATTATACCTATACTATTTTAGTCATATGTGTAGACGTTATTACATTACATACATATCCTAAAATTTTAGAATTGAAATAATAAATGCTTTCTTTTTCTTTTGGATTGCCTAATAAAATTTCCCATGGATTTACAATCTAAAATGTTTGTGCAATATCAAAAATTTTATTTTATATATAAAAACAAACAAAGTGAGGTTAAAATATTACAGATTTGACAACCTCTGACCGACCAATAGAAATGCAGTATAAGTTTATAACTGGGTATATCTGTTAAACTTTGGAGCAGTGTTGCCAATCGGCGCATAATTATGCGATTTGCGCATAATTTAGTTTACGGCGCATAATTTTCGCATCCTGCATAAAATCACATAATTTCGCACAATCCAGCAAATAAAAAAAACAATAACAAGCCACAGTTTATAATAAGAGTCCTCGTCTTCTTTTTTTTAACAAAACGTTTGTGCTGACATTTTACACAGCCACAGAATAATAAACAATTGTTATTTATTCTGTGACACAGCATTATCTTTAGCAAATAAAAATTACTGTCAATTACTGACATTACTGTATCGAAGAAAATTTCCATTCTATGGCGGCATTAGAAAACAAATTTACAATATATAAAAATTGATTTTCGGTCACCTGAGGACCTGTGACCTGAGTCACCTCCATTAAGGGTGGTTTAGGGTTAACCCGGGAGTGGACGGGTTAACTTAATGACCTTATGTTATTGTATTTTTGTTGTTTTATTTAAAAAAAATACAGAAATTAAGCTAAAACCTAGCATTTTCTGCTTTATTTAACTTTTATTGGCACTTAGTAAACAAATGTTTTCCAAAATTTCTACAGATGTTTTATTAAAATACAAATATTAACCTACACAATTTTGTTATAACAATAAATAGAAAAAATCTCTGCACAAAATATAAGTTTGAATTTTACCCCAAATTGTTCCCTGTGCAATAGGAGCAACATGCTACAATATGCTCCATACCCAACCATAGATTAGGGTACACAACCAGAATAGACAAAATGTGCAAAAATATCGCGTTTTCCGTCTTTTGCAATTGCTTTCTTTATTGGTGGTCATTTCTAATGGGCCTGTATAGAAGTATTTGATAGGCGCAGTGCTGATTGTTGTACAACTCAAGACTCATCAAGCTAAATGAGGGTTCAAAACTCTTCTCATATTTTTTTTGTTGTATTTATAAATCTTTCATAAATAATCTTCTGCAATTCTTAAATTCTGAATTGTTTCTTTTTTGTATAATTCGAAAGAAGTAACAAGCAACATTCATAAGGCCATAGAATACTACCATAGGCCAAAGTCTAGTGTTTCTAGCAGTATTATAGGAAGATATTTGGCTGTTAATTAATAACGTCTACTCCTACCTTTGTCAGATCGTAAAATGTAACAATTTCTATGTAATAATTTGTAAAAAAACCGAAGATAACTGCATTACAAGTATATGAATCTAAATTTCCTTTAGTAACACAAGTGGGTGGGTGATATCAGCCAGTACATATATTAAATATCTAAAAACAAAAAATTAATTTGTTTTAAAAAATATCACCATTATTTGGATTGTACAATTATTGAAAGGTACTGAAAAGGCCATTTGTATAATATAAAAAGCATTTTTACAATACAATCATTTTTCATTCTTTATAGTAAGGATCTAACTATAAAGTGCTCTGTTATTCCCCAAGCAAATATTTCTCACCAGAAAATCCCCTTATCTGGCAATACCCAATTAATACACATTGAAGGAAAGATTTTACATATATTTGAGTAGGTAAGTACTTCACATTTGTATTTACGGGGATTTCACATAGAATTACATATATAAGGCAAAAGTTGAAAAAAATTAAATTAATTCAAGCCTACTTCTTCAACTGTTACTTTGTGTGTTAATGTGTCGTGTTTGTACAAAGAAGAAAATAAAAAAAATATAGAAAATGGATAAGTGGCTTTCCAGTTTTAAGGTAAATATAAAAAATAGTTAAAAGAAGTTAAAATTATTTATTTATATATAATAGAGAAATCACATAAACATGAATCATAACTGAATTTGTACCTTCTAGGAGACATGTTTAATAGTTTGAAATAATTATTTTTTGTTCTCATTAAAAATCATTTCCTATACAATAATTAATGGTTATTGTTGGATTTTTTAAATATCATATAATATAGTTTAAAATATCTTTATACTTCTTCAAAAATCAGAATTAGTAACACATACCTACCTGCTGTGAATGAGAGGTAAAGTTCAGTAGATTTTGTATGGATCTTTCAAGCTTCTTAAAATTAAATTTTGTGTTTTAATGAAGAAATTCGTTTTTTAGAGTAAACATAAGGAAACAGATAAAAATAAGCAAAAGGATTCCCCAGCACCAATTGATATAGAAAAGCCAGGTTGCAGTTATCAAAACGAGGGCTCCCCTATTTATCCTGCTCCCACACATTCTCATATTATGAGTGACAATGGCGATACTAATAATATGGTAACATATATAAATAATTAATAATTTTAAAATTATAAAAAAACACAGACCTCAACAACTTAATTATTTATTAAAATTATATGGATAATACAATTAAACTAAACTAAAAAAACTACAAATATAAGATATAATTACAGAAATTCAGTATTACTACAGTAGTAAAATAAATTTGTATTTGAATAATATTTTATTGATTTAGATCATCTAAATTATAATTATATTTTAGAATGATCCTACAACATCAGCAAAAAAGAAAATAAAAATGGAAAAAGCCTCAAAGTATGAAAAAAAGAAGACTTTTAACAGCTCTTGGAAAAGTGTACCAGAATTCATGAATTGGTTAGAAAAATCTACAAAACAACCATCATCTGAGGGTAATGAGTACGCCTATTGCAAGGTATGTGATTGTGATATTGTAGCTCATAAAAGTGTATTATTGAAACATTCAACAAGTGACAGGCATAAATTAAATTGGACAAAAGTGACTAGCAATATTAAACTTACTGAACTGTATAAACCAAATGCTGATGATTTAGCTGTAAAAACGGCAGAGTTAAAGTTATGCGCCTTGTTGGCAAGCAATAACCTGCCATTTTTATTAGTAGACACCCTAACTCCTTTAATTCAAAATATATTTCCTGACTCGAAAATTGCTAAACAATTACATTTAAAACGAACCAAAGCGACGTCAATTATTTGCAATAACTTGGGGAATAATTTTCTTGAAGAACTATATATTAAATTAAGGGAGCCAGGATGTTTTTTTTCTTTAGTTATGGATGAAACTACTGATATTTCAATAAAAAAGCAATGTGCATTCACTACTATAATTTATGAAAATAATTCAACCAAAACACAATTTTTTGATCTTGTTGAAGCTCAGGGATCAACAGCTAATGATTTATATGGTATTCTAAAGAACTGTTTAACTTCAAAGAATATTCCACTAACAAATTTTGTAGGGTTTTCATCAGATACCACCAATGTTATGGTTGGAGAGTTTAATTCTGTATTTTCCAAGTTAAAGGAAGAATTTCCACATATAATATGTATTAGATGCTCATGTCATATGGCACATTTAGCTACATCAAAAGCCTGTTTAAAATTACCTAGGCATGTGGAAGATCTGCTCCGAAACATAGGCAGTCACTTTAATAGGAGTGCTTTGAGGAGACACAAATTTATAGAGTTTCAAAATTTTTTTCAAGTGAAAATTCACAAGATACTCTCTCCAGCCATAACAAGATGGTTATCTATTAAAGAATGTGTCGATAGAGTGCTTGAGCAATATGAGCCACTTAGAGCATATTTGACAGAATATGTATTTGAAGACCCATCAATTACAACAGAGACAATGTTGGAAACCATGTCAAATTTGTTCACACCAGTATATCTAGAGTTTATGTCATATTCTTTAGGACTAATGACAGACTTCAATTTACTCTTTCAGTCAGAAAAACCACTTCTTTGTAAGGTTAAGCCACAAACTGAAACTCTGTTGAGAACGCTTTGTTCCAATTTTATAAAGATGTCTGTAATAAAAAGAACCAATGACATATTTATCCTTAACCATGAAAACCCTACAAATTTTGTTAGTCTACATGATATTTATATAGGAATTGCTGCAACAGAAAGCTTGCAAGAATTAAAAAAAAATCCAAATATAAACAAACAAGAATTTGATAGTTTTTTTAAATGTATTTTAGAATTCTATATAGAATTAGTTAGTAATATTAAAAATCGATTCACCTTTAAAGACCCTATCTATAAAATAATTTCAATATTGGATCCCAAAATTGCACAAAGTTTTGAAATAAAATCATTACAATGTGTAACTAATCAATTTCCTATTTTAAAAGAATATGTTAATATTCAGGAGTTAGACAATGAATGGAGAAGACATGCTCTATTAGACTTTGAAAAATTAAATTTAAATTCAGATGACTGTGAGCAATATTGGTCTCAAATATTTAATTTAAAAAATGATGCTAATGCTTTTTTATTTCCGAATTTAAAAAAGACGCTACAGCTACTTTTTGTTTTACCATTCTCTAATGCCAGTGTAGAACGTATATTTAGTGATTTGTTTAACATAAAAAGTGACAAACGGAATTTATTAAACACTTCAACTGCAAAAGCTATTTTGGCAACCAAAGCAGGAGTTGAAAACAATGGCGGTTGCTTAAAATTCATACCATCCAAAAAAATGCTAGGCCATAATATATGGAAAGACAATCAGTAGCTTGTATTTTAATATAGTATGTTTTTACTTTAAGTATACGTTTTTATTTAAGATTTTTTGTTAAATAGAATAATTTACATTAGGAGTTTAAAATATGTAATCTGTTGTTTACATGTAAGTACTATTTATAACTGATGATTAAAGTTAGATTATTACAAAAGATGTATATTTTTGAAAATTTCAAATTTTGATCCTATTTTTCAATTCTAAAGGTACATTTCCAGTCCAGGTGCGCTATATTGCTATAAGCTATATTGTTCATAGTTTTTAAGTTATAATCGTGTACCAGTACCACACACTTTCTTTTTCTTATCTTTATCTTTCTGTTAACCTCAACACTAAACAAATAAAAACTAAAAACCTCCATTCAATATTCAATCCTACTTTTTTCTTTAGCATTGTGTTTTGTTTTGAACGTTTCGAGTTTGACACTTTGACACACTTTCATTTCAACCTTTCAATAACTATTACAATGACAACTGACAGGACATGACAGTGACAGATGACAGTAAGGACAAGGTTTGTTTTATCGTTTGGTGATTACTTCTACGTTTTACAACAGAGCGCATAATTTTGTACAAAATCGCATAATTTTTGACAGGGAGGTGCATCCTTCCATGCCCAGCCACTGGTAACACTGCTTTGGAGGGATAAAGTTATTCTACAGATATACTCCGATTATCTTATTCCTAGTTTTATTCTTTGTTTGTAGAACACCATTAATGAAGTTATTCCAAGTATAACTTTATTCTCAGTATATACTAGCATTGTAGAACCGGCCCTTATTAGTGCAGGATAAGAAAAATGTAATTTGGAACTGCAAATTGATTGATTGGATATTTGAATAGAACGATTTAAAGTATTCTAATTCTTATGCTTTATTTATTGAACATTGTAAAAAGATATTTCCGAACAATTTTTCTTATTTTTTGTCTTTGGTTTGGAAGCTTTAGTAACAACTTGTTACTTGAGGACAGAGGCCTTGTTGGCCTTGTTGAACATTATATATAAGGACCAACTTTCCCTATATAATAGTTTTCTTTGCCAATAAAATGAAATCCCAACTGATTTCCCAACTTTTTATTTTCCAACAACAAAATACGTCTACATTACGTTACATTACATCCGCCATTACAATTATAATTGTCTCTTTCTACTTCCGGACTCCCCTTGTACATTGCAACTCGGACGAGTCCATTTGTCTTACCGCTTGCAACTATACACCGTTGCAAGACTGACCAAAAAATCTCTTTTTATTATACAAATTTTAAAAGTCCCAAACATTCCCCCCACATTGAAATAACAATTTCAACATAAAGCTTAACCATGAGAAAAAAAAAACTGAAAAATATAGAATTGTAACATAATCAATGTTTATATATGTAAAGAATAAACACTTAATCACTATGATTGTCCTGGGAGGGGACACAGTTTTGAAATAGAACGTTTGTATTCTCCCAGTTGAGTTTTTACCAATACCACTCGCACATTCCCATCTGGACCACAGAACAGTTCCTTCACTCTTCCTAGTCGCCACTGGGATGGAGGCAGATTGTCTTCCTTGATGATAACCAACTGTCCAGTATGAAGATTACTGGAATTCTTCATCCATTTGTGCCTTTGTTGCAATTCAGCAAGGTACTCACTTGACCATCTACTCCAAAAATGTTGATGTAGCATCTGTACATGTTGCCAACGAGACAGATGATTCACTGGTATCTCCTTAAGACTTGGATCAGGAGCTGCAGTGAGTTTGCGTCCAATAAGGAAATGGGAAGGTGTTAATACCTCAAGGTCATCAGGACTAGAGGAAAGAGGGACCAAAGGACGGGAGTTTAGAACCGCTTCAACCTGTGCAAGAAGAGTACTAAATTCCTCGTATGTAAGAGGAGAGTTAACCAAAATTCTCCGTAAATGATGTTTACATGATTTCACGGCAGCTTCCCATAACCCCCCAAAATTTGGAGCACGTGCCGGAATAAATTGCCATTGAATTCCCTCATTACCTAACGTACTACTAATTGTTTGTGATTCCTGTTCCAAAAAATTTTGTAATTCTTTTAATTCAGTATTAGCCCCAATATAATTTGACCCATTATCTGAATAAATTTTCAGTGGTTTGCCCCGTCGTGCGACAAATCTACGAAAACATGCTATCCAGGCTTCGCTGGTTAAGTCTGATACTACCTCTAAATGAAGTGCTTTAGTTGAAAAACACACAAAAAGACAAATATAACATTTAATTATTTGTGAACCACGACCACGTTTTGTCTTCATTGGAAAAGGACCTGCATAATCCGTTCCCGTTACATAAAATGGAGGATTTACTTCTACTCTGTCTTTCGGTAAAAGTCCCATAATTTGCTCCAAAGGAATAGGTTTGCATCGGAAACATCTCACACAACTGCGATACACTTTCCGTGCTAAGTTTCGTCCTCCCAATACCCAAAAATTCTCTCTGATAGCACTTAATAATTGCTGCGGGCCACAATGCAGCAACCTATTATGTTCCATTTCAAATAACAATATGGTAAACCTGTGTTTAGCACTTAATAACCGAGGGTGCTTTTGTGAATAAGGTAGATTTGCCAAATTTAATCTACCCCCCACCCTGAGACATCCTGCTTTATCCATGAAAGGATTTAAATTAAGAAGATGTTTCTTCCAGGGTTTTCCATTTTCCAGTGCCATCATATCCGCTCCAAAAACTTCTTTTTGTGATACCAATACCAACGCATCCATAGCTTGCTCCAATTCCAAAGGAGATAGTGCACTGGTTACATCAAATTCTCTTGATCTGATCTTTTTGACATATCTAAAACTATATGCCACAGCTCTCCTTAACCTATTTAAACAACTGAATTTTTCAAAATGAAATAGTTTTGAGTTTTCTTCAGTAGCTATGTGCGAAACGACTGCATACCTCAAGTCTGGTAATTCCAATTGTGCCTCATGACCCAAATTTGGCCACTCTGACTCTTCCAATTTCAACCATTCAGGCCCAATCCACCAATGTTGTAAACCAATAATCTTCGACGGTAACACGCCCCTAGATAGAAGATCTGCTGGATTGTGCTCTGATCTTACATGTCTAAATTCACCACATTTAGCAATGGCCTTAATTTGACTAACCCTGTTTGCGACAAAAACTTGTAATTTACAAACATCAGTTTTAAGCCATCCCAATACCACTGTAGAATCTGTCCAATAAAAAATATTATTAATTTTTACTGTAAGCGACGCTTGAACTACTGCCACCAATTTAACCAATACCAATACAGCACAGAGTTCAAGTCTTGGAATTGTTTGTGCCTTCAATGGAGCTACTCTCACTTTAGAACACAACAAATTTATTGTCACCAATCCATCATGGTCTACACTTCTAAGGTAAACACAAGCTCCATATGCCAATTTTGAAGCGTCGGCAAACCCATGAATGTCCACCGTTATAGCATTCCTGCAAACCACATGTCTTTTAATTCGCAGACTATTTAAATTTAAGAACTCTGCCCTCAATTTTCTCCATTCTGTTTCCAAATCGTGAGGCAGTGACTCATCCCAGTGAAGTTTTTGCTGCCACATTTTTTGTAACAACTGTTTCGCCAAAAGTACTGTGGGTCCCAGCAACCCTAAGGGATCAAAAATCCTTGAAACTTCTGATAATATGGATCGTTTAGTATGCCTATTTTCTTTAGCTGAAAAATCTATCGCAAACATCAATGTGTCTTCTTTAAAAGCCCACATCAACCCCAGTGTCTTGTTTTTGTCCTTTTCTCCAATCTGAACAGAACCAGAACCATCTTCTGATTTTTCCAATGCGAGCTGCACCTCTTTACTGTTTGTTACCCATTTTCTCAGCTCCATACCTCCATCTTTTAAAACTTGATCCACTTCCTTGCACAAGCTTATTGCTTCCTCTGCTGATTCAGCACCAGTAAGTAGGTCATCTACGTAAAAATCTTTTAAGATTGTTTGAGAAGCTTCAGGTCTGTTCTCTGCACACTGAAGTCCTAACTCTTTTAAACATCTTATTGCCAAGTAAGGTGCTGACCTTGTTCCATATGTGACTGTGTTGAGTGTATACTCCTTTAAGTCTGCATCAGGTGATGCTCTCCAAATTATTTTTTGTAAGGACCGTTGCTCAGGAACAACCCAAATCATCCTATACATCTTTGCGACATCTCCACCAACTACCACATAATGCTGTCTAAATCGTAACAATATAGAAACCAAATCTTCTTGTACTTTTGGTCCATTATATTGCAAATCATTGAAAGATACACCTGTATCTGTAGTGGCTGAACCATTAAATACCACTCTTAGACGTGTAGTCTCACTATTTTCATTAATCACCCCATGATGTGGAAAGTAATATGAAATAGTATCCAACGAACCATCTGATAATGACATATGACCCATGTCAATATAGTCTTGCATAAACTTGATATACAATTCTTGTAACTTTTCATTCTTTTGCAGTTTTTGTTCCAATTTGTAAAATCTATTTAATGCTGATTGCCTAGATTTACCCAGTGCTGTTACTGATTTCTTCAGTGGAATATGAACTACAAATTTTCCATCAGGAGCCCTCTTTGTTGTTTGTTGAAAGATTTGCTCACATTCTATATCTTCCTTTGAAAGTACCTCTTGTCCATCTGGTACCTCTTCTATTTGCCAAAACTTTTCCAATTGTTGACTGATGTCTAATACACTAAGATTACAATTAGTAATATTAGATGTGTTCCCAATAAAACTCATTTTTCCATTGACCAACCAGCCCAACTTTGTCTTTTGAAGCAATGGAAGATTTGGACCCAACTGAATTTGTCCAACACACAATAATTCATAAAATATATCTACTCCTAAGAGAAGATCAATCTTTCCAGGTTTATGAAATCCTGGATCTGCCAATTGAAGATGTTTCGGAATATTTAACCTTGTTGTAGGTATATTCTGACTAGGAAGTACTCCAGTAATTTGTGGAACTATTAAAAAGGATACAGTTTTCCTAAAGCCCACTCCAATTGATTCAACTGTACCATTGCATCTATATCTGACTTGTGCGACCTTGCTTCCAACTCCTGCTAAAGTAAGTTCTACTGACTTCCTCGGTAAGTTTAACCGCTTTACTACTTCTTCGCTTATTAAATTGGGTTGAGACCCAGAATCTAAAAGTGCTCTGCATGTACGAGCTTTCCCCTTTCCATCAATTATTTGTACTAATGCAGTTGATAACAATACCTCTCCAGGAGCTGCAGTTCCATTTTCTAACCAGACAGAATTCACACTGAATGACATTCCATTTGATGGTCCAGCTAATGATTGAATACCATTGTTAACAGAGGCAGTGGCACCTTCTTCGCAGACCTGTATCGCAGAAAGCTGACCAATATCTTCCTGATAACCTACTCCAGTGACATCATTATCTGCCCCTCCACCAGCGTAATGCAGAAGTGTGTTATGTTTCCGCCCACATTTCCTGCAGCTTCCAGATTGACAATTTTTACTTACATGATTGGTTTTTTGCAAACAGTTTAAACATAAGCCCAATTTTTGTGCTTGCTTATATCTACTATAAGTGTTTAATTTTAAAAAACTTGTGCAGTTATAAATGAAATGTTTCTCTTTACAATAGAAGCAAGAAGAAGTTGTTTCTACTGCAACTAATGTTTTATTTACTTTATTTTTCCAATTAGGTTGAAAATGTTTCCCCTTACTATCAATTACGTTCTTCTCTTTTTTCATCCTCTCAATGTTTTTTAGGCTATCTATTCTATTTCTTAAAAAATCTTTAAATTGATCAAGAGTTGCTAACTCTTTTTTAGGTCTAATTTCTTCCCATTTACTGAATGAAAATTGATCTAACTTTTTTGACATTAAATGTACCAAGAACGGATCCCATGAATTTGACTCAACATTAAGTTTTTCCAATGCAAACAAACTTTCAATTATTGTATCTAACATATCCCGTAAATCTGTCGCAGATTCTTTTGATAATGACCGAAATACTAATAATGAATCTATATGAAACCCAACTAACAAAGGTTTATCATCATACCGATCACATAATAGTTGCCAAACAACGTCATAATTTTCCGCGGTCATTTTACGCATTTTTACCATTTTTTCAGGATCCCCCTGTAATGCTCGTTTTAAAAAATGAAACTTTTCAATACTTGAAATTGCACCATTATTATGTACCAATGACTCGTACGTTTCTTTAAACTCGATCCACATATCTATATTCCCATTAAACGTGGGGATAGGGATAGCCGGTAGCCTTGGTTTTGCTTGAAGAGCTAATCCCCCATTATTGCTATGATTACTAGAACTAGAGGCAACCTGAGATCCTCCCATATCTACCAAATGACTTTGACTTTCTTGTAACATATTTTTTGCTACTGAAATTACTCTATAAAAAGAATTTTCAAACTTGTCTCTTTCAACAGAAGAATTCCTTATAAATTCCTCATCTGAGGCCATATTATCTATCTCATTTTGAACTTCTTCAAATTTATCTAATAATCCTACTGCCCGTTCTAACCGACTTTCCAATTCAATTAAAAGATTATTATCCAGTCTACATTTATTTAAAAAAGTCTCAAATGTTGTTAATTGGCCCTTAATCGTGCCACGTGACCTATTTAACTCTTTTTCACGACCTTCCGCCATGATTATTAAATAGAAATATTAACCAATGCGAATATTGAACCCAACAGTTCCAATTAAATAACTTAAATAATGCCAACAATATGAAAATGACAAATGCTAATACTGTCAATAATAATTATTAACCCCTAAAACACAAGTAAATAGCTTTAAATCCTTATATATTCAAAATCATATGAAAGCCACGTACGCCAATAATAATTAACATTAATATTTAACCCAATGAATACATTAAATATTACCAATAAAATGAAAATTATGAATTCCAAACATGCCAATAATCATGAAACAAATACATACAAAGTAAATACTGTTTATTAAGTACTCTTCATAACACAAATTAAAAAGTTCTAGATATTAAATAGGAATATGTTTAAAAAAGGAACAAACTCACCAAACACTCCAATTTTCAACGTCTCGAACCAAAATGTCCATATAAACCAAACAGCGCGCCAAAACCACCAACCACGCCGGCTCGATAATTTAATCGATGAATGTGTTGTATTTGCACTAATCCAGCTCCTAGGACCACATGAACATTATATAAGGACCAACTTTCCCTATATATTAGTTTTCTTTGCCAATAAAATGAAATCCCAACTGATTTCCCAACTTTTTATTTTCCAACAACAAAATACGTCTACATTACGTTACATTACATCCGCCATTATAATTATAATTGTCTCTTTCTACTTCCGGACTCCCCTTGTACATTGCAACTCGGACGAGTCCATTTGTCTTACCGCTTGCAACTATACACCGTTGCAAGACTGACCAAAAAATCTCTTTTTATTATACAAATTTTAAAAGTCCCAAACACTTGTTATAATCAAACTTTTCTTTTTACTTGTTTTCTCCAGTTGTTCTATTCTGTCTTGTAATTGTTTTACGTAATTTTTTAATTTTCTGTTTTCCTACTTTATTTCTTCTAGTTGTTTATTACAAATGACAATGCAACAATTAATGACTATGTACTTAAAAATAGAAACATGCACATTCATTATACTGGAAAAAGTAAATTAAAAGGAAAGTGAATTTAATATCAGTAAATATGCATTCAAAAAATACCGTGGTCTTCATTTGTCAAAAAATTTGCTAATCTTAATGAGATGAATTTAAATAATAAATATAAGTATACCTAGACCTTTTCTTTGGTTGCGATTTGAATGTTTTGAAACTAATTTCATATCTGCCATTATTACATCAATAGATTAAAAGACTGAATACTATTCTTGACCCAAATTTATTGTCAGCAAAACTAAAGCAATGGCAATACCAAATATAAATATTGCAGGATAGATGTAACTGAAATTAATTTAAAAATCAATAAAGAGAAAACTAAAGTTAGGTTTCAGTTGGATAATTTATTACCAACATTTAATGACCGTTTAAATTAAAGATATGTCAATGGGAACAGAAGCGTTTAAATCAATAATTCAACATCACTTCGACTACTGTGCATCTATTCTGTATCTCTTCAATATAAATCAAACTGTTCAATTACAGCAACTCCAAAATAGAGGGACGAGAATAATTCGGTTCCTTGAATTACTCCGATAATATTTAGAAGGTCTACAGTGGTTTTCGGTTTCGCCCAGAATATTTTACTTACAAAATCACTGAAGGGAAATTCCCGGTGTTTGGTTGTATACCACAATTTGAAATATTAAATCTTCTTAGAGTGCCGTCTACCTACGGAGGTGTTGGCAATCATAATGGCTATTTTTATTTTAGAACTTGCTAAATATTAAATAGGAAATACCAAAACTTCCTTTTTTGTAATAGCTATTTTTGAATTATAAAAAAAACTTTGAGAGGGATTAGTTTAAACATGTTTTTGTCTTGTCAGTCCATTATCAGTGAGTCTTAATACATTTAAGAGTAGCTACTTATACACTGACCGGCAAAAAACGTGGCCACCCTATAAATTTCCGAAAATTAAAGTTCACTGGAAGTTTTATGCACTATCTCATTATTGCGTCTCAATTTAAATATTTATTGTGATCATGTATGCTTGTTTTGACATCCCTAAAGATATAGAACAACTGTTAGCACTAGGTCCTAAGTTTAGTATAGAACCCAGAGTAGGATATGACATTTCAATCAGAAGTATTTTAACTGATATAGAATTAGTGGCATCATCAATATCAAATTTGTCAGATAAAAACATAGCTCGAGCTAGGGTAACTAATGTTTTGACTAACTACATCTCACACAATAAAAAATCTTCCAACTATTTTCATCATTTATTAGATAAAACTAAAAAATTCTTAAAAAATCACTCTGAACTTATAGTCACTAAATCAGACAAAGGTAATGTTACAGTAGTTATGAACAAAACTGATTATCTAGAACTGTCTAAACAACTTATTAATAACAATGATTCATATCACACATTGAGGTCTGATCCTACTCAGTCTATACAAAGACAAAGTAACAAGTTAGTCAAGATGTTATTTGACAACAAACAAATTGATGACACTGCAAAGAAAAAACTTAATTCATATAATAGCATTTCACGTAAATACTATTCTCTACCTAAAATACACAAACCAACATTATCTGTTAGACCTATAGTATCATCAATAGGAGCTCCTACTGAGAATATTGCTGGTTTTATTACTGAAATCCTAACCTCTGCTTATGACTGTAATAATGATTACTACATAAAAGATTCTTTTGAAGTTAACAATAAATTTAATAGATTACAACTACCTCAAGGTTATGTGTTGGTTAGCTTGGATGTGGTTTCCCTATTTAGTAACGTTTATCTTGAAGATTGCATCAGATCATTAAATAAACATTGGTCAGAAATTAGTAGACATTGTACAATAGATAAAGATATGTTCATAAACTTAATCACCTTCTTATTCAATAATACCTATTTTTCTTTTGACAACACATACTACAAACAAACTTTTGGAACACCAATGGGAGCAAAAATTAGCCCCATTCTTGCTGCATATGTAATGGATGACCTGTTAGACACAATCATTCCAGTACTACCTTTCAACCTTTTCTTTTTAAAGAAATATGTAGATGACATGATCTTAGCTGTACCCAACAATATGATAGATGAACTACTATTTATATTCAATAGCTACGATCCTTACATACAATTTACCATGGAAGTCGAAGATGAAAATCAATCTATTCCTTTCTTAGACACTAAGTTAATCCGCTCAAATGATAACATCATTATAGTCGATTGGTACACAAAATCAATGAGTTCAGGCAGGTACATTAACTACATGTCCTATCATAAACACTCCACCAAACTAAATTTAGTAAAACAAATGAAAAATAGGGTTCTACTAATTTCAGATATATCATTCCATCAAAAGAATCTCAAAATACTTTATGATCTCTTTATAGATAATTCCTATCCACCTCTTCTTTTAAAAACACTTTTATATAATACTACATCAGTAACATCTATCAATCTAACTACCTCCCAACATTCTAACATAGCAAGTACAAATTCACAGAATACGGTTACCAGTCAAACCCTTCCAACATATTGTGTGCTGCCCTACATACGGGAACTAACACCAAAACTAACTAGAATCTTTAAATCATATGATAACATCAAAATAGCCAATAAAACAGTTTTAACAGTAAACTCTATTTTCTCAAAAATGAAAGATCGTACTCCGCATGACCAAATATCTAATGTTGTTTACAGTATTCCTTGTATGGACTGCAATGGCAAGTATATCGGCCAAACCTCTAGACGTCTTAAAGACCGTGTTACCACTCACAAAAGTGACTGTAGACTTTACCCAGATAGATGCACCCTAGCCAACCACGTTCACACCCAGAACCACAGAATGAATTTTGCAGATGTCAAAATCCTCGAAAAAGAAACAGCTTATAAGAGAAGACTTTTTTTAGAAATGACCCACATAGCAACAACAGATAATATAATCAACACAAAATCAGATATACAACACCTTAGTGAAATTTATTCCTTTCTACTACAGTTGGAAACAAAAAATAATCAAGTCAACGAACTGGAATATTCTGAATAGTATAATATTGTCTATTAAAACTCTTCTGACCATCCAATAGAAGTAGTAACTTAATCATTATTATTGCAATTGTTGCATTTTTCCAGGAAATAAAATTCTTAAGAGTAATAACAATAATTAAAATAACTTTAAAAGAAATAATCACAAAGAAATAAATAAATTCTATATATATTTATTAACAACAGAATTTAATTGTCTTAAATTAACATAACATAATTTTCAATTAAATGTAACTTTACACATGAACTGAACACAGCTTTAGTTTTCTGGCTGACATCTACTAATATGATAGCTGACAAGACACTTTAACCTTGAGGTACACACTAAATTTCCACCTCCTTGTGCATAGGTGAATAGACTGGTCCAAAAAATGACAATGTGATATGTAGTTGTGTTTTAACTGTTTTGTTTCTTAAATGTTCAATGTTTTTTAATATTTGTATTGTACTATCACACTGGAGGAAAATAACAAAAATGCACTTGTATTGTTTGAGTTTTCAAGCCACCATATAACACATACAACTTATTTTTTTTGCTTTATAAAAAAATCTTCAAAAAAGTTTTTCAACATGGAACTTTCAAATACCACTTTTGCCTGCAACCTCACACAAGTAAGTGTTTCACTACATCTTATGTAAAATACACAATTTCACCATTTTGTAACATATTGTAGCATTCGTCTGAAGATGTTAAAGAAATTTAACGAAATATAACGAAGTCGTTGAAAAGAGCACACTTTGGCTTTCATTATTCAGCTGCTAACCCAATTAACCTTACCATTATACTAATTAATAATTGGACAGCTGTGATCATTCTTCCTTTATATATATATATATATATATATATATATATACATATAATAACGGATTGATTACGCTGTCGCCGCTTTTTCCGCCCCCCAATTTCCATCTTTTTCTGTCATACGCAGTTGCCTCTTCTAAGTCTCTTGCCGCCATTGCTTCATCAATATCGTTGCGCCAACTTCTCCGTGGTCGTCCTCTCTTTCTTCTTTCAGGAGGGATCCATTCCAGTACTCTTTTAGGCCATCTGTACTCTGGCATTCTTTTAACATGTCCGAACCAGATTAATTGTTTTCTTTCTATGTCATCATTGATATTTCGCTCCATTTTCATTTCGTTTCTTATTTGTTGTGTTGTTGTTTTCTGCCGTAAATTTGTTTTTATTGAGTTTAAGGCACGGTCGCTGCTCTGACCCTTGTTTATTCTTTCCCTGATTTCATCTGCGCTATTTCCCTTCTTATTGAAAATGACCCCCAAATATTTGCAGGATTGTACGCCTTTGATTTTGTCGTCTTCCAAGACTAGGTCACATATTTCATCTGTTCCCACTGATAGATATTCACATTTTGTCATATTCATGTTTAGACCTGCCGCCTCATATTCTTCTTGCAGTTTTCTTACCATATAGCTAAGATCGTAGCTATCTTCGGCAATTACTACCTGGTCATCCGCAAAGAAAAGTGTATATAGCGTGTTTTCTTCACCTCTTCTTTTGACTTCGCTAATTCCTATAATATCCCATTTCACATGTTTGAGGTCTTCCTCCAGTTCTGTGATTTTTTCATCCTTAGATAAGGTTCTTACATTATACGTAATTATGTGCAACGTTCGTCGTTCTTGGTAGCCTCTTACATCCCGGGGATTCTTCGCACCCTCTACCCGCTGTCCATGAGTCCTACCGCTACCTTGGTCGGGAACTAGCGAGCTGCCGGGGAGTTTTGTCTTAAGTAGTCGATTCACCCTCCTTCCCCTAGTGGTAATTATTTGTAGATATATTTGCCAATAATTTTTTTCTGGACTAAAGATATGTTTCAATTGAACAAGCCTCTTATAAAGTGATATACAGTTTAGGTTCCACATATTTAAATCTATTTATTAGCATATCTACTAGCATACTGTCTATTTATTTGGTATTTAAAAAAGTGGTATAATATATATTTACCTGGGTTTTTAATTAGTTGCACACCAATCATCAGTCTTCTGTATTCACTCTTTGTCAAATCTTCAACACATTTTTTAGCTACTTGCGACAACGCTAAATCGGCTATCACTTGCTTTACTTTAGACATTTTTAAATAGCCAGTGAACTAAAATAAAATGTAAAGTTATATAACGTAAAAAAGAAGAATATGTAAGAATAATCGAAAGAAAGATTAACCTTCTGACGTGGACTATTCCAACTGGAGTCGATTGAAAGAAATGGTTTATCGAGAAAATATAAACACACGACAAGAATTAATTGACATATTATTAATTCTTTTAACATTATTAGAAATGATCGCTTATTATAGTGTATTTTTATGTATGAGAGAGTAATAAAACAATAAATTATGTATGCAAATCCCTAAACTGTTGATACGGGTGACTCAATGAAAAACAGATATTTGTCAACAAGTTTACAGAAGTATATAGGAAAACAATTTTAAATTGAGTATGACCACCAGGTATAAAGGTTGGAGCAGAATAGAATACAATAGTTGTGAGGGTTACTAATCCCTAAATAAGGTTGCCAGTGTCGGAGTGATGGAGGTTAACAGGTACTAATGAATTTGCAAGAAATGTAAGATGTTTATTTTATTGGTTATATATAACCAATAAAAGTTTAATAAGTACCTACCTATTTGCAAAATAAAGTTTAATTCTTTAGATAAAATAAAACGTTTTATTTTATCTGAAATGAGTGCATTCCACGAAGTAAGGGTTTCAACAATCAAACATTTAATTCTTTAATTCCAGGAATCTACGACAGTAATTGACTAGATAATTACCTTCTAAACTTATTCCACAGAAAATGTGATAGTGGGTTTTTCCATTTTGTAGGAAGGTCCAAGTGGCGTATTCAAAATTCTTAACAGTTCACTAAAAGTAGGTACTTCAGTTGCAAGGTGCAGTTTATTGTGTATACTAGTGTTATGGAAAATTTGGAAGTGCCGTGTAAACGCCGAAAAATTGGTCCTTTAACAGTTAATGAAAAAACATTAATATTTAATTGTTTTAAATCATTTACAGACAAACGTTTATGTGAAAGTGTTGATGAGACCGTTGAGTTAGTTAGCAGTACACTTGGTGTTGGGAAATCTACGATTTACAGAGTTATTAAAGAAGAGAAATGTGGTAGTTTTCAAATGCCACGTAATGCTCCAGGGAAACCAAAATTTCAAATAGAATATCATTTTAAAGAAGGACTTCGACGGAAAGTGCATGAATTCTTCTTTAGACAAGAATTTCCAACATTGGATAAAGTTCTTGTCTCAGTTCGAGATGATAAGGATTACCCAGAAATGAGTCGAAGTACGTTATGGAAACTTTTAAAAGAAATAGGCTTCCGCTGGAAAAAGAATCCCAGAAAGTCTATTTTATTAGAAAGAAGCGATATTGTCATATGGAGAAGACATTTTCTAAGAACCATAAAGGAAATGAGAAACCAAAAAAGAAAAATATTTTATCTTGATGAAACATGGATCAACGAGGGTCATACACCAAATAAATTTTGGCAGGATGAAACTGTTACAAGTCAAAGGCACGCTTTTGTAAATAACTTATCTACTGGTTTAAACCCACCATCAGGAAAGGGACGCAGGCTGATAATAGTACACATTGGCAGTTCAGACGGTTTTGTTGAAGGTGGTTTATTAACTTTTGAATCAACTCGTACCGGTGACTACCATGAAGACATGAACGCTGATGTCTTTCAAGAATGGTTCGAACAAATGATAGATCTTCTTCCTAAGAACTGTGTAATAGTAATGGATAATGCAAGTTATCACTCCAGACTTATAGAAGGACTGCCCACAACCAAGTGGTTAAAAAAAGACTTGCAGAATTGGCTGAGTTCAAAAAATATTACGTACCATCCCGGATCTATAAGAAAGGAACTTTATTCGTTGTGTGCCCTTCATAAAGAAAAATTTAAAAAATACGAAATTGATGAAATTGCCAAAAATCGTGGAATGACAGTACTTAGATCCCCACCATATCATTGTGAATTAAACCCGATTGAACTGGTATGGGCACAGATAAAGAGTGAAGTTTCAAGAAAAAATACCACTTTTAAAATTCATGATGTTAAACAGTTGTTTTTGGAGGCCGTAAATAATGTAAAACCTGAAAACTGGGAAAAGGCAGTAAATCACACTATTAAAGAAGAGGAAAAAATGTGGAAGCTGGACAATATTACTGATAAAATGATCGAGCCAGTTATTATAAATCTTGGTTCTGAAAGTTCATCTTCTGAATCTGATTTGGATTTGTAACAAGTAGCTGTAAGTTTTATATTAATATTTTTATTCATCTATTTAACATACCTTAGACGGTTTTAAAAACTCTTTTTCTCTTTTGTAATTTTTAAAAATTAAAAAAAATGTGAATTTTTTAAAACCCTTTTTAATGTAGGCCAGTCAGTTCTAATATAGTGTGTGATAAAAGAGGTCACTTTTGTTTACATACACATAACACTTTATAACACTGAAATAATTCATTTATTTTTTACAATTATTCAAAGTAATTTTTCAATTAATCTTGAGCACGCCCATGAAGTGGTCGGAGGTGCCAGTTAAAATTATGCTAATTACTCTCTCGTTCATAAAAATAAACTATAACACTAAGCAAAACAGTTAATATTAGTAGTAGACAAAATTAAGTAGATGCTCCTTACCTTAGTAGGGATATAATACAATGTCTGTTCAACATTTAATCCCGGTATAAAATCACATTTGTGTGTAACGTAGGCACATTTCTGCTGAAATAAACACATACTGACGGGATGGTTGTTCAGATATATCTGTCCTCGAATAGGACCTTGTGCTCTTCTCGATATAACATCAAGTAAAGCTTTTTTCCCACTACCTAAAATTAATACAAACAAGTAAATTATATTTTTTTAAATTACACAATAAAAAATAATGTCATTGACAACAAAAATTTATCTTAAATTGCTCTCATTTTAGAGGATTTTCTTCTCCTTTCGTTCCCTATGGCTTCCATTCCTTTTGCATCTATCTCGTTCTTTATTTTTTGCCTCTTAGTTTCTCCTAGGGTTTAAAGAAGACCCCAACAATTATAGAGGTATAAATTTACGTAACACCGTACTTAAGCTTACCACAAAAGTCCTAACCAACAAAATCAATAAACTAACAACTTTATCAGATGGACAACAAGGATTCAGATCCGGAAGATTCTGCGTGAAGCCGTATTTGTACTAAGAAAAATCACAGAAAAGGCCATCGAATACAATAAACCAGAATATCTATGTTTTGTAGACCTGACAAAGCTTTTCGATCGCATGCAAGTCGAAGACGTCTTACACCTACTGTGTAAAAGAAACATACCAATCAATATTATACAAACCATCGAAAACATCTACATACATAATCGAATACAGGCAAAGATAAATGGAAAACTAACACGATGTATACCAGTACAAAGCGGAGTCAGACAGGGTGACTCGTTAAGCCCACTTCTCTTTAATATAATAATGGACGAAATAATACAAGCAGTACGCAAATGTCATGGTTACAGCAAGGATATGGATCCTTAATACAAGGATCTATAAAGCAGCAATTAGACCTGTATTAACATACACGGCGGAGACAAGACCTGACACATCTAAAACGAGACGACGACTAGAAACAATAGAGATGAAAATACTCCGACAAATATCAAAAACGTCTGTTGGATTATGAGAGAAGCAAAACATAAGAAGAGCATTCAATATAGAAGACAAATGGATGGGTGACAAAACGGAAACAGGAGTGGAACGAAGACAATGGTAGAAAGACTGAGAATTGGAGAGTACAAATAGTACTAGATAAGTCACCAAATAGACGAAGAAGTATTGGCAGACCAAGTAAAAGATGGTGCAATAATTTAAACAATTTAGGAGGCTAATATTAAAAAAAGGGTTTTAAAGCCTACATACAAGAAGAAGAAGAAAAGAAGTTTCTCCTCAATGTTTTCTGTCCATCAGTTTTCAGTATATTTTCTGTGTGCCTGTCATCTTTCCTTCACTATTTCTGATGATTGATAATTGAGACTTAAATTCTTTTACATTTTGCTTGACTTCCCTTTCTGTTTACTCTTTACTCTTTGTATTGCAATAATTTTTGTAGTAATCTTCGCTAATATTGTTCTAAACTTTGCCAATGACCGTCAATTGATTCTGCGATATTATTCATATAGCTCTCTAGCTATACTTCGTAAATTTTCTTAAATTGTGTTAAGATTTATATAAGATTTAAAAAAATATTAAGAAATTTAAAATATATAATAACAGACGGAAATTGCAGTCTTGTATCTTACCTTTTGATCCTAGCACTGCTAGAACTTCACCAGAATGTACTAGCATGGACACATCTTTTAATATAACTCCAGTTTTAATATTACCAACCATTCTTTGAACAAGGGAGCGTTTTTCCACCTACAAAATAAACAAAAATGAAATAAATGATCTCTTCAACTCTGTCGTCTTCTAACTAATATAGCTAAACTAAATGCTAAGAAAGTTAGTATTATTTTTAACCGTCTTTTGTCTGCCACTTTTTTTAATATTGTGTTCGATATATGATCTAAAATACCTCGCATTTCGATATATGCTAGATACATCGTATCTAGCATATATCGAACAAATCAGCAGTTCGTATCAAATGCAATTTCTTACTACTTAGTAAAGCAAGAATAATGGTCAGTTTTTTTTTTCAAAAAAAAACTCGGCTTTTTTCTGTCTTAGACATCTAGTCATTGAAAAATCTGCTTATATTATTTCAAATGCACTGAACCGCTGAATTACTTAACAACCTTATATTATGGGAAGTTATTTCCCTCAACTATTATGTGGTCATTTCACCTGTTAATATAGTTAAAATACAAATTACCAGAAGGAAAAGGTGTGTCGGATCAATACGTTTACACAGATGAAAGCTTTCATAAACCGGAAATAGAAAGGGGCTAACGGAAACTTAATGTTGGTAAACAAATCTATTTAAAGTTGGTACTGTATATAAATGAATAAACGATTAGGAGAGAAAAAATACAAAAATAACAGGCCGACATGATTTTTGGTGTTTTTGGTTACGACATGTGTCCTTAGCATATATGAGTACACTGATTCTAAGGGCCGGTTTTACAATGTAGGTATAAAATACAGTATAGTTATTCTTGGTTTAACTTATACCTCGAGTTTATTCGAAGTATAACTGATTGCGCGTTCTACAATGTTTGAGTGACGACAGTATACATATCGAGAGTAAATAGCCTTGTAGTTCTAATGAATGACAGAGTCGCTAATTTCCTGACATGGGGGCATAATATCTACCTAAAATATAATTTACTGTTATAGTTGTTTGGCTTGGCTTTATTTTAATATCGTTTTGTTCTCATTCTTATATTAAAAATCTAAATTAAAATGGAAAAAAAGCGTTGCAACAACTTTACCGCAAATGAAATTGATGTGTTGGTCAGTTTAGTCGAGAAATTTAAAGAAATTGTAGGTAAGTAAATTATAAAATTCTGTTTTTGAATCTTCAAATTTATTTATTGTTACATTCTAGAATGCAAGAAAACGGATACGATAACAAACAACGGGAAAGAAGCAGAGTGGAGGAAAATAGAAATACAATTTAATTCTATTTGTGGGACAGGTAGAACTGCCAAAATGCTAAGAAGCAAATGGGACTCCTTAAAGAAATCGATAAAAAAGGAATATGCAGACTATAAACAGCAATTATATAAAACAGGTGGTGGACCAAAAAGAGATTTAGTCCTTAACAATGCTAGTAATCGCATATTAGCTATAATTGGCATTGGGGCAACTGGAACAATATCACAATTTGATTCTGATTTTGGTATGCAAAATATGTTACATTATTTTCTATTTTGTAGATACAATTATTAAATGTAGAACTATATGAACATATTTTTTTATAGATACAGAAATTACTGTTCAAGAGGAAAATGTTATTCCTGAGGAAACATTGGAAATTATCAATATTCAAATTGATAAAGAATTTGATGACTGTGAGATTGATGACTCAAATGTAAATCCAATAGAACTGGTAGGTATTTATTATCACTACTTCTGGTTTGTTTGTAATGTAATGTATTGTATTTACAGGCAAGCTGTAGTTGGAAATCTTGGACCCCACAACAGATTAGGCAGCCCATGAGCCAAGCATTAAAAGTTTTAAATGTTGTTGGTAAGCGATTTTGTTAAAGCATGTAATGAGCATATTTTTATCTGTTTTATTTCTAGATGCAGAGTGTAGTAAGGAAAACATAGTTCCTGAAGAAAAAGAACCTGTCAACTCTGCTGATACACCAAAAGGTAATTTTTTTCTATATTTCAAAATCAGTAATATTAAACATGTAATTTTTTAGGTTTTGCTAATACTGGAAAGAGAAAAAGGTTCTATAAGAAGGAATCAATTCCTTCGAAAATAAAGAAACAACAGAGCTGTGATTTATATGAAGAACTAGCAAAAAAAAGATTGAATATATAGATTTCCAAATAAATTTGTTAAAAGAAGAAGCTGAAATAAAAGAAAAACGTCTTTCTGAAAAGCATGCCTTAGAAATCAAGATATTACTGGCTGAACTAGAAAACAAAAAGAAGATTTGAATTCTTTTTGTTTTCTACTTCATTTCATTTTTCTTAAAATTTTTAAGTATAAAGCTTTGTTTTTTACTTCATTTTTTTTTAAATAAATTAAATTAAAACTATTTTCAATATGTGTTATATTTTATTTTGGGTTATAAATTAGCAAAATGATTTAAAATAAGAGAAGCCCTCATTCTGTTCTGTTCCCGAACAATGCCTTGGTTTCTATCAAGTGGTAAATGTACTTCCACTGCTTCAAAATGAAATTCATTTGGTGGCTCTTCTTCATGTTCTTCTATGGCAATATTGTGTAGAATGGCAGTTGCGACTATTATCGCCTGTGAATGTTCCAATGACACTCGCATACCCATTGAGAGAATAGGAAACCTACGTTTCCACACCCCATACGATCTTTCCACACAATTTCTTGTTCGTATATGTGACTCATTGAAAAGTGTTTCAGCAGGAGTAATAGGTTGCTCTAAGGGAGTGATTAAAACATTATTATTAGCATACCCACTGTCCCCTAAAATAACACTCGTTCCAAATTCTCCATTCTCCAACCTTCCTCTTATTCTACTGTTATTATAAATTACCTGATCATGGGATGAACCAGGCCACCGTGCAACAACATCCATTATCTTTAAATTTGCATCACAAATTGTTTGTATGTTCCATGAGAAATATCCCTTCCGATTTCTATATCTTTCTGCTTCATTTCCACCTGGAGACATAATACGAACATGGGTGCAGTCAATAGTACCAATAACATGAGGGAATCTGGCAATGGCATAAAAACCTTCTTTTACTTCTAAACATTCCATGTCTGTTACTGGAAATTTTATGAATCTTTTTCGTAAAGATGCAATAGCCTCAGTGACCTGGGTAACAATAACACATGCAGAGGTTTTGCTTACTCCAGCAAAGTCTCCACATGTTAGTAAAAAGTTACCTGTAGCATAAAAACGTAAGGTAAGAAGCAATTTTGTTTCTGGTCTTATAGCTTGATTGCGATCTGTTAATGATTTAATGTTATTTTCAATCAAATTTAGTAGTGTGGCACATGTTTTCTTCTGTAGCCGGAAGCGTTTGAAAAATTCTAATTCGTCAAATTCCACAAAGTAATTTGGCCTAAAAATTAATTTGTTTTAATTCAAATCTTTTCAACTCTCATTTCTTACTTTGAAACTTACCGAACTTTGAACAATTTCGGTTGTCGATATACTACTGCTTCCCTTTCGTCCTCATCGGAATCAAAAACATTTAAATCTGCTGGATTCATTTCGAAAATATTTAAAATTAAAAATTAATTAAAAGCAACAAATAATAAAATAATAATATCACCTATAACCCTATTCGCTCATCAATCTGTCAAGGAATAAGGAATATGACATACACTGCCGACCAATAGAAGGCGAGAATAACTTTATCTCTAGTATATTCGCCCGAGCTGGCATGGATAAGTTATCTGTTAGTTTATACTGAGAACAAACTTATTCTAAACTTGTAGAACACAATTTTTTGTTATTATACTGCGTATAGCTTATACTAGGTATATACTTTAATTGTAGAATCGGCCTTAAATATGAATTTGGTTTAAGCCCATCACGTCAAAAGTTCTCACAAAATTTAAAAAACCTTGTGTGATATTATGTACTAGCACAAACAAATACTTTATTGATATTTCTTAAATTGCATTAAAATTATTTCTTTAAAATACTTATATTTCGAAAGAAAATGTGTTAATACATTATGTTAATTTCATTTGAATGGCAACACTGCTGATGCCGTCAACTTTACGGAATCGGCCAGTTGTATTTTGTTTTATGTTTAAGTTAAAGTTCAAGAACAGTCCTGATATAGTGTGTTATGTGCGTGGTGATTTAACAATAGGAAAACATCAACGAAACATAAAAGACTTTATAAAGAAAGCTTATCAAGCTTACTTCGGTGTAAAGCTTGGTGATGAGGACAAACTTTGGGCTCCACACAAAGTGCGCTTTCAGAATGTCGAACTACTGAGAAAATGGACAAAAGGCACACGTAACTCTTTACCCTTCGGCATTTCTATGGTATGGGGAAACCAAAAAACCATGCACGACTGCTACTTTTGCTCCTGCGATATCAAGCGTTTAAATTCACAAAATAAACACAAAATTTAATATCCTAATTTACCTTCTGCTAAACGACCTGTATATCATAGATCCGGAATCCCTATTCCTGCACCTTTTCTTCAGAATATCCAACAGCAATCATCAGATGAAAGTTCAGACTAAAAAACCGATGAAAATGAATTCAATCCTGAATTCCAACTAGATATACCAACTTCAAAAGTTTATACAAGCTGAACTAAATGACTTAGTGAGAATCTTTGGCATATCGAAGGATATTAAACAAATCTTAGGATCACGACTGACAGATAAAAATCTATTGGCTCCAGGTACCACATTAGATAAACAAGGTGACCGCTTTAAATATCTTTGCGACAAATTTCCTGCACTTTCTGAAGCTTAACTTAAAGAAGCAATTTTTGTAGACACTCAAATTCGAACTTTAAACTCAGACAGATTGTTACAGAATACAGTGACTCAGGATAAATATGAAGCACGGAGTTCTTTATTCGGAGTTTCCCAGGAAACAAGTCTCCAAACTATGAAGAAATTGTAGCCAACATGGTCGAAAATTATAAAAAAACTGGGATGCAACATGAGCGTCAAACTTCATTTTCTGGATTTTCACGTTGACTAGTTTCCCGAAAATCTGCCCGAGCTGTCAGAGAGGAGCAAGCAGAGCGATTCAATGAAGATATAAATAATATGAAGAGACGTTATCAAGGGTTATCACGGAAGACTGATGGACCTTGAAGAAAGTCTCGATCACAAAAATCCATAAAAAGAAGACCACAAAACGGAGTTTTCATACAAAAAGAGAATACCCCCTCTGTGGCTCAGTGGTAAGAGCGCCTACCTTTAAACCTAAAGGTCGTGAGTTCGAATCTCACCTGGGTGTAAATTTTCGTTTATTAAAAAAAATTAATAAATGAAAATAATTTCTATCCTTGTGTGATCGGTACTCACCGGAGGGACCGCAGACGTTCGGATACAATTAGCGTCTCTTAGCAAAGACAATGACGTCGACTTTGCTAAGTATCAAGACAATTACTCTACACACACAAACACACACACACACACACACACACACACACACACACACACACACACACACACTACATTAATAAACTTATCTTGATTGAGACTGGCTGAATGACAATTGTCCAAGCCAAAAACACACACAAAAAAAGAGAACGGTTGTATTAAAAAAAAATATTGTCCATGATTTGTTTTCTTTGGAAAACATACCACCAACCGTCGACAGCATAATGAATAGAGTGAAGGATGATGAGGACCTACCAGCTTTTTCAAAAACCACATTTTGTAGGCTACTAAATGACATGGGTTTTGAATATGGTAAAAGAGGTCGAGATTCGATAATGATGGAAAGAAAAGATATCATATCCTGAAGACACAAGTACCTCAGACAAATAAAACATTCAGGAAGAAGGATAATGTAAACCTTGTTTATACGATGAGTCTTGGATTAACGTCGGTACTTCAGTCAAAAAGGAATGCAGGAACACAACGATCAAGAATCCACGAGATGCCTTCATAAAAGGGCTCTCTACTGGACTGAAGCTCCACCAAAGTCTCGTTTTCTTCATGCTGGAAGCGAAACTGGTTTTGTGACATGAGCCAAATTAACTTTCTTGGCCAAGAAGGGAACCGCTGATTACGACGACCAAATGGACGGGGATCTATGTGAAGAATGGTTTGAGAAGACATTAATTCCAACCTTAACGAAAGAAAAAGAAAACGTCGTTTTAAATAACGCGTCATATCTCTTCCGCAAATTTGATTTCCGAAAAAATTGTGTACCATAAGGCAAATCAAGGATTGGTTAATTGAAAAGAACATTTTCTTTAAAGAAGATTAACTAAAAAGTGAATTACTGGATACTAATAATTTTTAACTAAATAGCTTCTTATTATTTAATTGGATATTAGGAGTACAACACTTTTAAAAAATTTGCCGTTTTGTAATACTTGTATTTTATTCATTGTAATTTATTAAAATAATATCACAAGGTGTTTTTGATAACTAAACTTCTTTAGAATTTTCACCAGATTTTTCGCAAACTGCTAAAAAGAAAGATCAAGTATGTGTTTTTGATTAAAGTATTTCAACAACCCTTAAAATGAAATCACTCAATCCCACTTTCCATTTAAAATTCTAAGGGATGTGTCCGCCTCCGCTAAAGGGTTAAAAAGTTAAGGTAAAGGTTAAAGTTAAAAACTGGACTACCAAATACCCCTTTAAAAATAAGTTTGACTGTTTTTGCATACTTTAGTTTTTTTATAGGGGCAGAAACATAGAGGGTGGCACCTTTTCATATTGGCACTCTTTTATGTTAGTCTTTGATTGCTAATGTTTTGTTTTTAAGTATTTTCAAAGTATTCATTTGACTCTCGACCTGTAAACATCGATGCGAATTAGGCGAGCGTTTACAGTGGTGATTAAAAATGGGCTCCGGCTCGTTTTTACCGTCATTATCGTATATCAAGTGGATATACTATTTATAAACTATTTAAAAATTAAAATATACAGTTTTAACAATTAAAATGAGTGCTCCACCAGATTTATCGGTGAGTGTTTCTTTTTATACTGATACTGTTAATGGTCATCCTATAAATATTCAATATCAGCAACAGCAAATTCAACCAGAATGCCCAAATGTCCTTTTTCCACAAAATTTACAACCAAATTCAGCACAAATTTTAAACAACTCACCAACAACAATATATTATGTTCCTAACCAAGTACTACCACAATCTTCCTCAAACTGTCAATACAATTCTAAAATAAATCCCACATTATCTACACTTCAAAATGAAGCTTCTGATTCTATTGAGATGACACATACATTTCAATGTGAAGAATCTTCTCAAGGGGAAATCCACGATTTATCGGACATCCACGAATGGCAAACTATACGACATATAGTAAAACCTCCGTTAACCAAAATAATTGGGAGGGGGGGGGCGAGATCGTTTCACAAGAATTTCGGTAAAAAATAACATTGATTTTTACAGTATACTTGGCCAAAGTATTAGTATTAAAAAATACTATGAGGTGATTTTGTAATGTTTTCTAATAAGTAAATACAGAATAAAATAATAAAATAAAGGAAAATGAACAAGTTTAACATGCTTTTTTTAAAGAAATCTATTTTCTTTTGCGTTTTTGTTTGACAACGATGTTTTGCAGCTATATCTCTTCATCGTTCATTTGCAGAACGCCATGAGTTTGCCTCATTTGATTGTTCGACGAAACGTAAAGCAATCTGAAAAGGACAGAACTTTATGAAATGAAAACAAAAATTAAGAACCTAGTCGTGTCCCTAACTAATTAGGCCTACTGTATAAAATATCTCTAAGGCATTGAAAATCTCGTCGGCGGTCTCGTGCTGCCTGTTGTCTGGCAGTTGGGTCGTCATCTTCGTCGTCTGATACGCTCAGGTTGTCTGGATGAAGAACGATATCAATCCTGGTTGATGAATTCACTTTCTGAGTCATCGGCTGCTAACCACTCACGTATGTCTTCTTGGTTAATTTCGTCACATCCCGGCAAATGTTTTATTAAAGGTTTAATTTCTTCTGTCGTTTCTTTACCATTTTCTTCTTCAAAATCGTCAATCCATCAAAAGTTGTTTCATTTTCCAAGTTGAAGATTTGATCTTGCCACGACTCAACACCAATAAAACATGTTTCATTGTTAAAGATTTGAGAATTTCGGAACACTTTTGGATTCATTCGTCTCCTGTAATAACAGATGTCTTAAGAATGCTCCTCTATAATGTCTCTTGAATGTCTCTATTACTCCCTGGTCTAACGGCTGAATTAAGCTCGTGACATTCGGTGGCAAAAATCTGACAATTGTCACCATTTTGTAGATTTTGAGGGTAAGTTGGCGCATTGTCAAGAAGCAACAATGCTTTGATGGAAAGGTTTTTTGATTTTAAAAAGAATTTTACACTTGGGACGAATTAATTTTCAACAATTCTGAAAATAAAGTGGTCGACATCCATGAGCTTTTTTGGCTTCTACAAAAAACTGGAAGTGCTTTTTCGGAAATATCTTTTAGAGCTCTTGTTTTTTTTGATTCCCAAACACACTATAGGCATTAATCGGAGAGTGAAATTAATGGAATTGTTTACGTTTTGCGATAAAAATTTACTTTTTGTTGACGAAATTATTAAACTGTCAGCCGTTTCAGTTAAATGATGTTTCGGTTAAAAAGGTTTCAGTTAATTCTGTTTTATCGGTGCACCAAAACCTAGGAACTGTTATTTACCGACAAAATGTCTCGAAATTTGGACACAATATTCGAAACTATGTTGCTTTTAAAATGATGGTTTTACTTTTTTTATTTTTTTGAAACTTCTGTTGAAAAATTGGATTATACTGTTTAACGTTCTATTATAACCAAACTTTTTACGCCCATCGCTTGAAAGAGTTTTTTTTTCTGTAATCGTTGATTTTTTTTTCACCTTTCTGTGTCCAGTAATAATCGAGAAAAGCGTGTTCAAACTTTGAAGAAAATTGCTAAAAAATACTAAAATCTAATAGTGAAACGTGTTACTCATCATTGTCGCTTAGGTTCACCGTTATCGCCTTCGTGACTTCAAATCTCATGAGCGTACGGTCAGTTAGTTCGTGTTAAAACTAATTTGAATGGAGAGTAATGCATTTGTTGCCCGTTGGCCGACGCCACTGAGTAAAGATAGTCTCGCGTAAGCAGTGTAGAAATGTAAGTGATACGCCCATTTCAAATCGCAGTGTGCTTGAACTGCTAAAACAGCCTTAAGGGAGGTTTTACTGTAGTAACAAAACACTTAAAATTAATCCTCTGACACCAACAGAAAACGAAGACACAGTAGTAACCAGCAACAAATTTCAGATTTTATAAAATGAAAACGAAAACGACAACAATAACAGTACAGAATATACCAACGAAACTCCAGCAACCTCTAAAGTCCCACCAATTTTTATATATGGTGTTACCGAATACAATAAAATGGTTAACAACCTATCGGAAGTGACAAAAAAACATACTATTGTACAGCATTAAAAAACAACACAATAAAAATAAATTCTCGGGACTCTGAAACATACCGAAAATAGGTAAGACATTTAAACAGCAAAAAATTGTGCATCATACATACCAATTAAAAGAGGATAGAGCCTACAGAGTTATACTTCGTAATTTACATCATACAGTGCCCATTAATATAATAAAAAGTGTAATAGAAAAAATATGAGCATTTAGTACGCAATATTGTAAATATAAAACATAGAGTAAATAAGGACCCCCTATTGATGTTCTACGTTGATATAGAACCTAATCAAAATAATAAAAAAATATATGAAATTCAATTTATAAACAAAGCGAATATAGTTATTGAGCCAGTGTATAAAAAGAATAATATTGTCCATTGTACCAGATGCCCATTATATGGACACTCTAAGACATACTGTAATAGACCTTATCAATGTGTCAAATGTGGAGGCACCATATGTCAGCCGATTGTAAAAAACCTAAGGACACACATGCCATATGCGCACTCTGCAATGGAGCAAACACAAGAAATTACAAAGGATGCATGATATATAAAGAGTTAATTACCAGTAGAAATAGAATAGAGCAAGATGAGTATCATCTCACTCTTCAGCGAAAAATCGATTGCAATATAACAGAAATACAGTACAGAATAATCCGAACTTAAGCAATCAAAACCACGCGACTTACACACAAGCAACAGTTGGAACAAATGTAAATAATGTCCACAATAATACGAACTAATACAACCAAAATCATGCAACTTATGCTAAAATAACAAGTGGAACACATGTAAGTAATGCAAACAGTGACATTGGAGAGATGATGAAGAGTTTCCTTAACGAATTCAAAGCTATGTTTTCATAACTAATAAATCAAAATAGCGTAATCTTAAACATGCTTTCCACAGTAATAAATAAATTCAGTGATGGAACTTAAGTCACTACGAATTGCACAATGGAATGCCAACGGCCTGGGCAACCATAACACAGAAGTTACTAACTTTCTTAAACATAACAGATCCACTCGACTTCTTTATCCTTTAAAGCATGGCCTTAAATTATTTTGACATACAAGCATCCTGGGATCTGTACACCGACTATAATCCTATAATTGTCACACTATCTACGCAAATTATAAAACGTCCGAATATCCCTAAGTTAACAACATCAAAGACCAACTGGAATTTAAGTGTTTGAGTCTTACATAAATATAAATTTAAAATTAGAGCAACCAGACGATATCGATAATGCTGTGCTTCTTCTCACCCATACTATACATGCAGTCACTAAGATAGCTACACCACCTCAGACTGACACAGAACCAAGTGACACCAACATACCCGTATATATAAAACGTCTTTTTGCACAAAACAGAAGAACCAGACGCATATGGCGAGAAGTCGCAATCCTATAGATAAAAATGAATACAATAGATTAACACGGTAACTTAAAACTGCTCTACACGACGCGAGAAAAGATACATTTGAACTATTCATCAAAAGCCTGCCAGAAAAAGACCTCCGTATCTGGAAAGCAACTAAATCATACAAGAGGCCTACACAGAACATACCATCTCTAAAGAAAGCCGATGGAAGCTGGGGAAACACTGAACAAGAAAAGGCATAAATCTTTGCTACACATCTCTAACACGTTTTTGGTGCACCTGAATTTAATAACAATAATAACGAAGGTGGCTTTCAACCGTGTTTGGCATGACGGCCTCCTGTATAAACTTAAGTCATCCTTTCCCACTCCTTACTATCTACTCTTAACATCATACGTCACAAAAGGTCACTTTGAAGTCAGATTCCTTACAGAAACCTCTCATTACTATCCTATAAAATACGGTGTCCCTCACGGAAGTGTCCTGGGTCCACTCCTGTTCCTTATATACACTACTGATATCCCAACAACAAATACCATCGCAGTAGCCATGTTCGTACATGACACCGCCATAATATCAATCGATGATGACCCCTAAGTAGCATCAGGAAACCTTCAAATATACCTGAACTTAGTACAAGACTTGATGAATAGATGGAAAATCAAAGTTAACCATACTATAGTGTATTTTTATGTATGAGAGAGTAATAAAACAATAAATTATGTATGCAAATCCCTAAACTGTTGATAAGGGTGACTCAATGAAAAACAGATATTTGTCAACAAGTTTACAGAAGTATATAGGAAAACAATTTTAAATTGAGTATGACCACCAGGTATAAAGGTTGGAGCAGAATAGAATACAATAGTTGTGAGGGTTACTAATCCCTAAATAAGGTTGCCAGTGTCGGAGTGATGGAGGTTAACAGGTACTAATGAATTTGCAAGAAATGTAAGATGTTTATTTTATTGGTTATATATAACCAATAAAAGTTTAATAAGTACCTACCTATTTGCAAAATAAAGTTTAATTCTTTAGATAAAATAAAACGTTTTATTTTATCTGAAATGAGTGCATTCCACGAAGTAAGGGTTTCAACAATCAAACATTTAATTCTTTAATTCCAGGAATCTACGACAGTAATTGACTAGATAATTACCTTCTAAACTTATTCCACAGAAAATGTGATAGTGGGTTTTTCCATTTTGTAGGAAGGTCCAAGTGGCGTATTCAAAATTCTTAACAGTTCACTAAAAGTAGGTACTTCAGTTGCAAGGTGCAGTTTATTGTGTATACTAGTGTTATGGAAAATTTGGAAGTGCCGTGTAAACGCCGAAAAATTGGTCCTTTAACAGTTAATGAAAAAACATTAATATTTAATTGTTTTAAATCATTTACAGACAAACGTTTATGTGAAAGTGTTGATGAGACCGTTGAGTTAGTTAGCAGTACACTTGGTGTTGGGAAATCTACGATTTACAGAGTTATTAAAGAAGAGAAATGTGGTAGTTTTCAAATGCCACGTAATGCTCCAGGGAAACCAAAATTTCAAATAGAATATCATTTTAAAGAAGGACTTCGACGGAAAGTGCATGAATTCTTCTTTAGACAAGAATTTCCAACATTGGATAAAGTTCTTGTCTCAGTTCGAGATGATAAGGATTACCCAGAAATGAGTCGAAGTACGTTATGGAAACTTTTAAAAGAAATAGGCTTCCGCTGGAAAAAGAATCCCAGAAAGTCTATTTTATTAGAAAGAAGCGATATTGTCATATGGAGAAGACATTTTCTAAGAACCATAAAGGAAATGAGAAACCAAAAAAGAAAAATATTTTATCTTGATGAAACATGGATCAACGAGGGTCATACACCAAATAAATTTTGGCAGGATGAAACTGTTACAAGTCAAAGGCACGCTTTTGTAAATAACTTATCTACTGGTTTAAACCCACCATCAGGAAAGGGACGCAGGCTGATAATAGTACACATTGGCAGTTCAGACGGTTTTGTTGAAGGTGGTTTATTAACTTTTGAATCAACTCGTACCGGTGACTACCATGAAGACATGAACGCTGATGTCTTTCAAGAATGGTTCGAACAAATGATAGATCTTCTTCCTAAGAACTGTGTAATAGTAATGGATAATGCAAGTTATCACTCCAGACTTATAGAAGGACTGCCCACAACCAAGTGGTTAAAAAAAGACTTGCAGAATTGGCTGAGTTCAAAAAATATTACGTACCATCCCGGATCTATAAGAAAGGAACTTTATTCGTTGTGTGCCCTTCATAAAGAAAAATTTAAAAAATACGAAATTGATGAAATTGCCAAAAATCGTGGAATGACAGTACTTAGATCCCCACCATATCATTGTGAATTAAACCCGATTGAACTGGTATGGGCACAGATAAAGAGTGAAGTTTCAAGAAAAAATACCACTTTTAAAATTCATGATGTTAAACAGTTGTTTTTGGAGGCCGTAAATAATGTAAAACCTGAAAACTGGGAAAAGGCAGTAAATCACACTATTAAAGAAGAGGAAAAAATGTGGAAGCTGGACAATATTACTGATAAAATGATCGAGCCAGTTATTATAAATCTTGGTTCTGAAAGTTCATCTTCTGAATCTGATTTGGATTTGTAACAAGTAGCTGTAAGTTTTATATTAATATTTTTATTCATCTATTTAACATACCTTAGACGGTTTTAAAAACTCTTTTTCTCTTTTGTAATTTTTAAAAATTAAAAAAAATGTGAATTTTTTAAAACCCTTTTTAATGTAGGCCAGTCAGTTCTAATATAGTGTGTGATAAAAGAGGTCACTTTTGTTTACATACACATAACACTTTATAACACTGAAATAATTCATTTATTTTTTACAATTATTCAAAGTAATTTTTCAATTAATCATGAGCACGCCCATGGGGTGGTCGGAGCTACCAGTTAAAATTATGCTAATTACTCTCTCGTTCATAAAAATAAACTATAAGTCTGGTCAAATTACATTCAGACTGAATAACATATTATTAGAAGTAAAAACAGAAGCCAAATACCTGAGAACGAGACTTGATCAAAAGCTCACTTGGGTGAGTTAACATGAAAATACGTCAACTGGATTGGCTAATAGGCTGAAAATCACAATTATCTACAGATAATAAACTTCTCTTGTATAAGTGTATAATAAAGCCTATATGGACATATAAAGTGCAACTATGGCGCTGTGCAAAGCCTTCTAATAACAAAATCATTCAGAGAATCCAATACAAAAATACTCAGAATGATTTTCAACGCGCCGTGGTACGTTAGTAATGAAAAACTGCCTGATGACTCTGGTATACTGTACGTTGAAGACGAAATCAGCAGACTAACAAGAAATTATTTAGAACATCTGCCAGCCCACCTCAACAAGGAAGAAAGACAACTACACTCCAACCAGAACTCAGACGAAGACTAAAAGACAGTGGCCAAAATACTTTATTCACAAATTTCAATTTTAATTTTAATTTTCATTTTAATTTTAGTTTTAAATTATAATCCTACATTAATTTAATTTGTTAGTGTTAGTATTGGGAGTGTTATCCGTGGATAATTTCTTCTCTCATGTATTTGCAATACTCATATATAATTAAGCTCTTCAGGACTAGAAGACCCATGGCTTAGTTTACTATTCTTTTCCATTCTTTTCTGTTTGTTGCTTTATTTTTCCAGTTTGGTATTTTAAGTTTTTCTATGTCTTTTTCAACATCCTTCTTCCACCTGGTTTTCGGTCTGCCTTTCTTCCTTTTCCCTCCTATTCCTCCCATTAGCATTCTTTTTGGCAGTCTCGTGTTTCCCATCCTTTGGATGTGTCCCAACCATCTCAGTCTTTGTGACTTTATGATCCCTACGATATTCGGTTCTCCATACATCTCCTCTAATTCCATATTTGGTCTTTTTATCCATATACCATTCCATAATTTACCTCCAAATATTTTCCTGAGGACTTTTCTTTCCCAGACTTGCAGCAAGACTTGCTCGGATTTGTTCATTGTCCATGTTTCACTGGCATATAATACAATAGGTCTTATTACTGTCTTATATATTCTTATCTTAGCCCTTCTAGATATGTTTTTGCTTCTTAATAAATTGTTTAGTGCAAAAATACAACGGTTACCGGCCATAATTCTCGCTTGGATTTCTTCCTTCATATTTGGTCTTCTCGTGAATGTCGCTCCTAAATACTGGAATATTTCTACTTCTTCGAATTTATATGTTTTTTCATCTGTTATTACTGTCAGATATTGTTCTTGTAGGTAATCTCTTTCTGTCCATTCCATATATTTGGTCTTTTCTTCATTTATGTACATCCCTTTCTTTCTCGCTTTCATTTCTAATCTTTTTATTATTTCTTTTAATTCTTGCTTACTTCTGGCTATCAGTACAATGTCGTCAGCGAATGCTAAGCATTGGTGTTTTCTTTGATATATAAGTCCTGACCTGTTGATTCCAGCTTCTCTGATGGTAACTTCGAGGACGATACTGAACAACAGCGATGACAGTGGGTCTCCTTGTCGCACCCCCTCACTGACCTCAAACTTATCTGTTTCTTCGCCATTTATTTTAACCCTATTCTCTGTTCTTCGGAGTGTCACTTTTACCATTCTTATCAGTTTTTCACTAATTCCCATTTCACGTAGTGCTTTGTATATTTCTTTGCGTTTTATCCTATCGAACGCTTGTTTAAAGTCGATGAATAGGGCCATTGTAGGTTTCCCATATTCGTAGCTTTCTGCTTGTATTTCGCGCAGTAGGAAAATTTGATCCACTGTGCTGCGCCCTCTTCTGAATCCACATTGATATTCCCCTATGTCATTATCTATATTTTGAGATAGCTTATCTTTTATATATACTGCAAGTATTTTATATGCAACATTTAGTAGGGCTATTCCCTGTAATTGTGGCATAAACTTTTGTCGCCTTTTTTGTGAAAAGGGCACAGTGTCGCTTCGGTCCATTCCTTCGGTAATTTTTCTTGTTCCCATATGTCTTTTAGCAACTTTTCCAAATGCTTAATTAGTACTGGTCCTCCATATTTAAACATTTCAGCTGTTACTTCATCTCTTCCTGGGCTCTTATTATTCTTTAGTTTCTCTATTATTTCTTTTATTTCTTTTTCGTTAGGCGGTCTTTCCTCTATTCGTTCTTGATCGACATTTTCCTTCACTTCTTCTTCCTCTTCATATTCTGTTGTGGGAATTTCATTTAAAAGTTCTTCAAAGTATTCTTTCCATCTGCTCAATATTTCTTCGTCACTTACTAAATTTCTTCTACTTTTGTTTTTGTAGTGTACAGGTTTTCCTTGGTACCCCTTTTTCTCATTTTTCACCCCTTGATATAAGTTTCTAATTTCTCTATTTTTATAGCTCTGTTCTATACATTTTAATTTATCTTCATTGTATTTTCTTTTCTTTGATCTTATTATTCTTTTGGCTCTTTTCCTTTGTTCATTGTATTTTCTCTCTATCTCTGTTGTTTTTTCTTGCATCATTTTCATTCTTAATTTATTTCGTTCATCTAGTTCCATTTTACATTCATCGTCGAACCATTCTTTGTATTCGTGTTTTATATTTCTATTACTGGCCTGAGCTGCTTTGGTCATACATACTTTTATTTGCATCCATGTTTGTTCAATATCCCCACTTTCTGCAATATTATCTAATCCTCTACTGACTATTTTTTCATATTTATTTTGTTCCTCTTCTGTCAGTAGTCTCACAGGTTTAGTTGCTTTATACTTTCTACGAATTTATTTTCGTCGATGTCGTTGTCTGCAAGTGTGTTCGCTTTGGCTGCTAAACCCAAACTCATTTGCAATACTCACATTTACTAATGGGCTGTAATAGCAGATTGTAAATTTGCAAATTTAAAAATAAAAAAAGTATTTTCAATAGTTGGACCCACATTTGTAAAATTTACAGCATGTTATAGTATTAACAACTTTCGAAAAATGCATAAAACTAATAAATAATAAATAAATACGCTTTTTTAAATCACGTTTTCTTTGACTTTCGTTGCATGAACTACATGAAGTATTGATTTCATATCGGCTTCTATCTTGTCTCCACAAATAGCTAAATCTATTTCATGTACGATGTACAGATTGAACGAAATAAATTCGGAACATAGGAATATAATGTATTTCGGCTCAATTCTGCTGTAGGTGGTTGGCCAACAAAATATTGTCAAATATTTATATTATAAAAATCCAATACTTCAGTGGGCTGCTGGATTCTGAACTCATAAAAATTGAAAGCTACACATAAATCTACGATTTATGCTGTCAAACCAGTTATAGTCCAGGAAATGAAGCATTTCACCTCGCAATTATTTCGTGCTCCCTGGATTGACTTGAAATTTAACAGAGGGTAGGTAATAGCCTAAGGATCAAAATCTATATCGAACCAAAGTGCGCCAAAGCCTAGGGGTGGTTGCCACCCCATCTCCGGGGTGAAATTTTTTTTTACGTTTTAACTACAGGTTTCGATTAAAAAAGTGATTCTAAACAAAAAATGTGCTATACATTTTTTTTATAAAATGATATTTTTCAAGTTATTCGCGATTGAAAGTAATAACTTTTAGACGAAAAAATCCACGTTTTTAATCGATTTTTCGCGAATAATTGGAAAATGGTGCATTTTATCAAAAAAATTGTAGAGAACAAATTTGTAGCTTTTAAAAAGACAAATACAATTCATTTTTTAAAATGTTTTTGGGATATAACAGGAACCGAAATACGGCCTATTAATGTTCAGCGGTTTTCTTCAAATGCCAAATTTGAAAGATTCAAAATCAAATATCGGGAAAATGATGCATTTTTGGAAGAAAACTCACAAAACCTTTTTTAAAGAGCATAAATAGACCTATCATAAAAAAGACTCTAGCTGAAAAATTGAGTGAGTTATGATGAAAATAAGGTCAATACCTCATTTTTTACGAAAAAATCGATGAAAACAACCCCCTAACCACCCCCATAATTAAAATCGATCTTCACCCTTCTGAAATTCCCTTTGTACATGTATTGTTAATATGTCCAAGAAGTTTGACCCATTTAAAATGCTTTGTGTTATAAAAAGTACAGCTTAAAGCGAGAAACGATTTACAATTTCATATTTTTTACCCTTCTTTTTTTAAATATGCCCGAAAATACTGAATATATAAAAAAATACAAATTACCAAATTGTAGCTTTTTTAATGACTAAAATTATCCTTCATTTAGATTTGTTGTACAATGAATATTTGGCAAGATATAGCCGTTTAAAGCATCGATTTACGATCAAGCACCATCTTTTTCGATCCCTTTAAACTCACCCCATTTAAAAACCAAGGGTTCCAAAAAGATTTAATTCACAGATTCTTGTAGCTCTTAAAAACCTCTACAAATCGTTTTTGAAGAAACACTCTATCGTTAAAAATTAAAGGAAATACGTTAAAAAAAACCAGTGAATTTTTTTCCGGAAAATTTTATTAGTATAGTACAGTACATTTCGGAGCATAGTAATCTACAAAACCGGTATATTAGCTAGTGGGGCGTTATACATTCGAAATTTTAAGCGTTCTTATTTTGAAATCCCATACAACAGAATAAAACATCTGCTCATATGTCTATGGCTTGGCAATGAAAATATTAGAGCAACAGATTGGGGATGGTATTCCAAAGATGGTTTGTTATTACCCGTACGCATGAACAAACAACCTGCACTCGATGAACTTTTGAAAATTATTTTTTGGCAATGCAAAAAAGGATGCGGTGTTTCATGTGGGTGCAGAAAAGTTGGTTTATACTGTAACTCTACTTGTTCTGGGTGCTCAGGTGAAGGGTGCAATAATAGTCCACCAATAATTGAAGATGAGGATGACATAGATCACGATGAAGATGTAATTGATGACGAATAAAATTAATATTACAATTGTTTTACCTATAAATGTAAATATTTTCAACTATTTATGTAAATGTATAAGAATATATGGTGCCTTTTTATGTTGATAAATTTTTTTGTATTTAATTCTACTTTTTTCAATTTATATCTTATAAATTAGTTTATAAAAACTGCAATGTTGTAAAGGGTGATTTTCAAAAGTTGAAAAGTTGCAAAATTTTGGCAAAAAATTGTTTTCACCTATAGCACTCATAACAATTGATTTTTAAGGGTTGAAAATGTATGAATTTGTATTTTAAAGTATAAAAAAATCACTATTTAACTAATCCAAACCAAATTTCACTCATCTTAAGATTTATAATATTATTTTACAATTTTTGAAAATTAGAAGTAGTTTTCACCCCTAAGAACAATCAGGGTTCATCGGCATGACATAAACTATAAAGCAGAGGGTGAGTTGAGCTTAATTCCAAATTTTTATGCAAATCGTTCCAAGGTGAAATCATTTTCTCGCATTACTAATTTTTTTATATTAATCTCTAATAAGGGTCGCTTTTTAAGGGTTGAAATATGATGGAACTTTATTCAAAAGCACGAAACTATCATTATTTAATTAATTCAAACCAAATTTTACCCATATTCAGGTTTAATATGTTATTTTATAATTTTTGACAATTACGGGTAGTTTTCACCCCTTAGAACAATCAGGGTTCGTCGACATGACATAAACTATAAAGCAGCGGGTGAATTGAGCTTAAATCCAAATTTTTATCCAAATCGATCCAAGGCGAAATCATTTTTTTATAATTGGTAATTTTTTTACATTAATCTCTAACAAGGGTTGCTTTTTAAGGGTTGAAATATGATGGAACTCTATTCAAAAGTATAAAATAATCATTATTTAACTAATTCAAACCAAATCTTACCCATATTCAGGTTTAATATGTTATTTTATAATTTTTGACAATTAGGGGTAGTTTTCACCCCTAAAACCCTTCAGCGCACTTCGGTTCGATATAGATTTTGATCCTTGGGCTATCACCTACCTTTTGTTAAAATTTCAAATGGATACATGCAGGACGAAAAAATTGCGAGGTTTTAACTATTTTCGAGCTTTATTTCCTGAACTATAATCGTTTCCTTCGACAAACCCGTCTTATGCAAACAACATTGTTGTGAGACAGATAGTTGAACGATATTTTATACAATGTCTATACCTAGGTATGGATTTATTTTTGTCCGAGTTTTATATTGGTCCACTATTTCAAATGCAGTTCAAACACACATGTATTAAATTGTATGTTCCGTTTTAATTTGGTTCAATCTGTATATGTTGTTTGAATTATTGAACTTTTTGAATACTAGTTAATAATTTAAAAATGAACTTAAAATAAATTTCCGCAAGAACTTTTGAGGCAACATTTTATTCTCTGGGGACCCCCAAAATGTTTCTGTTTATTTTGTTAATTGTACAGATACTGCTAATCGAAAAGGCCATCGAGTACAATAAACCAGCATATCTATGTTTTAGAGACCTGACAAAGGGTTTTGATTGCATCTAAGTCGAAGACATCTTACACCTACTGTATACAAGAAACATACTAATCAATATTATACAAACCATAGAAAGGGCAGAGATTAACGGAAATCTAACATAGTGTACACCAGTACAAAGCGTCAGTAGAGTCAGACAGGGTGATTCGTTAAGCCGACTTTCATTTAATATTATAATGGACGAAATAATACAAGCAGTACGTAAAGGTCATGATTCAAGAATGGGAAACAAGGAAATCCAAATGTTATGTTATGCAGACGACGCCGCATAAATTGCCGAGACAGAAGATAAGCTCCAAAGATTAACACAGATCTTCAATACAACAGCCAAGAAATACAAGCCATATGATAATATCAGCAGAAAAAACCAAATGTTTTACAACATCTAAATACCCACTACGATGTAAAATCGAAATTGATGGAAAAATAATAAAGCCAAAGCAAGGTTTAGATATCTAGGAATAGATATAACTAGTTAAGAAAGTGTTGAAGAAAAAGTACAACAAAGCTTAAAAGCAAGTAAAGCGGCGGGATCTCTTAATGACACACTCTGGAAGAACAATCACTTAAGACATGATACAAAATCAAGAATCTATAAAGCAGCAATTGGAGCTATATTAACATACACGGCTGAGATAAGAACTGACACATTTAAAACTTAAAACGAGACGACTACTAGTACACCAACACAGAGATTAAAGTCTTCTGACGAATATCAGGAAAAAGTCTGTTGGATAGTAAGAGAAGTGAAAACATAAGAAGAGCATGCAATATAGAAGACCTAAATGGATGGGTGACAAAACAGAAACAAGAGTGGAACAAACACAGTAGACTGGCAGATAATAGGATAGTACTAAGAGCAAGAGTCACCAAATTGACGAAGAACTGATGGTGCGAAAATTAAACAATTTAGGAGGCTAATATTAAAGAAGAAAGAGGTTTTAAAGCCTACATACAAGAAAGAAGAAGAATATACTGCATATACAAGATATGCATGTATATGCATATGCATGTATATGCATTTCTTCAGGAGTTAAATGTTGTTGCTTCTGGAAATATAACAAAAAAAAATTGCAAAAACATTTACAATGCAGATGATAATGATGGAGAAAACGATGATGTATGGTTTTATTATTAGCAATATCAAATTACTGTATTTTACCGAATTCTGCATCAAAATGAGTTAAGTAAAGACCAAAATGTTCGTTTTACATTATACTATGGTCCTCATGAACATAATAAAGTAAACCTGAGAAAGTGTGATTGTAGGGCAAGTGTGACTATGTATATTATATAAAATTTTCTACAATTTAGGGATGCCAGCAGCATCATGTGAGTAGAAACTTAAGTTCTTGAAACAGTATGCAAATAAGCAGTTTGTAGAAAACAAGTAATTTGATATTTGACCGTTGGCGTATGTTGGTACGAATTAACTTGTTGATGTTAGTGTGCAGACTTTGTTTACAAATTTTGTGAGAAGCGAGTATTAGGTGGTAAGTAAATATTTTATGGTATGCAGGATTGTTTAACAACTATATTACGTTGTATGTATTAAAAAAATTGCCAATTTAATTTTTAACTTAATTATGACTTAGGTCACACTTACCTCGTTTATATTGCCTACTGGGGTAAATGTGACTATGTGTACTAGGGCAACTGTGAACTTGCAAAACTATCTTTTAATTTTTAATTCTAGATTGAACATGGTGAGAAACTACAAACGGAAGTCGGATCAAGCAACCAAATATACCCAAGATGATTTAAATCACGTAGTGTCAGAGATAAAAAGAGGGGTTTGTTTGATATACCGGGCACATATATTGATTGTTGTACAAGATGAGATTAGATTGGCCCAAAGACTAAAAACTATGGAGCAGTGGGGATTTGGAATATTCAGATTGGTACTACTAGAGATTGTTCGCAAATTTGATACCAAAAATGACATAAAAACTTCATTTAAGGATAACACTCCTGGGGTGAGTGCTTCGGGAGTTTTAAAAGACGTCACCAACTTAGCATAAAAAACCCCAAGCTGTGGAGTACTCAAGAAAAACAAATGGCAGATCCTTTCATCATCCAAGAATATTTTGATATTCTCAAAAAAAAATTAGTTCCGGCTAAAATTAGAGGATAAGCCGCAACTCGTGTGGAATATGGACGAAACATCCATTTCTCACGACCCCAAAAAATCCAAAGTCGTGGGAGCTAAAGGTAAACCAAGTTCCAGAACTACTTCTGGTCCAGGAAGAGAAAATACCACGGTTCTTTTAGCAGCGTCTGCATCAGGGAAGAATGCACCACCACTAATCGTATTCAAGAGAAAAAATATTTGGGATTCCTGGCTACCAGATAACAAGAACTCATTTCCGGGAACTGCTTATGCAACCAGTCTCAATGGATGGAAAGTGACGTATTTTTTAATTATTAAAAAAAACGTTTATTCCCGCATTAGTAGAAATAGGCCGGTACTGTTGATATATGACGGTCATAGTACCCACATTAGTATTGAACTAGTTGAATTAGCACGACAGAATGATATCACAATCATCAAACTTCTTCCTCATACCAGCCACCTTCTGCAGCCTTTGGATTTAGCCGTATTTAAGTCTCTAAAAGACGCTTAGGACCAACAACTCGTAACCTGGCAGAGACATAATACTGGCCTTAAAATTACAAAAAAAAGAGTTTCCTCTGACGATAGGCACTACATGGAAAAACGTAAGCGTAGACATGATCAAAAACGGGTTTAGAAAAGCTGGTATATATCCATTTAACCGTCATATCATACCAGAGGAAAAATACCACCCTGAAAGTCTAAAAAGATGGAAAGAACAAAAGAGTTTAGGAGACCAAACAATAGTTGTCGCTGAAACCGCAAATACTAATATGAATGCTATCACCGCCGGCAATATTGATCAGTAGGTAAATAAAGACCAGATTGTGGAAAACCATACAACCAATATTTCTGATGCAACTCCAAGTAGTAGTTCTTCAAAAATAAGTTTTGAGGAGCTGCTATTAAACACTGTTAGACAGACAAATAAGCAAAGTCCTTCGGGCTCAAAAAGAAAAAAAAAATTGCTGCAGAGGACAGAAGTCGTTACTTCCGAAGAAGTTCTGAATAAATTTATAGAAGAGAATAAATTAAAGAACATAAAAGAAATAGAAAAACAAACAGAAGAAGAAAAACGCAGCAAGAAAAAAGAATCAAAAATTCAAATACCGAAGAGGATTAAGAAACGAAAATCAGAATCGGAAGAAGATTTGGTAGAATATGTTGACTCTGAAGATTATTTAGATCCTGAAATATTTCGAGAAAACGAGCAAATAATTTAAAAAGAAGTACCAACAGTTGGAGAGTTAGGAAAGACCCAAATCGCGCTGGGTAATTGGGTTGTTGTAGGTACACATCTCAAAAACATATTAAACATTTTATTGGAAGAATGATAACAAGATTGAAAATGAATGGAAAATTTGCTTTTTAAGATATAAAAAGAGTAGGCAGTTTATTTTTGACGTAAATTTTGTCGGGTTAAACCTTTAAATCTTAAAAAGTTTGTAACTTGCTTAAAAATAGATAAATTAAAATTTTTCAAAGACTAAAAAATTCGTTTTTACTTGCACTTTTAAATTATTTACACTTGTCCAAAAAATAACGCACGCTGTTGTATGCTAAAGTCCATTGTCACACTTACCCCAAATTGACGGGAAAGTGAAAACCAGGGATATCGTAAAAAATTTAACATAATTTCCACATCTGATGTTAGGAACGCGTCCAAATTTAAGTATATGTAGTAAAGTCCGTAAAGCATTCTAGGAAAAAAAATATCAGGAATTAAAACATCTCCTGAATCATTCAAAATATGTCATAAAAATTATCTAAATAAAAATTAGTTCACACTTCGACGGGTTCACCTTACTAATTTTTTGTATTTCATACTACCAAAACATTGTTATAAACAAATTCGATTGTGTTTTTACACCTAAATTCTATACTATATAACTTTGGTAAAAATTAATAAAACTTAATTTTTCAAAAATTATTTTAAAGATTGTTATCATAGCATAGAAAAAATATGACTTTTTTAACACGCATAAAAGAATTAGAGAATTAACAGGAATGAGAAAAACACTTCAAACTAGGCAACTAAGAGATGAAAGGGGTGCACTTATAACAGATATAAACCAAAAAATGCAGAGATGGACACAATATATAGCACAACTTTTTGAAGACAAAGAGAGAACAGAAGCACCAAAAGAATTTAAGGATGATACTGGGCCTGACATTATACGAGAAGAAATTGAATATGCAATGAAACAAGCTAAAGGTGGTAAATCTCCGGGCCTGATGAAGTTCCTATCGAATTACTTAAAATTGTGAATACTGAATCTATTGATCTTCTTTTGGATCTATTCAATACCATATATAGAACAGGTATAATACCTAAAGAATGGCTCCAATCAACATTCATACTGCTTCCCAAAAAAAACCAATGCAAAGGAGTGTAATGAACATCGCACCATAGCCTTAATGAGTCATGTCTTGAAATTGTTTTTAAAAGTAATTCACAATAGAATACATAAGAAATTAGATGAAGGCATAAGTAATACACAAATGGGATTTAGGAAAGGACTGGGAACACGAGATGCACTGTTTGCATTAAGTGTTCTTTCGCAGAGATGCTTAGATATTAATCAGGAAGTATATGCCTGTTTCATTGATTTTGAGAAGGCATTTGACAGAGTGCAGCATAATCGACTTAAAGAAATTTTATTAAATAAAAACATAGACAGTAGAGACATTAGAATCATCTGTAACATCTATTAGAATCAAACAGCAAAAGTGAAAGTTGAAAACGAACTGACCAAGGATATCCAGATTCGCCGTGGGGTCCGCCAAGGGTGTATTTTATCACCCTTGTTATTCAATTTATACAGTGAAGCCATCTCAGAATTAGCGCTTGCCGAGATCAGTAGGGCCTTAATAACGGTGAGCCACAATAACATAAATATGCTGACGACACCGTCCTTCTGGTAGGAACACTAGAAGAACTGCAACACCTTGCTGAACTACTAAATATATATTGCAACGATTATGGACTAAAAATCAATTTGAAGAAAACCAAGTTCATGGTATTTACAAAAGCACAAAACATCAAAGTTAAGCTAGTACTAGATAATACAGAAATTGAACAAATATCTTCGTACAAATACCTTGGAGCATGGATCACAGAAGATACTGATCAGACAAAAAAAATAAGATGCCGCATTGAAATTGCGCGGTCAACTTTTAATAGAATGAGAAAACTTTTTTGTAATCGCGATATCAATATATCGCTCCGGATAAGAATGCTTCGATGTTATATTTTCTCTACCCTTTTGTATGGAGTTGAAGCTTGGACACTTAAAAAATCCAACATTAAAAACCTAGAAGCATTCGAAATGTGGTGTTACCGACGTATTTTGAAAATATCATGGATGGATCGCAAAACAAAAGAACAAGTTCTCGAACAACTAGGAAAACAATGCGAAGTTTTAAATTCCATAAAAATCAGGAAATTGGAATACTTGGGGCACATAATGAGAGGTGAAAAGTACGAACTACTAAGGAATATAATGCAGGGTAAAATCAAAGGTAGAAGAAGCGTAGGAAGACGTAAAATCTCGTGGCTACGCAATCTCCGTGAATGGTTTGGATGCAGTTCAATTGAACTATTCAGGCGAGTAACCAATAAAATTATAATTGCCAGAATGATTTCCAATCTCCGATAGGAGTGGAACTTGAAGAAGAAGAATCATAGCTTTAAATTAGAATGCTTTGAATGTTTTTATGTTGAAGAAAAGCAAAGTTATAAGCAAAAATGTCTAACATAGTCGACAATTTGTTATTTTTTTATAATAAATTTGCAATATCTCAGCTTTTAATGGACCGATTTTAATTTTTAAAAGCTTGGTTGGTTCGTTTAAAAAAAAACAAATAGGGTTTAAAAAAAGGTATACTTTAAAATTAGTTTATTAGTTAAAAACTTTTACACAATTAAATTGTTAATAACAAATTCCTGCCCATTTATTTGGATTATCATGTTAAATATTAGAATTCAGAGGCTAAAAATAGATAAAAATCATTTGTAAAATTTTTATTGATCTAAATTGGCTACGACAATCCGTTTTGCCCCTAAACCAAATTTTAGCTTTTTGTATTACAGAATTTAAATTATTTCTGTATAAATGAAAATTTGTTCAGACACCTTTTGAATAGAATTCACAACACGTTATAAAAAATCACGCCATTTAGTTCATGAACATATTCTTGTCAAATGCATTCCAATTTGCTACAGTATTACATTTAAGTGTATGAAAACATATCTACAAGAATTTGTGCTTCAAGCAATTAACCACAGTAAGTGCAACTTACCTGCCCAGAGAAAAAAACGTTACACAATTCCAATATATAACCACCAGACAACATCTTCAAAGATTAATAAATAAATAAATAAATAAAAGAAAAGTAATTATCGACAGATTCTGTCAAACTACAACTAAAACACTATTATGAAGGTAGTACCCATCGTGGAACTGAAGTTATTTACGCAAGTACCGCTCGCGCGATGGTCAAACAAAGTAGACCACAACTACGTTCACCTCCAACTTCAAAGATTGCGATTTAAACCTGACTGGTCAACTGTAATTGGCCAATAATATCGTTAATTATGAACCAAAATGGTGTCTACCTGTACAGGTAAAAAAGCCGAAAGCTTACTGACTTAGCTTGACTCTTTAATCTAGGTGAAAAAGAAATGTAGTTTTGAGTGTATTTTCGCTCGAGTAAGAGGGGGCATCTTTCTCAGGATAGGTTCACATGAGTTCATTCTTGAAAGTTTAATTTATGTTAAATATGAGTAGGAATAATACATTAATGATAATAATAATAGCAGAAGATGTGGTCGAATGAGTAGTTCATATTTTAAACCTAAATAAGAATAAAAAGGAATAATGTCCCAATATAAAAATTAAAAAAATTAAATATGTAAAAAGGTAATTGTAATTTCTAAACAGTTTTTTGGTCATATCTATTTTCTCTAGTATTTCGAATTAAAAAATAATGTGAACGTTAATATGCCAAAAAATACTATCTGACAACAAAAAAATTATGGACGTAAATAAAAAGTAGAATAATATAAATATACAAAATATACAAAGTTTGACACAACACCGGTCAAAGACATAAAACTATAACTATATATAAAACTATGGATGACAGGAGAAATACTACATCAATAGTATTTTGTTTAATTTCACTTACAAATCTGTAAATGGTTCTTTTACTAAAACCTGTCATACCAGAGCACATGGTCACTATGTTATATATATATATATATATATATATATAATATATATATATATATATATATATATAAATATCAAGGACAGTAACGGTTACTGTAAACAACAGACATTGAAGGTAACCGGAACAACCAATACTAAGAAGCATAAAAAACAGGTGCTTCAAAGTGAGTGTCTTTTATTAGTAGTCAAGCTTCGCACATAATTTTTGGCTTCATCAAACTTGCGTAATGGAAAACATTCTTTACAATCATCGTAATTAAGATGTTATATTTAATATTACCTTAACGTTGACACTATTTCTTAGTGTAAATTATTGCAGATGTGGAACTACACATTGTTTTTCAAATACAAACCAAAACGCATCTCCTACTTAGAGGAAGACGGCAACAAGGCTTAAATTAAATAATTATTAAATTTGTTATATTTTAATCACATGTGGCCGGTATTTATTTTTGACACGACATTGATATATATATATAATATATATATATATATATATATATATATATATATTGATATATATATATATATATATATATATATTGATATATATATATATATATATATATATATATATATATATATATATATATATATATAATATATATATATCGGTTTTAAAACGTTCTCATAGGTCTTCCGATGCCTAGTCGCCATTCACTTCGGTCCATACCATCTAAGCTGTTTGGTACTAATGTCATCTACTATTGTGTGTTTCACATTCATTATTTCCCTAATTCTGTTGTTGGTTACCCTTTCTAATCTTGATTTTCCTGCTGAGCGCCTCCAGAAATCCATTTCTGTTGCTTCAAGTTTTCTCTTGTATCTTTCTTTTATTTGCCATACTTCACTGCTGTAAGTGATTATACTCTTAACAATTGTATTGTATATTCTATGTTTGTTGTTGTTTGATATTGCCTGGTCCCACAGTATGCTATTGAGAAGGGTAATTGCTTTTCTTCCCTGGTTGTTTCTTTCTTCTATCGTCCGGTCTACGTTTCCTTCTTGTGTGATGGTCATACCCAGGTATTTATATGCGTCGCAATGTTTAATAATTTCGCCATTCCCCAGTGTAAGGTCCTGCTGTGTCCCACCGATACACATATATTCGGTCTTTTTTATGTTTATTTCCAAACCACCTTTTTTGTACTCCTCTATTAATTTCCTTGTCATATATTCTATATCATCGTAGTCTTGCGCTAGTACAAGTTGGTCGTCTGCAAATGACAAAGTGTATATTGTATTGTTGTTGATCGGTAATCCCATGTTTTTGCATTTGCGTTTCCAAAGTTTTAGAGTTTGCTCGAGGTAGATCTTAAATAATGTCGGTGAAAGGCAGCACCCTTGTTTTAGGCCTTTGCTAATTTGGAATCCTCTCGATAGCCCGCTTCCAACTTTCACCCTTGCTGCAGTTTTGGTATACAATTGTTTCGTCGCTGTTATTAAATTTGCGCTTATATTGGTTTTCTCTAATGCTTCCCATAGTTTGTTTTGTGGGATGCTATCATACGCTTTTCTCAAGTCCACATATAACAGATGCACCTCCTGGTTGACGGCCAGTTTCTTCTCAATAATCTGTGTAATACAAAACAGATGGTCTACCGTTGATCTCCCTGCCCGGAATCCTGCCTGTTCTTCAGCTTCTATATCTTTATATTCGTTTTCGATTTTATTTTTAATCAGTTTTCCGTATATTCGGCTGATCGAGTTCGTTACAGCGATGCCTCTGTAGTTGTCACATTGATCCCGTCTGCCTTTTTTATGTATGGTGGATATCCATGATGTCTTCCATTCTTCTGGGATTTCCGCTCCGTTGATGTATCTTTGAAAGAGTTTAGCCAGGTTTTCATATAATTTTGTTGTGCCATATTTTATTAGTTCAGCTGGTATGTTCCCTGGTCCTGGTGCTTTGTTATTTTTTAAAGACTTACATACTTCTTCTACTTCTTTTGTTGTTATTCGTAATGGTGAGGCTAAGATATTTACGTTGCTGGTATCACTGTTATTTAAAAATTCCGCTCTGTCCTCATTTAGGAGTTTTTTAAAATATTCGTCCCATTGATCCGGTGTGATTGATGATATTATATCTCTTTTCTTTTCCTGTCGTAGCGATTTTAATACTTTCCAACTTTCTGTACTTCTCCGTCCTCCTAAATGTGTGTTAATCATGTTACACTTTTGCTCCCAAGCCTCATTCTTCTTTTGGCATATCATTTTTCGCACTTTAGCTTGGGTCCTCTTGTATTCTACCTTATCAGCGTCGGTCCTTGTGTTCAGAAATTTTTTATACTTCTCTCTTTTATTTTTAATCTCTTGTTCTATTTCTTCGTCCCACCAATACGAAGTTTTTCTGTGGTTTTTTACTTGGAGTCCGAGAGCCTCTGTTGCTGCTTCCTGAAGACATGTTTTTATATAATGATAATGCTCTTCATTGCTGGTAAATTGCATGGTTTCTAACTTTTTATCTAGTCTACTCCTGTATAAATCCCTCACGCTTTCTTGTTCTAAGCTGTTTAGGTTGTATTTCTTTTCTGTTAGTTTTTCTATTTCCTCTGCAGCTTCTTTTAAATCTCTTGCTCTATCTATTCCTATTGTGAGCTTTGTTTTTAATAGATGGTGGTCACTGCCGCAAGTGGCTCCTCTATATACCCGCACATCCTGTACAATCAATTTAGTCTTTTGTCTTATGATTGTATAGTCTATGATTGATTTCAGCCCTCGGGTATTTTGTGTCCATGTATATTTATGGATATCTCGGTGTTGAAAGAATCCATTTGTGATTTTCATATCATTTTGTTCGCATAAGGCTATTAGTCTAGTACCGTTGTCATTTATAGCCTCTTCACCATATTGGCCTATGACTTTGTTGTGTTGTTTCTTGCCTGTTCTACTGTTTAGGTCCCCCAAGATTATAATTTCTCGTGATCTGCCGATATTTGCAATTTCTGAATGTAGCTTTTCAAAAAAGTCGTCTTTAATATTCACCAGTGCATCATCGTTTACTGCATATACTCCAATAATTGTAATCTTTTTTCCTTTGATAGTTAGATTCATTTTTATGAGCCTTTCGTTGATGGCTTCCCAAGCAGTTATGAATCTCCTTAGTTTCTTGCGTATAAGTATACCTACGCCTTGTTGGGCTCTTTTCTCCTTTGGTACCCCGCTGTAGAAGTAATCATATTCTCCGATATTTTCTGATCCTTGACCTTTTCGTTTTGTTTCGGTAATCACTGCGATGTCTATGTTCAGTCTATTTATTTCATGTATTACTTCATTTATTTTCTGTTTAAACCCTTGTACGTTCCAAGTTCCAATATTTATTATCCTTTTCCGTAGCATGTGTCGTCGTGCTATAATCCATCGATTCCGAGGCGTTTCGCTAGGTTTTTTAACAGTTTGAATTTTTCCGAGTAACGGGGAGTTAACCCGATGCCTCAACCCCCGACCTGGAGGACCAGGGTTTGATTTTGGAGTATTCCTTCTCCTAGAGGATTTGCTTTCTCTACAGCTTTAGAGCATCCTCCACCCTACCTGTTGGTCCGCGGGTAGTATTTTATTTCCTACCTATCCGCCAGCACTAGGCTGGTGAGGACATGCCCCTATCCGCCACCTTGGGGACGCGCTCTCTAGGGGTTACAGGTTCCCCCGAAAGCACTACATTGTTAACCATTGTTAAAGGTTGTTGATGAACAAGGGAGTAATGAACATTTAATATACTAACACCACAAATAAACACTATGGAAGCAAATACAATCAAAGTACAAATGAGGCAAGAAGATATCCGAATCACCTTTGCATACGTAAAGCCACGAGATCCTATAATAGACGACCAAACTGAAACGGTAGAGCTGCAAATAGAAACGGAACGATTACTGAACAACTATCTAGCAAACAATGAAGACAATGGTAATAGGTCCCATCGAATCGACACATTTCCCAGGAAATGCTCAACCCACCCATCTAGACATAGTAGTAGTTAAAAATCTAGGACTACAGACCGAGATCAGAACATTAAACGAAGGATCACAAGACCACAACCCCATACTACTAGAAATAGGAACATGGGAAGAAAACAACACAACAACAAGAAAAAAAAGAAAACAAAGTGGACAAATTACAAAAGACTTGTGAGTATTGGAATCAACAACGTCCAGTGATAAACAATCCACAAGAAATAGAAGAAAGAGTCCTAGAGTTCGAAAACATCGTACAAGAAGCACTCAGAAATAGCACTACTGAAGAAGAAATAGACATACACATGGGAAGGTTTAGAGACATAAACCAGGAAATCAAAGACATGATAAGGGAAAAGAACAGAGCCAAAAAGAGAGCTAGAAGAACAAGAAAAAACAGGCAATCGCTAAACAGAGAAGTGAAAACAGCACTAGCAAACATAGGCAATGGATAACCACGTTCAGAAATGGAGAAAAAGGTTCAAACATGCAAAACATATGGAAACTACAAAAAATACTAAGAAATGATAGAAAACCCATACCTCCACTACACGGTGAATTGTCTACACCATAGATGAAAAAGCCGAGGTGATGAGAAGAACTCTCTCTCTCTCGAGAGAGAGTGTACATTAAATTATCACCAAGACAAAGATGTAGACTTCATCGAAGAAGTCGAGGAACAACAAGAAATGCCCGAAGAACCAGAGGAGATAATCACACCTACATCTCCTCAAGAAATAAACGAACTAATTAAAAATAGCTCACCAAGAAAAGCACCTGGTCTAGATGAAATTTCAAATAGAGCTCTGAAGTATCTACCAGCAAAAGCAATAGTACTTTTAACCAACATAACGAACGCGATCCTTAGATAGAGGCTCTTCCCAAATCAATGCAAGGTAACTCACGATTGGTTTTGATCTAATAAAAGTGCTCCTTCCGTCTCCGGTTGGAGCTCTGTTTGCATGTATTAGCTCTAGAATTACCACAGTTATCCAAGTAAATGTGGGTACGATCTAAGGAACCATAACTGATTTAATGAGACTTTCGCGGTTTCATCTTAATTTGGCTTGTACTGAGACATGCATGGCTTACTCTTTGAGACAAACATATGACTACTGGCAGGATCAACCAGGGAGCTGTTGTATTAACTATTCGAAAAAGAACGAAATAGATAACAGATAATCAGTCTCCTCTAGTTTTTAATACAAGAAAGATAAACGTATCCTAATCTATCATAATTCTTTTTCGTTTGCGTGTTTAGTTGCGTCTGAACGATATACTTTCTAACGCCACGCTTACAAAAAAAAATTATATGACAAAATAGTAATATACATTTTAGTCTAAATATGTCCGGATGACTTTATAACTATAAAGGTCCATTCAGATCATTCCGTAATTTTCAGAATAATTTATAAGCGGATCAAAGTTATAATTTTACGCCTTCCGGTGAAAAAATTCGACATCCTCTCAACCCTTCGCTAGATTGAAAGCGACACGGTGTTCTCGAAAGAAGCAGTCGGTACGTATTTTAGAATATACTCGCTCGGAAAGAGGAGAGTTATCGCACGTTTATATGTTTTGATTGATAATAAAATAAATTTAAACGCTGTTATTTGGATCGTTTTTGAACCACTCACTGAAAAAGCTTGGAAAATTCACGAGATCATAATTTAGCAGCCAGGAAAGAATATTATGTTTCCGCAAAACTACAAGCCGATAAGCTTACTGCCAACAGTCGGCAAGCTCGTAAACAGAGTAATACTAAGAAGACTACAAGCTGAAACTTACGAAATAGGACTAATCTCAGAAGCTCAGTTCGGATTTAGAGCAGAACACTCTAGCGAATTACAAGTACTTAGACTGACAGAGTCTGGCATAAAGACCTAATATACAAAATGAGAGGCTACGGATACAGTGAAGCCATGACGAGACTGATCTCTTCGTACTTGAGCAACCGAAGCTTCAAGGTACGAATAGGACAAGTACTATCCGAGCATGGAGCTCCGGAGGCTGGAATGCTACAGAGAGCAGTCCTGTCACCCCTACTGTACACAATATACACTGCAGATGTTCCAAGAATACCAGGAACACTACTCAGCCTTTATGCAGACGACACAGCGATTGCGGCCAAACACAGAAACTTAGAAGTAGCGGTCAACAATCTACAGACAGCATTGAATAACATTGAAGAATGGTGTATCCAATGGAAAATAGCAATCAATTCAGAAAAGACACAAGCAATCATATTTAAAAGAAAATAGAAACCCAGAGGAACAGCTGTTAGTGCAAGATAATCCCATCGAATGGAAAAGAGATGCGAAATACCTAGAGTCACTATGGACCAAGGCTTAATCTTCACGCAACACGTGGACACAACCATCCAAAAAACAGCCAGAGCAGCAATAAGAGGACTCATAGGTAGAAAAAGCAAACTGTGCATAAAGACGAAAATGAGACTGATAAACAGCATCATACTTCCAATAATCACATATGCATCTCTCGCATGAGGACACATAAGCAATTCAAATAAAAAGAAAATACAAGCAGCCCACAATAACATCCTCAGAGAAGCGGCAAATGTACCCAGATACGTCGCTGAACGCTTTCTGTTTAGAGAACTACAACAAGTAAGGGTGATAGATAAAATGGCAGAAAAATCCAGAATTAGGTTTGCAGAATTAGAGAATCACCCAAGCCCGATCCTGCGAGAGATAATAAGATATGATGCGTTCCATCGATGGAAGCACAAAAGACCAAAACAGCAAATCCTGGCAAACACATAAAGTCTAGATAATTCGTAGCTCTACCAACAGAAGAAGCCTCAGCACGCAGCACTGGAATTTTATTGATGTTATTTCAGGACAACCTTCAAAAAAAAATATAAAATAAAAAAATAAAGCTTTGGCCACCAAAAAAATAAAAAAAACTAACAAAAAGGCGACAGCTATCAAAAAAAAATTAACAAAACCCCAAAACCTGGGCACGAAGAGCCACATCCTCGGAGACCAGTCGCCGAATTGGGCGCCCGGAGCAGAGACTCGAGGCCGGAGCAAGCAATTTCAGTTCGATGATATAGGTAATGGATTTTGACAAGATCTATGACCTTGTAAAGTACTAGATGAATGGGATGGAGGAATCACTATAGGAGGCAGAAAAATCAGTAACCTGCGATACGCAGATGACACACTTATACTAGCAGCGAATGAAGTCGAAATGATTACCATCATCGAACGGCTAAGCCGAATAAGTGAAGAATTCGGACTTCAAATCAACACCGGAAAAACAAAAATAATGACTGTAGACAGAGCAAATAATAATCTACCGCATATACGCCAAATAGGGATTTTCGAAGTAGTCGACAGATTTGCATACTTGGGCTCTCTGATAACCAACAATGGTGATTGTTCCTCAGAAATCAAACGTAGACTAGGAATGGCCCGAACCGCAACTGCTAAATTAATTAAAATATGGAAAGACCGAACAATAACAAGGAATACTAAGCTCAGGTTGGTCAATGCCCTTATTTTTCCCATTGCTACATATGCAGCTGAAACATGGACTCTCAAAAAAATCGATAGGAGTAAGATCGAAGCCTTCGAAATGTGGGTATATAGAAGAATTCTACGCGTGTCCTGGACAGAACATAGAACCAACCTGTCAATTCTGGAAGAGCTTCATATAAAAGACAGGCTACTAAAAAAAGTAAACCAAGCATACCTAACTTACTTCGGCCACATAGCTAGAAGAACGGGCACCATGGAACTATTGGTATAGAAGGAAAGGTAGAAGGCCGAAGACCAAGAGGAAGATCTCCAATACGATGGTAGACCAAATGAAGAGTTTGGTGGGAAAATCCCTACATGAAGCCGTCCATATGGCACAAGATCGCAGTCAATGGAGACAGCAGACTAACAATATTTAGGGTGTCACTACGCCCTGACAAGGGCTAAAGGATTGAGGAGGAGATGACCTTGTAAATAACAGGTAAACTTGTGTACTCCATCGGCATGACTCATAACTCTTGTCAAAATCCATTACTTTTACTTCACTAGAGATAGCGAAAATATAAAGTGTAACACAAAGCAGCTATTTGGTATAAACTTTTAAAAAATTTCAGTTTTGCTAAACGTAATTCTCTCTCCGTCAGCACAGGCTGTCCTTGTCGGTAGCTTCTGGATTCTCGCCAACAGGTAGGTAAGACCCTCGGAGGAGGATAAATAATGTTGAATAACATTATTAGGGCTTATTACGACTTTTGACAAACCAGTGTGTTTATTGTATTTAAAATAGAAAATTTTATATAAATAAGCAGTAAGTACCTATAATTTGATTAAATTTTTATATGAATAAAAATATTTTCTGTTGATTTGTGACATTTTCTTCTAAATATTTATACTGTTTTTTATAATAATACTATTGTTTCAGTATTTGCTTATATAATAATAATTTATTATATAGAAACAGCGTAGAATTTTGGTCAATCAGCCAGTACATTTTTTTTTGTATTTCAATCAGAATTATTATTTTCTTTTCTTCTTTACATGAGCTCAGAGTAATAACCAAATATTTTGCAGTATTTGAATATGGAATTTAATTATTTATATTTATTGGTTAGCAACCTACCAATCGTAAAAACAAATACTGCTCAAAGAAACAATGTACAGCCTCGGAACCGGATTGATACTATGAAGACGACTACGGCAAGAAATAAGGACAAGCGAAAAACATCCAAAACCCAGATGAGAATTACTACTTGGAATATCAGATCACTCAACTCAAGGGACCAAGAAATAACCCAAGTGCTGAAAGAGAAAGAAATAGACATTTGTGCTCTACAGGAAACAAAAAATAAAGGAAAAGGTCAATCAAAATTAGGTGAATACATACTAATCTACAGTGGAGTAGCAAAAGAAAACAGGGCCAAAGAAGGTGTAGCCTTACTAATACACCAAAGGTATCAAAATTACATCAAAGAGTGTCAATACATATCAGAAAGAATAGTAACAGCAAAGATAAGAATGGAGAAGGAAAACCTGAACATTATCGGAGTATACGGCCCAGAAAATAATAAGCCTCAAACAACAAGGAAGCGTTTTACGACCAATTACAACAAGTAGTAGATCAAGTCAGAGAAAAGATGATAATTCACAGCTAATTTGATTATAATAATTAAGGAACCTCATTGATGCCATGTTAAGGAATGGGATTTGTACTTTTACAGGATCCTCTACGAATTTTTAAAAATGTAGTTCAAATGGTGACTAGGAAGAACCTACAAATCCATACCGAACAAGCAATTTCAAACTAATAAAATTTTCTATATCTCCGGATCTACTCAATGGATTTTGATCATTCTTTTTTTAATTTGTATGTAATTTCTACGTACATTACAAATATGTAATTTGTTTATATATTAATTAATTAATAAATAGTCTAGTTTGTTTAAACAATTCGTGCAAAAATAATTTTCTTCCAAAAATCTATTTTTTTAATACTAGTATCAATAATCATAGAAAAAATCGCGTTTTTTGCATTAAATTGTTAATAATTAAAAAACAGCTCCAAATTCAAGGCAGGAAACAAGTAGATTTTCTTCCTATAGGTCTACAATAACTAAAAAAGTGTCAGAGACCTGGATTATTGAGTGTCACGAACATGGTCTATTTTTTGCCTATTTCCCTGGTGTATATATTTGATTAACATCTGTGTAATTTCTTTGTCGCTTCCTCGCTGGTTTTGCATATTGCTATGATAGCAGTATCATCGGTAAATGTTTCAATTGTATTATTTTCTAGGGCAATAATATAATACGTATACAAAAGGTAAAGACACTTCTTTGTGGCAGCCCTTCTGTAATTTCTTTCAGTTCCGTGTATGTTTCTTCCTGTTTAATTCTGAAATATCTTTCCAAGTTGCAGGAGTCAATTATTTGAGAGTATTGTTTTGGTAAATGTAGTCTTAGTTTATAGTTATGGCGTCTTTGCCATTCTTTATCATATACCTGAGTCACATCCTAAATTAATGATATAAGGTTGAATGCTCGAATAAAGGAACTGTGAAAAATTAAGGCAAATATTGAGCACAAATTTAATAATCAAATCTTGCCCAAGTACTTTCCCAAGTCTAAAACGTTAATCTCAAAAAACTTTTATCATCCATTAACTCTGAGTTTTTTGTCGAACTCAATTAATTTTCTTCATTTAAAAAAACGTTTCTTGCTTATTTCAGATTACCCTGATGATGCTGTAGAAAGCGAAAGTACTTGAGCAATATTTGATTATTAAATTTGTGCTCGATATTTCATCATCATCATCAATGGCGCTACAACTCTTTGTGAGTCTTTGCCGCGGTTACTATTGCCTTCCATGTTTATCGGTCCTGTGCCAGTAATTCCCATTGTCACACTCCCATTTTCTCTAGATCTAGGAGTATATTTACATATAACAAATTAAATTCTTAGTTGTAAATTTTTGAAATAAGTACTCAGTATATATCTCATTTTCATAAATGCTCCTCATAAATCTCATCATAGGACATCATAGGATTTTCGAGGATGAGCCTTAAACCGGAATAAAATAAATCGACTTAATGCGTTTGAAATGTGTATATTCAGAAGATTGTTAAGCATTCCATGGGTAGATAGAGTCACGAATACAGAAGTGTTAAGGAAAATAGACAGAGAGAGGGAAATGAAAAATAAAATAAAAGAAAATAAATTGCAATATCTCGGACATGTAATGTTACATTCTCGGACAAATTATTATACGCAAGCAAAGGAAAAACATGAAGGGGACACAAATAAAAGCAGTGATTTTAGTACTCTACCGGAAATTTCCTTGTGCTTAAACTAAATTCATATATGACCGCACCGCAGCTCGTTAGCACTCTTCCAAAATAAAATTACTCTAACGGTACGAACGCAAATTCTTAACAATCAGTTATATCAACCCATTCATACCGTAAAGAACAAATTAAGAGTTTAAAATTTATTATGCTGGGATTGTATTCCGACGACATACTTTCCCAAATACCTTAAATTTGATGTGCAAAAATAACTGTAACGCCAAGTACGAGTATATTTTATTCTTTTGTATGGGAAAATTACGTCAAGAAAGAGGTACGAGAATTTTTAAACAATTCTAATAAAGAAACTGTTTTAATAATTTATTATAAGAGTCACTACATAATATTCATTGTAAGGTACATTCAAAAGTATACTTGCCTTGACTTATGCATGATCTTGGTAAGCCGTTAATCAAGCAATAAACACAGCGATGGTTTAAGAAGAAGAGAGTCAAACTTTGAAACTTTAAAAGGGCCTTGCCAAGACTGTACCGTACAAATTTAATACGAGATATCTCTATTTAGATAAAAGATTAGAGTTATAAAATCATAACTAATTTTTATAAAAAAGCTAGGTACATGAACAATTAGAGTCAGGATCATTTAAAAAGGACGGAAGTGTATTATATTATTCCGGTAACAGCACAGAAGACCCGCATCACAAAATGGTGTAGGTATATTAGTAACATCAGAACTGAGTAAATATGTGACCAATTTCGTACCAGTCTCGGATAGAATAATATTACTCCAAATAAATACTCAACCATTTAAAACTAACATACTTCAAATCTATGCCCCGACTGCAGATAGAAAATATGACGATGAAGTCGAGAAGTTGTATGATCAGATCCAAGACATCTTACAGAAACTTAATAAACACGAAATTTTATATATTATAGGCGACTTCAATGCAAAAATTGGGGAAGGTCGACGAGGTCAGACTGTAGGTCCTTATGGTTTAGGACAACCTAACGATCGAGGACAGAGATTGTATGAATTCTGTAAAGAAAACGATATGATCATTGCAAACACCTGGTATAAACTACCCAAGCGACGACTATACACTTGGAAAGCCCCATTTGATGATGGCAATAACCCTGAGTCTTCAAGAAATCAAATAGACTATATACTTGTAAATGAGCGTTTCCGAAATGCCGTCAAAAAAGTCACTACATATCCTGGGGCAGATATTGGATCTGATCATCAACCACTCGTAGCAGATATTAAACTAAGGTTAAAACGAATTCAGCGACAAAAACCAAAAACCAATGTACTTAACTTTGACGATATAAACATAAAACATAACATTAAAAAAGAATTTAACAATAGAATAAAAAACATCGGGGAACAACTAGAAGATCCAGAAGAACTATGGAGTGAATTTAAAAACCAAGTTAACGAAATCTCCACAAACAATGATTATAGAAAAAACTTAATCAAGAAAAATAACTGGATGACAGACGACATCTTGAAATTAATGGAACAACGTCGACTGATAAAATCTAATGTAACAGAATATAGACACCTGCAGAGAAGAATAAAAAAGGAGATCAAATTAGCCAAAGAAAAATGGATGAGAGAAAGGTGCGACGAAATGGAGGATGTAATATCTAAACACGACTTATTTAATGTGCACAAAAAATTGAAAGAAATGAGTAATATATTTAAAAAACGAGTTCCCTCTGTACTTGTTGACACTAATAACAAAATTATTGTAAATGAGCAAGAAATAAGAAAAGAATGGCAGCTGTATATATCAGAGTTGTTTGAAGATGACAGGAATAATATTGTCGAATTCTACCAAAACTGTACTGACGGCCCAGAAATTATGAAATGCGAAGTAGAACATGCTATAAATAATGCTAAAATTAGAAAAGCTTGTGGTCCAGATGATACACCAACTGAGTTGCTGAAACTAATAGAGAATGATAACATAAAAGTAGTAGTAAGACTTTTTAATTCAATATATAACACCGGAGTGATTCCCGCAGATTGGCTCAAATCCATCTTTATCGCAATACCTAAAAAACACAATGCGAGAAAATGCTCAGAATATCGATTAATTAGCCTAATGAGCCACACTCTTAAAATTTTCCTCAGAATACTTCACAACAGAATTAGACGCAAATGCGAAGAAGATCTTGAAGATACCCAATTTGGTTTTAGAAATGCTATGGGAACCAGGGAGGCACTTTTTGCGCTAAACATCCTATTACAAAAATGCCGTGACCAAAGAAAAGATGTATTTGCATGTTTTGTGGACTTCGAAAAGGCATTCGATAAAGTACAGCATGTAAAATTAATGCAAATACTGAAAAATATCGGAATAGATGACAAGGATATTCGTGTCATTAAAAATTTGTACTGGAATCAAACTGCTATCGTAAAAATTGGAGATAACTACACCGATGAAATCCCCATACAACGAGGAGTCAGACAAGGTTGCATTTTGTCGCCAACATTGTTCAATGTTTACTCGGACCAGCTATTTAAAAAGGCACTTGAGAGACAACCATATGGAATAAAAATCAACGGGGAACTACTTAATGTGATTAGATATGCAGACGATACAGTAATTCTATCAGATAATATTGAAGGTCTTCAAATTCTGCTTGATCGTATTCACGAGGTAGGAGAGGAAATGGGCATTAAAATAAACTCAACAAACCAAATTTTTAGTGTTTAGTCGTGACCCACATCCCGATGCAAAGCTTCAATTGAACGGAGTCCAAGTTGAGAAAGTTCACAAAATGACATATTTGGGAACTGTGATAACGGACCAACTAGATCCAGACATAGAAATAAAACGTAGAATAGCAATGACTAAAACTACTTTTATGAAAATGAAGTCATTTCTTTGCAATAACCATCTCAGTTTAGAACTAAGGCAAAGAATGGTTAAGTGTTATGTTTGGTCTGTACTTTTGTATAGTGCAGAAGTGTGGACGCTAAAAGTATCGATCATAAACAAAATTAAAGCATTGGAAATGTGGGTTCATAGACGAATGCTGAAGATACCTTGGACAGCAAGAAAAACTAATGAAGAAGTACTAAGGAGCGTCAACAAAGACAGAGAACTGCTAAAGACTATTAAACATCGAAAAATGTCTTATCTGGGACATATAGTAAGGGGAAGTCGATATAAAATTTTACAACTGATCCTTAAAGGCTCTAGAGGGCCGTAGAGTGTCCACAAGTTTCTTGGTAAAAAAACATTCGTGAATGGACTCAGATACCAAGTGCAGGACAATTATTCCATATTGCAGAAGAAGAAGACACAAACAAATAAAATTAAAGAAATAAAAATATACGAAACAATAATTACTAATTAAATATTTATTTACAAAATTATAATAAAGCTATACATAAACATTGCTGTGTAATAGAGAAACAAAGGAGAACAGTGGAACAAAATGAAGGCATCTATTACTACAATTTAGCATGAATATCTTATCCTTGGAGGAGTGTAATCAAGGAGTGTAAACAGAGAGTACAGGAAGAAAAGATGGAGAAAACAATTAAAAAAATAGAAACATAAAGTGCTTAAAGTAGAACCTAAGAAACATAGAAATTATTAGCACAAAGAACAAAGAAGGAGTGGAGACCAACAATATAAAAGAAATTTTACAGTTAACGCACGAATATTATACAAATCTCTATAAAACAAACAAAAACTCTATAAAACAGAACAACCCAAGAAATCCGTAATGAGTTACAACTGAAAATAAAGAACGTAAGCTCCGACCTACATCGACCAAATATCAGTAAAAATGTAATAAAAAAGACACTCAAAGAAATTAAGTATAACAAATCTCCTGAGAAAGATGGAATAACTGGAAATGCTAAATATTGGAGGGGGGGGGGAACTACAGTGGAAGTCCTTTATGTACTAAAAAATAAAATATTAAACACAAAACAAATACCCATCACATGTAACGAGACAATAACACTATTACTATTTGAGAAACGCGATAGAAAAGATTATTATACTAATAAAGAGATCAACAACTAAGTTAGATAATTACCAGTCAAGAGAAAAAGCCGGTTTTAGAAAAGGATTTTCTTTTTTTTTATTTTTATATACATTTTTTATAGATAAGATTTTCAAAATTTGCAATAAATCGATTTTTGTATATGTTTCTTCAAATAAACATCATTATCCAACATGTAATTTTTAATAGTAACTTTATTATCATTGGCATAATGAGATTTATTTAATTATCCAAGCACTGCCACATACCAAAGAGACTGTTTGGTGGTACATATATTTGCTATTAATTTATTTTTAACCAGTCTTCAAATACTTTCTCGGGTGTGTGTTGGTGATAATCGACGCAATATTTACTAAAGTTTGGCAAATAAAGACCGAGCGTTTGGAACACACCCGTCTCCTGATCCCGCGTGGAATATTGTTACGAGTTTTCCTTTATTGGAAGGTGCTTTTGTTGCACAGTGTTCTGTGTTGTCAAACCATTCTTTTGATAAAGTTTTGTGTGTGTCGAACAAAGTCTCACCTATATAAATATTAGATTTATTTTTTGTCCGGTACTATTTTATTTTCGTTAAATATGCTGTTCGCCATAGGCGCAGACGATAGGATTTTATAAGTATATGCCTTTTGTTTGATTTCTTAAACAGTAAATCCTATGCGTGCAAATACTTTTACAAACTTGTTCCAACACACTTAATTTCAGTGTCATCTGTATTAAGTTTATTGAGAAGACCATCCAAATGTAGACACAATTATACTGTATAGATATCGTATTATTTTACAAAGAAATATATCTTCATCCGTCACGTCACGTCACACCATGTCAACTATGCAAAGTTAGCCACGCGACCAATCTCCATTTGGCTTAAATGTTACAGGCATATTCTATACCAGGAGTCACCAATTATATACCCTGAAGGTCCGTTTCGAAAACCTACTACACTTCCGCGGTCCGGACACTCAGCACGAAACCAGGCAGTGGCGTAACTGGGGGAGGGTTACCCAGAAATCCTCTAGTAGTTGTAACCTCCGCTTAGGAGATCATCCTGGTTACGTAGTTGAAACCAAGCAACTAGGCCACCTTGTTTAGGGAGGGGTATGAAATAAACTCAAGGAAAAGATGATTATAAAGCTATTATATTATTTTTTCTCCCGTCTTTGTTTAATAAATTTTTGCGGCGTAATTTGTCTGCTGCTTCGCTGGTCCATACACCATTAGGCTTGAGTGAAAAACTGTTGCTTAACAGTTGCACCACATTTTCAATTTTGTGGAAATCAGCAAATCGTTTTTTTCAATTCCAAATCAAGTTTATTAATAAAACGTGAGAAATATGTAACATCAATATCTTTATTACTATCATAAACGGATTAAAGGAGAGGAAAATGCAAAAGTTCTGCATCAGAAAAAAGTTCAGTCTTTTTAAAAAACATTTCTAATATCCAGAAAATTCACAAAAAGTTTTCCCTTGCATTATAGTTTTGATTTAAAGAAGTTCTGATGTCTGAAGATATCCGTCAAAATGCGATAGTTGGAACGTTTTCTGTGTCTAAGAGGAAGCCCAAATGATCATTTGCAGCTTTATTTAGCATCAATAGTGGACAGAAATTATTATATAGTATATAGTATAGTATAGTATAGTATAGTATAGTATATAGTATTAGTTCTGTGCATGTTTAAAAATGTAAAGATATATATATATATATATATATATATATATATATATATGTATATAGATATATATATATATATATATATATATATATATATATATATATATATATATATATATATATATATATGTGAGTAATATATATACGGATATCTTGGGTTTAGTAGTCAATATTGGCCTATAAATGGCCAAGGGGTGCGAAGAATCTCCCGGTTTCAACTTGATAAGACAATCAAAATTGCTACGTGGAATGTCAGAAGCTTATTTGCAGCAGGCAAACTACAAAATCTAATTCAGGAAATGAACAGAATTAACATCGATATTCTCGGCATAAGCGAATTGCGATGGGAAGGCACAGGCATGATCAATACTACTGGTAAAACCCTTTACTACTCATGCAGTGATAGCACAGACCCTCACCATAGACATGGGGTGGGAGTTCTGATAAGCGAAAATTTGCGCGCCTCCGTGAAGAACTTTGTCCCGATCTCCGAAAGAGTCATACTTATTCAGTTGCATGAAAAAGTTAACATAAATATTATACAAGTCTACGCCCCTACAGCAGACAAGCCAGAAGAAGAAGAACTAGAGCGATTTTATCAACAGCTAGACGAAGCCTTAAAGGTGAATAAGAATCACGAAATTAACATCGTATTAGAAGACTTTAACGCAAAAATTGGGGAAGGAACTGTAGATCACGTAGTTGGAAAATATGGTCTTGGTCAGAGAAACGACAGAGGGGACAGATTGATACAGTACTGTCAAGACAAAGATCTAGTCATAACGAATACTTGGTATAAGTTACCACCTAGGAGGCTTTACACAAGGAAGTCGCCTTTAGACGGACATCAGGGCATTATAAGGAACCAAATAGATTATGTGACAATTAATAGAAGGTACAGGAATGCTATTACTAAGGTATCTGCATTACCTGGAGCAGACATAGGATCCGACCACAATCCCTTAGTAGCAAATATCAAACTGAGGCTCGCTACAGCTAAAAGAAAACACCAGAAGGCATCAGTAAACATTAGAAAACTCAAAAACAATGAAACAAATGAAGCGTACACAGAGAAAATAAACAATAGGTTCTCTAATATGGCAACTGAGAATGATGTTGAAAAGTCATGGACCACCATAAAAGAATCATTTGATGAGTTGAACAACACTTTTCTACTCGAGAGTAAAACAACTACCAAGAATGAGTGGATGACAGAAGAAATATTAGAGATGATGAAACAACGCAGGCAGTGTAAGATCAGGCAGGACGAAGTAGGGTACCGAAATATACACAGTCAAATTCGTAAAGAAATTATAGCGGCGAAGGAGATCTGGATGACTACACTTTGCGCCGAGGCTGAAAGCCTATATAAACTCGGCGACAGCTTCAATCTTCACAAGAAAATTAAGGAAATTGCTGGTGTCTTCAAGAAAAAAACAAGTCACTGGTATACATAATGACCAAAATGAATTAATAACGGACCCTAGCGATATACTTAATACTTGGAAAATGTACACAGCCAATTTGTTCAATGATGACAGAACACAAAAACCACCACAACTGGGAGACCATTTGTATGGCCCAAGTATTTTGAAAGCTGAAATTGTACACGCTATCAAACTATTAAAAAGTAACAAAACCCCAGGACCAGATGATATGTACGCAGAAACAATCAAGTTACTTAATGAAGAAAACCTAGACATTATTGTCAAGCTCTTTAACGACATCTACGATACGGGCCAGATTCCAAAAGATTGGCTTCGATCTACATTTATCGCCCTACCAAAAACACCACGTGCGAACTTCTGCAAGGACCACCGACTAATAAGCCTAATGAGTCACTTTTTAAAACTTTTCCTGAGAATACTTCACACTAGATTGTTTAAGAAATGTGAAGAGGTCAGTGGATGGAGTCAGTTTGGTTTCAAAAATGGACTTGGCACGAGAGAAGCGATCTTTAGTATGCAAACATTGATACAGAATTGTTTAGATCAAAGAAAGGATGTTTTTTATCTGTTTCATCGATTACGAGAAAGCATTCGATAATGTAAAACACGAATTGATGATAAAATACCTACAAGAGTTGGGATTGGATGCAAAGGATATAAGAATCATCGCCAATCTGTATTGGAATCAGACAGCAACAGTACGTCTTCAAAATTCCAACGAAACAGAAGATTTCTCCATTAAAAAAGGAGTAAGGCAAGGTTGTATACTGTCCCCAATGCTGTTCAATTTATACGTAGAAAAAGCCTTCGCAGAAGCAGTGGAAGACTCTAATAAGGGTATTAAAGTTAACGGCATATTTATTAATAACATCAGGTATGCCGATGATACAGCCATAGTGGCAGATAACATCGAAGATCTTCAATGCCTTTTAAATGATCTAACTCTTGCAAGTGAAGCTCGGGGTTTGAAAATAAATATCAAGAAGACAAAATCAATGATTATAAGTAGAAATGATTACCCTAACGCAAAGATATATGTCTCTGGAGAAGAAATCGAACAAGTCAGGCAATTCAAATACTTGGGATGTTTGCTGAATGAGGGTTGGGACCCCGAGAATGAAATAAAGAGCAGAGTTGAACAAGCCAGAAATGCTTTTTTGAGGCTTCGTAAGTTTCTGACTGATCGCAAATTGGACTTCAACCTCCGATACAAGATGCTTAAGTGTTACGTGTGGCCTGTTCTCCTGTACGGAATGGAAGCATGGACGTTAAAGGCCAGTTCCATTAACAAACTTGAAGTGTTTGAAATGTGGTGCCTGCGTCGAATGCTCAGAATATCATGGACGGACAGGGTCAGAAATGAGGAAGTACTCAGAAGAGCGGGCTTACAGGATAGGGAACTTTTTAATTATGTAAAAAGTAAGAAGACTGCATACTTGGGGCACATTATACGAGGAGAACGATACACTTTTCAGCAACTGATACTCGAAGGGAAGATAGAGGGTAGGAGAGGTCTCGGACGTAAAAAAATGTCATGGCTGCGCAATATTCGACAATGGACAGGAATCCACAGCTATGAAATGCTTCGCAATGCTGCTAAAAACAGAATTATTTAATCCAGAATATTTAACATCTTACCTGACAAGACGATGTACGGTGGACGCCTACGCAGAAATGCACGGCACCTTAAGAAGAAGAATAATTGGCCTTTAAGTAAAACTCTTTTAGGTTTGTTAAGCTTTCGAGTTTATTGTAATCTTTTTCAAAACGGACTGAAAATTAACATAAAAAACTACATTAGAAAAATGAAGTTGTTATATCTTCAATAGGCTCACCCTTGTGAGGATTGTGTTTTAAAATTAGCAAAATTAATTAACATAATGACATTATTAAATTTGATTTTCTTTTTCGTTCTGTCAAAACTTATTACTAAGGTTTACATGTCTCTTCTATTTTTTATATTTATTTTAGGTTAGTTTGACAGAGGAAGTGTCTATGTTTATGCAAACCTTCATTTCGTTTGCAGTTATTAAACAAGCAACAGAGTTTATGTTACTAAGTAATTAAGAAAAAAAAACACAAATAAAAATAAATTTTATCTCATTTGAACTTGGAATAATCCCTTTAATATGCGTAACTTTTAAGAACTTTTATATTGTTATTCTTTTATTTAAAAGAAGATTACTGTATATAGCACTAAGATTTTCAATGTCTTCTCTTTTGTTTAAGGTGTTTTGTGTAGTTTTAATTAAACACATTTCTAGAAACAGTCTTTTGTTGTAATTTCTTTCCCTTCTCAATATTTCTGTTTGATCATAGTTAGGCGTATGGCCCATTGTAATACAATGTTCACTTAATGCACAGGCTTGTACTTTATTCAGATTAATGTCACTCTTGTGAGATGTTAATCTTCCGGACAAATTTCTGGACGTTTCTCCAATATATACTCTATTACAATTATTACAGGGTAGAGAGTACACTACATTGGAGCTTTCTTTATTATTTAAGGGTGTTTTAAGTTTAGTATATAATTTCGATATTGTTTTTATATTTCTGGTTCCAATTTTGATATTAGGTACTTCTATAAATGTATTTAGTAGTCTATTTGTTAAACCTGGAATATATGGTAAAGAGTGGTACAATGTATTTTGGTTGTTTGTTGAAACTTCTGTTTGATTTGTCCTGCTGACTTGAGAGACACCAAAAATAAGTCTATTTAGAAGTTTCGCTGTGAAGGAATTTATATAGCAACAGGTTTATTAATTACTTTTCAGCACATCCATCTAAGATGAAGACGAACCTAGTATTAAATATGAAAAGTAGGGTTATAAGTTTATCACATCCTGAGTAAAAAACAGCCGGTCTTAAAAAACTTAAAACGATCATGTTAGAAAATTCCTTTTGAATTAATGAATTGAAGAAAAATGAAGACATTAGTACCTTTTGGAAGTTAGTCTCCAAGGATCGTTTTCCTAAACTTCGTAAGTCTGCGTTGAAACTATATTCAATGTTTGGTAATACGTATATATGTAAAAGGACATTTTTTGCTTTGAAACATATTAAATCTAAAACACGTAATCGCATAGAAAACGATTCTCTTGTAGCGTGTATTAGACTCACTACGACTATCATAGATATCACATATATGTGCAAAAGTTAGTAGAGGATAAACCCTTGCCTCAAATATCCCATTGATTTTTTATTTTATGTTAAATTTTAAACATAACATATAAATTGTAAACCATAATAAAATACTTGTAAATAATATTTCGTTTGTATATTATTTTTTAATCTAAACTTAAAAACGGTGATTTTTAGTAGTAAACTCTAAACCGCCCGCAACGTCTAAAAGGTTGGACCACACTGCTATAAAATATAATGATTCACCAGATTTTAATCCAAATTGTTTTATTTTGTAACAAAAATCAAATTTATATCATGTAGAAGCTTTATTATCAAAATTATCACAGAAGTCATAAGAAAGTTCGTTTGGGATGATCAGTGAAAGAGCCTGAAAGAAAGTTCTAGTTATTCAAAAACGACAGATGAATATAAAAAAAAGAGAATTTTTGTCCATCCCGTATACATACGTGTTACAGATAATACATTTATAATCAAAGATGCAGAGTATATAATTTTTGTGCAAATCTTCATCTACCATTACCGCAGCAGCCGAAGAGAGTACAAAACCAAATGAAGTACTCGCTACCCAAGACCTCAAAATTTACTTCCGCCATTTACGGTACACTGTGCACGGGGAAACATTCTGTGTACTGTGTGTTTGCGTAGTAGATTCCAAAATAACATCCGTCAGACAACCAGACTTGACTTTGTTAAATCATATCGGTTTTTGAGTTGGTGCACGCATACATAAGTTAATTAAAGGTACCATTCGTGTACTAAAACATCTTCATTTGTCGTTTGTGTAGTGTTATTTGTGTTTAACCGGTTCACTGGATGGTTGTTGGTGGTACCGGGTTAGTGTCCGAAGTTGTTGTTGATTCTAGCACTTGGACTAACTGTAACTACAATATTTACTTGTTTTTGTTAAGTTAATAGGGCTTACAGTGGTGGGAATGAAAGGTAAGTACCTTCTGTACAATTTTTTGTATAGTACTAATGTCAAAATATTTATAAACATTGAAATCTATAGTGACAGCAAGACAGTGACCTTTCTTTGTAAAATGTTAATATAATTGGATCAAAAACATCTTGAATCAGAGACATCAGACTTTGATTTTGCATAAATGAAACTGTCATAATCAGCGGGAGTTCCAATTTGGTATTTTGTTTAAAAATTATGTGAGACTTAATATTGTATATTTCTTTAAAAAAATTAAAAATGTATCTTTTGTTACTGACACTTATAGTTTCATTTGACTGACAAATATTGCATTATATTTTTTTATACTGTGTTTTTTTGTCTCGATTCTCTTTCTGTAGTGGCACCTTTATTATTTTATAGTTGAACCTTTTTCTCTTTCATTCGTTATATACATATTTAAACCACGTCGGTTCCCATTTTTAGATAGCAATGTTTTTATTTGCATTTTTTTTTAATGACGTCTTTTTTTTGGTATGTTCTATAATCTGTTCACAATTTGTCGATAGCTCACTACAAGTTTAACCCTAATTAGAGAACTGAAATACAGAGAGGATAGGTAATACGATATAATAGTAAAAACCAACCTGAAACTGACGGTTTAAGATGTTTTCGACTAACCCACCTTGTATCTGAAGGAATACAATACAGCAATCAACCTTATAATCCGATTACGAAGGTATTTTGGTTACAGATGACCGACCAGTGTCGTAGAGTATATGATTGAAACATTTATTTGAACTAAATAAATATATTTTTTAAATTGTACTTATATCAGTTGAAGTTGTATTAAATTAGTCGCATAAAGAAACATATAAAAACTATTAAAGAAAACATACTATTAAAGAAACATTTCTGATCTTAGTTCCTATTTACAAAATCGTATGCCATTCTTATGCATTTACCGCTGTATTTTTGTTTTAATAAAACTTCTTTATTTTATTCAAAAATAAAAAGTTTCTTGCCATTTGTAAAAGATACATTTATTTAATTAAGGGGAAAGGCGCCAAATGTCGCCTGACAAAATTTTCAATGTGTTTTAAATGTATCCATTATTTTCGAATCCGGAGAAAACTAATAAATATTTTTGAAAAATTTAAACGCAGAATGAAAGATTACATTATTACTGAGGGCAGAAAGTCCCTGAAAACTTCTACAATGTTTATTTTAATATGTTATGTAACAGGGGTGAAAATAAAAGAGAAAATATAGTATAATTTTTAATTGAAAATATTGCATGCAAAAGAAACTTTTATTTATTCTAATAAATATTTCATTCTGCCTTTAAATTTTTCAAAAATGCTTTTTAGTTTTCTCAGGATTTGAAAAAAAAATGGATACATTTAAAACACATTGAATATTTTGACAGGCGACATTTTGCGCCTTTCCCCTTTAATACCTTACGATTACAACTACTATTACTTACCTTATATAATTACGATTAGAAAACTATTCAAATTCAAAATAAATAGGATCAACTTCGGAATCCGAGTCGTCTTGAGGGTTAATAATTAGCGGTTGTGTCTCTACGGTCGCATCAATTATGTTATCAAGATCCCACTTTTTTGTTCTTCTTCTATTACATGTCTTACTGCATCTTTCCAGTTTTGTTCTGTAATATGTTGTAAAGACTCGTATAACAATTCGCGTACAGCTTGTATTTTATATGACGTATTTTTTCTAGCCACATAACTTTTCATTTGTGCCCAAATGAGTTCAATTGGATTTATTTCGCAGTGGTAGGGTGGAAGTCTCAGGACTGTGTTGTTTCGCCTTTCCGCCATTTTGTCAACTACTTATTTCTTGAACTTAGATTTGTGTTGCCGGGCAATTTTTAAAAGTTCTGCTTTTACCATTCCATCTTCGTAAGCAGATACTTATTCCGCAGCCAGTCAAGAATATCCTGTTTCTTCCACGCAGTCGTTGGAAGTCTTTCTACTAGTCGTGAATGATAAGGTGCATTATCTAATACTATAATTGAATTTTGTGGTATGTGTTCAATCATCTGCTCAAAATACTCTTCGAAAACATCAGCTGTCATCTCCTCGGATAGTCTTTTGTGCTTTTGGACTGAAATTCCAACAAACCATGCTTAACAAATCCTTTTTTACTGCTAATGTGGGAAATTATTAATCTACTGCCTTTACCAGAAGGTGTGGAGATACCAGTAGACCAACCTTCTTGGTTTGCCTGGAGCTTAATATATTTTTATCCGACCAAATTTTTTTAGAGTATGACCTGAGTTTACCCACGTTTCATTCTGATAGAAAATTGGCCTTCCTTTAGCCTGGAATTTTCGTATGGATCTTAGATCATTTCTTCTCCAACATATTATCTCCTCCGGTCAATCAAAAGTGATTTTCGGTCTAATTTCTCCCACCGGAAATTTAATTCTTTTAAAATTTGCCACAATTTAGTTCGTCCGATATGAGGCAAATCCGGGTTGTCTCTAACTTCTTGTAAAATTTTGTTTAGGTTTGGTATTTCTTTTTTGAAAAAATATTCATGAATTTTCCTTCGAATACCATTTTTGGCAAATTCATCAATTTCAATAGGCTTTTTCCCTCTCTTTAAGTGTTCGTTTGTGTTTGGGTTAGCTATACCGTGTTTTTTCTTTCTGATAGGAACCTATATATAGTTGACTCCCCTACGCCAGTCATGTTGGCACAACTTTCTTGGCAACTATGTTGCGAACAGTGTTTGTGGGATTCTGAGAAACCAGAGCATCGTGAACATTCAGGACAATAGTCTTCTCTCTTGGTGAATAGACAGACTTACTGACTGTACGCAACAGTACCGGTGTAAAACTTGATGATGTTGATGATGAAGCCATCACAAACAATCCAACAAAACGAGCACGAGCGAAAGGTACGTATATGTTCGTAGGTATATGGAATAAAAAATCACTCACGCACTGCATATAATTCGCAAAAGAAATATTCGAGACGCTAATTACTGCCGTAGACGCGGAAACACCGACGAGCCGTAAATTACATGCGATCAAAAACGTACTAAACAAAAAAATTGTTTCGTTCGTAATAACATCACCCTTTCAAGTTAAGTTTCGAATATAAACTGAACAGACGAGGCACGTGGCCAAAGCCGCATCTTTATACCCATTATATTATTAAAAATCTGGGGAATTCCATCCTAATTATCTTGCAACGAATAGTACCTTCGGATATGAATTCCAGGTTTTCTAGTAAAGTGATTAAACGCGAAGATTAGTATTGAAATATCCAAAGATATAAGGTATTCTTATTTACAAAATTGTTAATGGTTAAATTCTTATTTTTATTAATATAATATAATAACCAACATTAGCCGTGAAAGTTTTAATTGTTTTTTGCTAAATATATTAGTATTAAAACATTATTAATATTGATAATTAATAAACACCTCAGGAACGCCTATGACGATACAAATTGTACGATCACATTTCGTGCTATCAACAATTTGTGAACGGAATATACTCTGTATCTTTTGTATTTTTGACTGTTTGTCATTTTACCCACACATATTTCTGCACAATAGTTTATTATAGTTTTCACTAAACCTCCATAAAATTTTTATCTGATAAATTCCATGTGAAAGTAGGTACTAGTTCTTATGTATTCTCATTAGTGTTGGATCAGATAATAAGCAAACTCCATGGTAACATTCCCTGGTGCTTAATCTATCTTGATGATATAGTGTTAGTAGGAGATACTGAAAGAGATTTAGAACCAAAAATGGAATAGTGAAAAGACATACTCTTGAGGAAAAAGGTTAAAAATTTAGTAGTACAAAAACAGAGTACAAATTCATAAATACACATTTTAATAGAAAAGATATCCACAAAACAACATGGATCTCGTTAAATAGTAACACTACCAATCAAATAGACCGCGTTTTAATTGAAAATAAACATGTCAATACCATCACAAATGTTAGAAGTTTCCGAGGGACTGGCTGCAACAGGGACCATTTTTTGGAAGTAGTGACTGTAAAACAGAAAATTCTTAAGAAATCTAAGCCAGAACTAAATGCAACCATGCGTTTTATTGTAAAAAGCTAAGGGATGAAAACATCAAAAACCAGTTAAAACGGAATTTAACAAAAAGATTAGAAGACATAATTCAAAATGAAGATACTGACCAAAACTGGACACAGAGAAAAACGATAATCTAACCAAACCTGACCTTTTTTTTATCTTTACAGAGGAGGAGTCTGGAATCTTTAAAAGACATCTCATCTTTAAAAGACATCTTAAAATGCCCTCTCGTTGCCGAGTAAATGCCGAACACCTTCCTGCTAAACCAGACCCTCAGTCCACCAAACATCTTATGTTCGGGATCAGCACTTTTGTCCATTGTGCCACATCCTCCGTGTTGTTTCATTTTTCTTGTCATATTTCATTTGACTTTTCCCTTTCCTGTCTTTTCTCGGTCAAAGTAAAGTTAGGGCCTATTCTCTCATAGAGCTCTTTTCTTTCCACCGCCAAAACATGCAATGGAACAAATCCAGTGATAGCTTACAAGGCTGCCCCAGACAACCTAACCTTTTTTTTTGGACTGAGGTGGAAAGATTCGTAAAATCGACTAGGGAAGGGTGTCCCTAGTACTGTTGGATTCAACCAAAGGACCATAGGCATACGCCGGCGGCATGATGTCAAACTATGTGACAGAGGGCCCCCTTCGATTTAGAAGCCAGAAGAATGGCTAAAATACAAATGAATTTATTAAACACAAGAGAAACGAAGAAAAGTTATGAACCAGCAAAGAAAAAAGCAAAACTGACCTGTAGAAGAAAAAACCGAGAATAATGGAAAATGAAGTTACGGGATACGGAAAATCATATAATAAACAACGATATTAAGAAGTTTTACCAAGAAGTCATTTCCATTAAAGCTAACAGGTCCCGAAATCGCATGCTACTGCAAAAAATAGAGAAGGCACGCTAATGCGTGACTTAACAAGAAAACTAGAGAGGTACGCAGGATACTTTGAGGAACCGCTGAACCCAGAGGAAAATACCAATGAAATATTTTCACAAACCAGACTGAAGCAAAGCAATAATGAGGTCGAAATAAATGATAAGTAGAAAAAAATATTGAAAAAAATAGGAGCCATGGACCTCTAGGCCTAATGAGCTATTATGAAAACTAACGTTACTCTGAACGAGAAGAAGATAAATTAATAAAGACAATTTTTAAGTAGAAACCTACAAAAACAATATCTGTAAGGAGATCAAAGTGCATATGGGAAGATCAGGTCAGAAAATTTATCAACAGAATGAAGATACCACACCGGAGAACAAAAATAGAATATAGAAAAGAATGAAGCTTATTCACCAATTGGGATCGCTGGGAACAACTAGTTGTTGTTGTTATCAACAGGTCCTCGTAGACACTTCGTCTCAGGACCATTTTACTTATGTAGAGTCATACGCCGCCATGTTACCTATCCAACGGTAACTTAAACATCACAAATTATAACTATTAATAATGTAAAACAACTACAAATTTAAAACATTTAAAGGGTTTTGACCCATATATTTTGGTGGCTACTAGCATGTACAACCGTTTGCACTGATGATGGATTTATCAATCCGAAAACGTTTTGCAATGTGTTTGTGATAGCCCGTTTGGGGCATTTTTTATATACCTTTTATAAAGGATTTTAAACAATTTTTTTTAGATTTTATTGTCCATTGAAATCAACGTTTCGGCAAGAAATCTTTGCCTTTGTCAAGATTCAAAAGGTAAAACACACTGACATTCTGATATTAAACGTCAGTGTCCCGTTTTACTCTTTGAATCTTGACAAAGCTTCCTGCCGAAACGTTGATTTGCCCTTCCAAGAAATACTAATTTTATATTAAATACTTTTTTGAAATTTATTCTTATATCACTCTTACCTTTATTTACCACGGTATTTAAATTTAGACCATCTTGTATAACAAAACCTTTCGTTTCGTTTCTGCTTTCATCAACGTACGAAAATATTCAGTGAAACATTACATACGAAGAACTTGTTTAAACTTCACATAACAGTGTTCCACTTTTGTTTAGTCCAAATATTTTTGTTTATATAACATGGAGTTTATTGGGGTGAAAATTTTATATAATGATTCTAATTAATTCTTTTATATAATTGGGTGTAATCAGTTGAAATAATATACATATTAAAATGCCATTGAAAATGCGCCATATGTTCGTACTGTGTTTAATAGTACCGTTCAGGTATGAAAAATTATCATTAGGAAAAAAGGTACATTCACAGATAATATAGTGTATTGACTTATGCATAATTTTGGTAAGCGCTAAAGCAAGCGAGAAACACAGAGGAGGTTTAAGAATGAAAAACTCTAGCTTTGAACTTTTAAAAGGGCAGTACTAAGCCCAAGATCCCATCATTACCAATTTTTATAAAAACGTCGGACATATGAATTTAAAAAATTGAAAATCTGAAGAAATAGTAGCATAGGAGATATTTATCTAATATTAATTAAATATTTATATACAAAATTTTAAAGATCTCAGAAGAAGAGAAGTACATCCATCGTAGAAAAAAGCGAACTTTTTACTACTTACTTACTTACTTACTTACTTACTTACTTACTTACTTACTACTATTTAGTATTATTTTTTGTCCTAAGTATCTATATTCTTTAACTTTTTCTATAACTTTATCGTTTATCATTGTCACGGTGTCTTCGGAGTGCATGACTTTTGTTTTGTTTAAATTCATTTTCAGTCCTATTTTAGAAGATTCGGTATGTAGTTCTAAAAGCATGGTTTGCATTTTTTGTAGGTCAGTAGCTATCAGGATTATGTCATCTGCAAATCGTAGATTACTGAGGTAGCGGCCATTGATGTTTATTCCCTTATATTTCCAATTTAGGTTTTTAAAATCGTCCTCCAAAACTAAGGTGAACAGTTTGGGTGATAAAGTATCTCCCTGTTTGACTCCCCTGTTTAATGGTACAGGGTTCGTGTGTTCATTTTCATTTAGGTAGTATGTAGCTGTAGCTTGGTTCATAGTTTCTTTTATTAAGTTAATATATCTGCTGTCTATTCTACAATTTTGCATTGCGTTTATTACGGCCGTGTGTTCTATGGTATCGAAAGCTTTTTCGTAGTCTACAAATGCTAGGAAAACTGGAAACTTGTATTCGTTACATTTTTCTATTAATATTTTTGTGGTTAACAGGTGATCGGAAGTTGAATAGCCTTTTCTAAAACCTGCCTGTTCATATGGTTGGTATTCGTCTAATTTCCTTGTTAGTCGAGTAGTTATGACTTTGGTGAGTATTTTAAACAGGTGTGACAGTAGGCTGATGGGTCTGTAGTTTTCCAATTTTCGACTATCACCTTTCTTGTGTAATAAGATTACTTTAGAGTTGTTCCAGCTCTTAGGGACTTTGCCCTGATGTAAACAACTGTCCACAAGCTTAGTTACAATTGCAATTAGTTCCTTACCTCCTTCTAATATCATATCTGTGGTAATACTATCTTCTCCTGCAGCTTTATTTCTCTTCATGTTTTCCAATGCTGTAGTTACCTCTGAAATTGTTACTTTTGGCATTATTTCTGATCCAACATTTTTTATTAATTTCCGTGCTGGTCTCATCTCATCATCTTGTTGATGTGTTCTGTAAAGTTCTGTGTAAAATTCTTCTATTCGTGTCAGTATGTTTTCTCTAGCTTGTGATTTCATTTTCGTCTTTTCCCATTAATGATATCATCTGACGTCGTCCTAGTGTCGGTCTGAGGCATTTCATACTCTTATTTTTTTCAATAGTTGTTGTTATTAATTTTTCGTTTTCTTTTCTTTTTGTTGTCTGATTCCTTTTCTAATCTGCCTATTAAGTTCTCTATATTCGTCGGTTCCCCTTTTGTTAGATTTATTTAAGATCTTCCTTCTTTTATTTGTTGTAATATTTCTTTGTCTAATTCATTGTATGTTGTTTTTGGTTTTTTCAGTTGCAGAAGGCTTTTATTCACTGTTTCGGTAATAAGGTTATTCAAATCATCAATATCATTGGAGTTTATCTGCTGCATGCTAACTTGATTTAATGCATGCGCTATCTTTTTATTAAATTCACTATTTTTGATTTCTTCAGATGTCCATTTGTATCTTTTTTCATGTATTCTTTTTCTTTCTAGTTTTTTTGTTAATTATTAGTTTTGTTCTTATTAGTCTATGATCGCTTCCTAGGTCAAACTGATTTAATACTGATACGTCTTCTACTAGGTTTCTATTCTTCGTTAAGATATAATCTATTTCATTCTTTGTCTTTTTATCGGGGCTCATCCATGTCCATTTTCTGCTTGGTTTTTTATTGAAAAAGGAGTTCATTGAGTACATGTTATGTTCATTCATGAAATTGAGAAGCATTTCTCCTCTATCGTTTCTTTTCCCGTGGCCATAGTTACCAATTAAATGTTCATAATCTTCCTCGTTTTACCCAATTTAGCATTAAAATCTCCTAATAGTATTTCTTAATTTGCTTTATTTGTTTCTATAGCTGTTCTTATTTCATCATAAAATATTTCTACTTCTTCATCGTCGTGGCTTTTGGTCGGAGCGTACACTTGGATCACTTTCATAGTGGTTCTTTTATTAATCCTGATGTAGAAATGTAGAAACTAACCCGTCTTAACACAGCATATAAAATATGTTCGAGTATTTTATATGGTCGCCTGAGTGCATATTCAGAGAAGCTTTTTAGCGAATATCAAAACGGTTTTAAGCCTGGTCGGTCAACAACAGACCAGATTTTTGTGCCAGTCAAATACTAAAAAAAACCAATAAATTCAATAACGAACAATACCATCTTTTCGTAGATTTTAAATCGGCCTATGAAAGTGTCCTAAGAAATAAATTGTATTTATAAAGCCATAGATTAATTCCACATCCCCGATAAACTGATAAGATTGGTTTAGGCTATAATGCATATTAAAGTTGTTTGCAAAGTAGAAATAGAGGGCGAACAATCACAGGAATTTGAAACGCATGTTTGGCTGCGACAGGGTTATGCGCTGGCATGTGTTCTTTTGAACATGGCTCTGGAAAAGGTGGTCAGAGATGCTCAAATAGACAACAGAGGACACATTTTTAATAAATCATCCCAAATTTTGGCACATGCAGATGATGTTGACCTTGTTGCCCGCACAACTCGCAAGCTAGAAGAAATGTATACCACCTTGTCAAGTGCCTAAAAAAATATGGGCCTGCGTAAATAATGTTACAAACATGCATTCAGCGCGGCCCGTCTATCGGTTGCATCTCGAAGCATCTCAGGCATCAAGAACCATCGATGGATAGATCCCTCGAAGGCAAGAGAATAATCGGTCACGTACGCCTAGAGGTGGGAACTTTCTAGAAAATAGTAACTTTGGTATATATATGTAACGATCTTAGGAGTTAGTTTAGTTGATAAGAGAATACCGAACTGTAAAGTTATAAATAAATATATTTATATAAATTCGAACCGCTCGTTTTATTTAAAAACGGTACAATAAAGAGAAAACTAAGATAATGGCACCATCACCCAAGAATAGAGCACCAGAAATATCGGCCACCAATTCACAGTTGATAACTCCACCTTTGAAGTTGTGGACAAATTCACATACTTAGGCTCCCTGATCATCAAGGAGAACTTCATGACGGAAGAAATCAAGCGAAGAATAATCCTAGTAAACAAATGTTATTTTGGATCAAGTAGACATATGAGAAGCAGAAACTTCAGCCAAAAAACAAAAATAACCATATACAAAACCCTTATACAACCAATGTTGACATATGGATAGGAGACATGGACCGTTTCCAAGGCAGATGAAAACTTCCTGCTTATATTTGAACGAGGGATCCTGAGAAAAATATTCGGTGGCATTTGTGAAAATGATATTTGGAGAAGGAGGTACAACTACGAGATATATCACAGATATAAACATATATTTGGTGATAAAGACGTAGTATCTCTTATAAAAATAGGAAGACTATGATGGGCAGGACATCTGACAAGATCATAGCAGAACAACCCAATATTTGTTGTTTTGGACATTTGTGTTTCCATCAATGGAATGCTTAGTATCTCGCAGTATGGGAGTGGGTGATTATCCAGTTCTGTGAATTTTATCCTGGCTTTTTCCTTTATTATGTCCGTCACCCTAATTTTTTGTAAATTAGGGTTTTAGGAAAATTTTGTAAATTTTCTCTAAAAAGGAATCGTTCTGCAACGTATGTTATAACGAAGTCCATAGTTTCAAACCCACTCTTTTATACCGTCCAGTACGACGTTTAAGTTTCAGAGACTAGGCTCCACCCATCGAGCAAAAAGACAAAAGAGGGAATCTAATCCTTATGAAAAGGAGACCTAAAAAGTGGCCTCTGATGGCGGACATATCCGGAAATGCGAATGCGCCAAATTTAAATTTTCCGACACTTATTAACAGTAGCTATATAATATTTTTCAGAATGTGTCTTAGACGAGAAAGTTTTAATTAATTATTAACGGTAATAGTCTAAAATGCGACACAATTGTTAAAAAACTTCAATATAAATAAGATTTCATGTGACATTTGGGACAAACAATAACATAACCCAACTAAATTTGATGTCAAACAAGGAGAGAGACTCTCTTTCCTTGTTTAATGTGGCCTCTAAAGATCGCACTTCCTGTCTAACAATATTTTTGCCCCCACTACCTTTACATTCCCTCTTTTGTCTTTTTGCTCGATGGCTCTACCGCTGTAGGGTTAATTAATTTAAACAATGGTGCATTTTATACACAGTAAAATTACTTATAAATTTTACTGTGTAAATCTTAAATTACTTATAATTAATATAAAATGGCCCTATCAATGAATTAATGGACCTTCATGAAGTAATATAAGTACCTTGATCTATCTTACCAACCGATCATGTAAAAAACTTGTTAAAAACTATTAAACGACCGTATCAGTTTGAGTAAAAACCAATGAATCACAAAAGTGATTAAAGCAATTAAACCGCTACATTTAAGGACATGTAAAATCCTGAGCAATTCCTCCTGCGTGCCATTGACTTAAAACGAAATAAAAAATATTTCATGTCTGATTACCAAGATTCCTCGAACACAGATCTGAAGGCCAGATAAAAGAATGCAACCATTGTATTAATCTACCGGAACTTGCGCATGCAGACATTAAAATCCGCATTTACTGGAACAAGAAAAGACGTATTTATGTAGCAATCACTGTTATTGATATTCATCGGCGGCTCTAGCTTCTCTTTAACAACAGAATGCGCGCTTTAATAGGGGATATCTCGCAACGTTGACTATTAAAGCAAGTCGCAGAGATACAATCATAAATATCTTGGAAAATATTTGTACAGTGGTTGTAAGACGTAAACTTTTATTTAGAATTTCGAGTTCAAAGTGAAAATTATGTACAATCTAGAGCAGGGGTTCCCAAACTTTTTTGTACTACGCCCCTTTTTGTTGAAATGAAAGTTTCTCGCGCCCCTCACTCCTTAACCATAAATTGTATGGGCCTAGGAACAAAACAGAAACAAATAAGTATTACATAGAAAACAAGACATTTATTTATACTGCCATAAGATACAATAATATTAGTTTTTATAAAATATAAAAATTATTAATAAAAGAAATATAGGTTGGTTAGTGAGATTAATGCTCTTCACAAATTCTGGTCCTCCAAGTCTGGGGATTTGAACGATGGGCCAGCACCCCTTCTTCTAAAAAAAAGTTATTTGCTAAAAATTTCGATCAAGAGCCTCAGAATAAGGACGGAAACAAAAGACGACGACTGCTACGAAAAAGGACTATGAGATTGGCCACATGGAATGTACAATGTCTAAGAACCAAGGAAACTGAAGTTTTTCAAGAATTAGAACGACAACAAATAGACATATGCGTTCTTACAGAAACAAAAAAGAAAGGAAAGGGAAATGAAATCAAGAACGACTATATTCATTTATACAGTGGAGTTGAAAAATCATTAAGAGCAAAAAGAGGTGTGTCTATAGCCGTGCATACAAAACTCAAAAACAATATCAAGAGTTGGGAAGAGATAGACGAGCAGATCATTATGATGGATCTTGAGAAACATGGGGAGACGATAGTTATAATAGGAGTATATGCTCCTAGTGACGATTCTGATACAAAAGTTAAGGATGAATTCTATGACAAATTGCTTGACGTGTTGACCCATGTAAACCGATCCAAAGAAATATGCCTATTAGGAGATTTCAATGCTCGGGTAGGCAAAAAATTACAAGACAATGTGGTAGGAAGATATGGTGAAGACAAAATAAACAACAACGGAGAGCGACTCATTGATCTTTGTGAAACATTACAGCTTAAAATAATGAATGGATTTTATCAGCACAAAGATATACATAAATTTACCTGGGAACAACCAAAGAAAAAGATAAAATCTATAATCGACTATCTCATTCAACCAGAAAACAAAAGGCTCCAAACAAATGACGTAAGGGTGTATCGTGGTGCCGAATGCGGATCTGACCACTATATGGTGGTCGCAAAAATAACCATACACTACAGGAAAGTAAACAAGAACAAAATTGAACAGGAGAAGGTAGCAGCTTCCACAAAGATAAGATATAATATTGATAGCCTAAAACAAGAATCAGTACAATTCCTCTACAAACTTAGACTAGCCTCAAAACTAACTCACTTAACTCGAAGAGAAACAGCCGAAAAAGAATATCAAGATATAAAAAATTGCATTCATCAGGCGGCCAAAGAGGCATTGGGGTACGAAGAAGCTGACAAAAGAAAAAATCCTGAGTGGTGGAACGAAGAAGTAGGAAAATTAATTAAAGACAAAAAAAAGCTTATCAAACATGGCTATCCACGAAAGACTCAGAAGACCGTAGAATTTACAGCAGACTCAACAGGGAAGCAAAGAAGGAAGTCGCTAAAAGAAAAAACGAAATGTGGGAAGAGAAATGCGAAGAGATGGACCGATGCTTAGGAGGAACCAAAGTGACACAAGCTTGGAAATTCATAAAAAGTATTAGAAAAGAAAAAAAAGATGAGGAAATATAAACCTGATTCAAAATAAAAAGTGGGAAAAATATTACGAAACGCTATTAACAGAAAGTAGGCACGAATTTATGGAAAGACCTGACCATATCTCAATGACAGAAAACTCAGAGGTGCATAAGATAAACAAAGAAGAACTGAAAAAAGAATTGAAACAAATGAAAAATGCAAAAAACACCCGGGCCTGGAGACATTCCCATCGAGTTGGTGAAACATGGACCGGATGCTCTTTTGGAAAGCTTAGTGAATATTTTTAATAAATGCTTAATTGAAGGCCAAACGATTCCAGACGATTGGAATTTGGCCCACATTAGCCCCATTTATATAAAGGGAGACAGAAAAGAGTGCGGAAATTATAGAGGCATTAGCGTAACTAGCTCGCTGGGAAGGTTATATGGCCGTATATTGGAAAGAAGATCGTGCGTGGACAACACATTTACCCTTCAACAAGTAATTGAAAAACGAACAGCTCGAAACCTCCCTACGCATCTGGTATTTATAGATCTGGAGAAGGCTTATGATACAGTTCCTTTAAAACTCTTATTTAGTGTCTTGACGAAAACGGACCTTAGTAAAACATATCTAAAAGCAATACTGAACATCTATAAATGTCCTCAAAGCACTGTAAAAACAGGAAATACTTTCTCAAGGGTATTTACAGTAACGAAAGGCTTGAGACAAGGATGTTGTCTTTCCCCTACCCTATTCAAAATATATATCCAAGAAGCACTGCACCAGTGGAGACAAAAATGTGCGGGAATGGGGTTGAAGCTTAACAACCATTATCTGACAACGCTGTTCTTTGCAGATGATCAAGTACTAATTGCAAGCTGTGAAGAAGATGCAGATTATATGCTTAGAAAGCTCAAAGATGAATACGAAAAATGGGGATGAGTATGAATATGTCAAAAACAGAATATATGCGAATAGGCAGTGAAGACGAAGACCCGGATTTGGAAATTAGACAAATAAAAAGGTGCTACGAATACAAATATTTGGGAAGTATTATCTGCAGTAAAGGAACAACGGAACGAGATATAGACTATAGAGTGCAACAAGGCAGGAAGAGTGTTCAAATTCTGAATTCGATACTTTGGTCCAACAAAGCTACTATGAGAACTAAAATGACTATCTACAAAGTAATTGTAGAGCCCATTCTTACATATGGAGCAGAATGTTGGCAAATGACAGTAAAAGGAAAGAAAAAAGTTGACACGGTTGAAATGGACTACCTGAGAAGAGCTTGCCGTATATCAAGAGTAGAACGTATACCTAATTCTGAAATTAGAAGAAAAACAGATAGAGTACATACAACTTCTGAAAGAATAGAAACTAGACAGTTAATATGGTATGGACACGTACAGAGGATGGACGACAACAGATGGCCAAAAAGAGCTATGGAATACAATCCAAGTAATAGAAGGAAACGAGGAAGACCAGCCAAGTCTTGGATACAAGGTGTTATGGAAACCATGAAAGACAGAGCCATTGATGAAGACACCTGGAGAGATAGAAAAAGATGGCGATCGAAATGCGGGAAGCGGCAGAAGCTGTAGGATCCCCACTTGGAATTGGTCAGTTAACATTCTAAAAATACTATCATCAGTGTTTTTTTTAAAGTATTTCTGAAACTTTTCAATTAGACAAATTTTGTTTAATTTACTGTTTATATTTTGAAAACGATTTCCGAAGTGGAAATTGAAACGTCAATAAACGTATTTTTATCTTTAATTGTGGCTTATTCCCATTTAAATAGTAATTAAAGATGTTATTATTGATGACATTATTTTTACCCATACAAATAAACCCATATTTGATATAATCATCATTATACATACATTTCTTTGCTGAGATCATCTTGACTGTAATAACTTCTCTCACTCAAATAAACGAAGTCAATGTAGGGTGAGAAGGAATAAATTTTGCACAAAACTCTTTGTGCAAAGTAAATTGCAAACTAAACCAAAACTAAATTGCAACTTCACATCCTCTCCCTCTAAAGTGAACTAAAAGTTAAGAAACCTAGATTGGTAACTTTCCTAAAATATAAATTAGAATTTTGATTATAGAGGGCAAAATAAAAGGTAAAAGAGATGTAGGAAGAAGACGAACCTCCTGGCTACGAAATCTAAGGGAATGGTTTAGTCTGAGCTCTAGCCAACTATTTAGAGCTGCTGTAAGTAAAGTAAGAATTGCCATGTTGATATCCAACCTTCGTTAGAAGATGGAACCTTAAGAAGAAGAAATTAGAAAAAACGAGTGAATTCTACTAAAAGAATATAAAGTGAAACTCATCCTCGCCCACCGCAGAAAAGGTGATCCAACAATATCAGTTGAGGCTAAAAACTAAAGTAAAACAGGCATGAGCCTTTCAATAAAGCAGAAGGATGACGAAAATTATAGACATCTAAAGTATAAAACAAAATTCATTTGTGTTTCTAAGCATCATAAATATGTCAAACGGATTCTCTAACAGGACATGATTTCCTATACGGTTGAATTAAATAACGACCTTCTTATACGTGTTTGCCAATTAGCAACATTAGCAGATTCGTAATGGTGTAATAATATTTGACCGTGTCATTAACGCATATGATTCACATAGAGGTTACAGCTTGTTTTATCCATACACGATATATTCCAATAGCATTTTGTTGTATTATAATTAATAAACTGACGATAAAATTGCATAAATAGTCTACGTATCACAAAAATAGATCAAAAAATGCGTAAAAATATGAAAGAAAAGTGTTAATACAAATTTTTGGCTCATTGCTTTTTAGAAAGATTAGAAAGAAAAAAATTGCTTAAAATTTGACATTTTGTAGCAAATTTAATTATAAATAATTATTTGTATAAATAATTTCAGGTCCGAGATAACACAGACCATAATGCGTAGCCGCACCCCCTCCCAAGGAGGGGGATCGCAAGGATTCGAAATGGAGAGGAAATACTCAGTACCGTCAAACCCGGAATCCAGAGCTTTTTCGGGAGGAACCACCAGCGAAGATCTGCACGCTTGGTCCATATATAGGTAAGCATTTTATTAAAAAACATATCAAGTATAAAAATGATTTTTTATACACTCCGAAAAAATTTAGGTCAAATTCAAAGTATTTAACTTTTTTATTTTTGGCCCTATTTTGATGATTTTTTAGCACGCTGTATAGATTTATAAATTTTAATTTGGTATAATCAGTTTTTTGTAATAAGCGAAAGGATTAAATCTGCTATACTAGATTTCAAAGCAATTAATGATAGAGTCTGTAGCATAAGAATAAAGGGCAAATGGTTCAATCTATCGATATTCTCAGTGTATGCACCAACCGAAGAAGCAGCAGAGAAAGAGAAGGAAGAATTCTATGACTCCCTAACCCGATTATACACGGAAGCCCCAAAACATAACATCAAAATAATATTAGGGGACTTAAACGCAAAAAGAGGCAAAGAATAACACATAAGGCTGGTAGCTGGAAATCAGAGTCTACATGACATTACCAATGACAATGGTTCAAGGCTGATTGAGTTTGCAGCAGGGTGCAACATGATTATCAAAAGCACTCAATTTGCCAGGAAAAACATATATAAGGTAACATGGAGATCAAATGATGGAAGAACGAGGAACCAAATTGATCACGTATTAATTGATGGGAGGCATTCCAGTAGTATAATAGACGTAAGAACTAGACGGGGACCAGATAGTGATACAGACTATTTCCTAGTAAAGGCCAAGCTCAGAACTAGAATCTCAACACAAACAACAGACAAACAGATGAAGATCGAAAGATGGAATGTGTCTAAATTGGAAGAAGAAGAGGAAAAGGGACAATACCAACTAGAATTGAGAAACAGATTCCAGGTGTTGGAAACGAAAGAAAATGAAAGAGAAAATATAGACCAGAAATGGCACTCCATTAAAACGATCATTACAGAAACAGCAGAGAAGTGTATAGGTCGGAAGAGAAAAGCAAAAAAAAAATGGTTCGATGAAGAATGCGAGGATACCTTAAAAGAAACAAACAAAAGAAGAATCGACTACCTAGCAAACCCGACGGATGAAAAGCGTGAACAATACAATAGAGAGAGAGCCTTAGCCAGAAGAACAGTAAGGAGAAAAAAGAGACAACATTTACAACAACAAATTGAAAAAGTAGAACGTGAACACAGAAGCAAGCAAAATAAAAAATTCTACAAAGAAGTAAGACAACATAAGAAAGGTGCATATATAAGAACACCGAACTTTGTGAGAGATAAAAATGAGCAAATGATTACAGCTAAAAATAAAATAATCGAAAGATGGGCTGAATACTTTGAAAGTCTTCTAAATGTCCAGGTAGACGCGGATGGAAATAAAGCAAATTGTAAGTAACAAACAGCCGAGATAGAAGTACCCCCGCCAAGCCTGGAAGAAATTATCACGGCGATAAAAACCCTAAAAAATGACAAATCCCCAGGACTAGACAATATTGATGCAGAACTGATTAAAAAAGGAGGGCATGAACTTAGAACTAAAATACACCAATTAATGAAAGAAGCCTGGGAACAAGAAATAATGCCAAAAGAATGGAGTGGCTGTATTATCGTGCCAATACATAAAAAAGGCAGAAAGGATACATGTGGCAACTACAGGGGAATCTCACTAATCGGTACTACATATAAGATATTAGCTTCAGTTGTACTAAAACGATTACTGCCATATACAGAGGAAATTATTGGCGATTACCAATGCGGCTTTAGGCCTGGAAGATCAACAATCGACCAAATATTTACTATCAGACAAATGCTAGAAAAGTATTGGGAATATAATAAAGAAGTACACCAGATCTTCATAGATTTCAAACAAGCATATGATTGCACAGATCGCTTAAAACTGTAGAGTGCAATGATGGAGTTAGGCGTACCAAAGAAGCTGATCATGATTGCGCGAATGTGTGTCAACAATTCCTTTGCACAAATTAGAATAGGAGGCAAAACTTCAAAGGCTTTTGGCATAAGCACCGGGCTTAGACAAGGAAACCCGCTGTCCCCATTACTATTTAACCTAGCATTGGAATACGCAATGCGAAAAATCTACGTACCAAAGAAGCTGACCATGATTGCGCGAATGTGTGTCAACAATTTCTTTGCACAAATTAGAGTAGGAGGCAAAACTTCAAAGGCTTTTGGCATAAGCACCGGGCTTAGACAAGGAAACCCGCTGTCCCCATTACTATTTAACCTAGCATTGGAATACGCAATGCGAAAAATCTATACCAGAGTCAAACCAGACATAACTGCCAGAGGAGCAAAGATTATTCTCGCATTTGCAGATGATGTAGATGCAGTAGCACAGACACACTGGAAGTTAAGGATATAGTATCGAACTTTGAAGAAGCAACACTAAGCGTAGGCCTGAAAATAAACCAAGAAAAAACTAAATACATGGTCGTATCAAAAAAGGAACGACAGCGAATAAGACAAAACATTACCATAAACGATCATAATTTTGAGGTGGTCAAAGAATTCAAATACCTAGGAGCAACAATTACCAGTGAAAACACAGGAGAACGGGAGGTTGAAATACGAATACTGGCGGGGAATAAATCATTCTTTGCCATTCAACATCTAATGAGGTCAAAGCTTCTCTCAAGGCGTGCCAAAATCCAAATGTACAAAACCATAATACGACCAGCAGTGACATATGGAAGTGAAACATGGACATTGAGAAAGAAAGAAATCAATAAGCTATTAGTATGGGAACGCAAAATCCTGCGAATTATATATGGTCCTTGCAGGGACAGCGTGACAAATGAATGGAGGAGCAGATACAACAATGAAATAGAGACTCTCTTCGGGAAAGGAAACATCGTAAGATACATAAAAGCCAATAGATTAAGATGGGCAGGCCACGTGGTACGGAGTGATGACGACAGACTGATTAGCAATGTGTTTTGGGAAAGACCAGATGGTAAAAGATCGACAGGAAGGCCTAGAAAAAGGTGGAAAGACGCAGTCAGGGAAGACCTGGAGAAGATGGAAGTAAGGCCATGGGAAATAATAGCACAGGATCGGAATCAATGGAATGGCAATAGTAAACGCGGCAAAAACTCACGAAGAGTTGTAAAAGCCAATGATGATGATAGTCAGTTTTTTGATAAAATTTTATATTTGACTAATTTTACGGGGTTAATTAAAACGTGGTTTTATTATCCTAACTTTGAAATATCCTGTGGAGTAATTCAGATTACGAATTTTCGTAAAACCTTATTTTTCGGTTGAAACCGTGTCTCCTAAGCATTGTGTCATTTGTTTCATGTCAAAATATACTTTGTTCATTCTTTAGAGCCAAATGAATTTGCCACCCACAATTTAGGACTTATTAAATTATGATTATTTTGAAGGTATTTTGTAATATGACGAGGTGGCTTTGTGGTGACTATTATCATTATGTCATATTGACACACTAACATTTTGATTGTGCGAAAGCCGTTGCTCTGGTTGAAGATGGGCAAAATTATAAATATGTGGCTATAGTACTACACACTCATCGCTCTATCATCCAGAGGGTTTTATACGAGTCAACACACGGGATCGTTGTTTAACAGCAGTGTAAACTAGAAATCAGCTTCAAGAGATTCGGGGCATTAATTTCAGTGTATTTACAGTTCGTCGAAAATTACATGAATTTGGTTTGCAAAGTTGCAGACCAGCAACTGGGCCCAAATTATTTCTCGGCAGAGAGTGGCTAGACGACAATTTTCCAGGGAACATTTACATTGGAATTTAGGACAATGGAGTAATGTTCTTTTTACGAATGAGTCGGGATACTGTCTTCACTCATCAAATGAGAGAGAACGAATATGGCGTCGAACTGGAGAGATATTTGAGGAATGCGCTTTCAGTCCTCGCGTTAGCCACGGAGGGGTTGGGTGATTGTATGGGCAGAAACATCCCGAGAGGCGCACACTGAACTGGTATTTATTGAGGGCTCGTTGATTGCACAACAGTATATTAAGGAAATTTTAGCTAATCACGTAGTACCCTTTTCTCAATAGATCGGCGATGATTTTCTATTAATGCACGATAATAGGCAGCCCTACAAGCACTATTTGGAGGAGGTTAGTATTAATAAAATAAACTGGCCAGCGTGTTCGCCAGATCTGAACCCAATAGAGCACGTTTGGGGCAAGCTTGGTAGAAATATTAGAGGTCGCGAGTCGCACCAGACTTAAGGAACTTGGCTTGGCTGAAGCGAATAAATGGCAAAACATCCAGCAAGATGATATTCGCAACCTTATAGAGAGAAGTACAGGCAGTTGTAAGGAAAGGCAATACAAAGAAATCAGTTATTTTTTTATTACAAAATAAAAGAGGTTAAATAACCTCTTTTTTTACCTCAAGAGGAACCATTTGTAAATGGGTATATTTAAAAAACCCTTAAAAGGGCTACATCAAATTAATACGAACGTTTTCGGAATAATAATTCCATCATCAGGTTAAAAATGCAGGTTACTATGCCTGAGCCACCAAAATATTAGGGTGAAAACCCTTTAAAATACATAAGGTTACCAAAGATTGTACATATTGTTGTTAATTATATTTGATGTTTAATATTTAATTATATTTTACTTTAGGTAACATACACCTATGCTTTAAGTGAGTTCCAGCGTCCCTGGAATGATAAAATGATACAAAAAATATTGGATAAGGGACTGTAACCTATATAATAGAGAAAAGAAAAAATTCAAGAATTAGATTGTAAGAAAAACATCCACAGAATTTTAGAGTAAAAAACTGGACTTGTACCAGATGGAGAAAAGATGTACAACAAGACTTGAGCCAGTAAAACTGTTGCAATATTATTATTTGTAAATCTTCTTCTTCTTTTTCTTCTTCTTCTTTTGATATAGACCTTGTCTATGTCTATGTCCTTGTCTATGTCTCTGTCTGTTTTCAATGTGCCTTCAGTAAGTTGACCTTGCATCGTTTTCGTGGTCTTCCTACTAATCGTATTCCTACTCGAGAACCAACTCTTGCCGTTTTTACTATTCTATTAGTTGTTATTCGGCTTATATGATCGTTCCATTCTACTCTTCTATTTCTTAACCAGTTCTTAATGTTCTCCACCTTGCATCTATATCGTACATCTGTACTTCTAGCTCTGTCCCATGGTGTCTTATAATCAATTTTTTATCTCTACTGTTTCTAACATCCTTTTTGTCCTATCCAAATAAGGTCTTCTGCTGCGTATGTCATAATTGGTCTGATGAGTGTTTTGTAAATTCTGCTTTCATTTCTTTCTCGATATATTTATTTCTCCATATTGTTTCATTCCTCTATTTACATGATCTTGTTTTATTATCTGACCTTTTAGCTCCAATTTACATTTTCTGTTATAACCATGCGTTTTGTCTTTTTTGGGATAATTAACATGTTAAATTTTCTGGCGGTTATATTAAATTGATGCAGCATACGTTGTAAATCATCTTTATTTTGAGAGAGTAGGATTGCGTCGTTTGCACAGCAGATTGTTTTAAGTTGTTTTTCTCCCATTTGGTATCATTTTTTTATTATTTCATCCATAATCAGGATAATCAGGTTGAACAATAGAGAACTTAGGAAATTTTCCTCTTATCCTATTACCATCTTCAATAGCACCAGATAGTTCTTCTTCTGCATAAAGTAAAGTAAAATACTCAGGAGAGCATGCTGCCAAATTAAAATGGAGCTTCGCAGGACACAAGTCTTGACTAAATAATAAGACATGGCACCACGAAATACAACAATGGAGACCATGGTTAGGAAAGAGAAGCAAAGGAAGACTACAAATAAGATGGACGGATAATATTAAGACGATCAGAGGGCACAAGTGGAAGCAAGTGGCGCAAATAGAATACACTGGATTGATTTGGAGGAGGCCTATGTCCAAAGTTAGATTACTGAAGGCTGAAGAAGGAAAAGAAGAAGTTTAATAAATTAATTCCTCTGTAATTGTCCCTATCTGATTTGTCTCCCTTTTTGAAGAGAGGTATTAAAATGCTTGATCTCCATTCTTAAGAAATTCTGTTCTATTATTTTTTCTGGATTAGGTTTAATAGTTGTTTGGTCAGATCTGCTCCTCCGTATTTTAGGAATTTGTTCGGTATTCCGTCCTCTGCTGGTCATTTTCTATTTTTCAATTTCCTAAATGCTTCCGTTTTTTGTAATTTGTAAATATTTTATGAATTTTTTTCATATAACTTCGTGAATAGTAAAAAATGCATGTTTTAGTAAAGCACTAAATAAAAACAACACTTTTTTCAGCTTCGATAATAGTCATTATGATAGTACGACCCGTTTTACATTGACCCAGTTCATAAAATTTTAACATTTGCGTGAATTATGCAGTGAAGACCTAAATGATAACAAACATTGTGCGTTCGCTATCAGACTATTAGAATTATAGTAGCTAAAATTTGTGTATACGGGGTTTGATAAAATATTCAATTTGTAAATATTAAATTTGTTAAGTAATTGAAAATACAGTAAGATCTAGTTTTATGCGATGAAGGCGTTCCACAGAAAAGCGCATATAAAAAATCGTATAAAAAATGACATTACTTGCCTTAAAAAAGAAAGGATACGTTCCGTAGCCTTCTAAAATTAGATGAAGCCAAGACAAAAACAAAAAAGTTTCCAGAAATTAAAAGAAACAGGCTGCTTGATAAATTACTTCGAAGATCTGAAAGAGATTCATACAACAGCTTAAAAATACTTGTATTCAAAACTGAATTAATTTTATTTTATTGGAATAGTTTTACATTTAAATTTTTAATCATTATCGCTATCTGATGGTATCTAATGGTTTGCAAATATTTGCAATAATGGCGAAGAATTTTTACAAACTCCATTCTAGTTCTGTGTAGTTCTTCCTCTTCTGACAAAGTAATCAGTAATTAAACTTTGCGATGACGATGCTAGTAATTTTTTATGTAGCTCGCGATATCTTAATCACAGTTTAACCACAAACTTCTTTTTTATACTATGTCTTAACATACAGTTCTACAGCTCACCTTGTAATTTAAAGGCTCGTTCACAGAATTGGGATCATTAATAAGAAAATGATTTTCTAATTTACTGCAAAGTTGAACACTTTACGAAATAATTTGGCAGTGAGGAGGGTTGGTTTTTCTTCCTCATCATTATCATCCTCTAGACTCACGACACCATCTAAAATTAGATCCAAAGTTTGATAAACTATATCATGGCCACGTAATGCATCATTAACAAGCAGCTTATTTATACCATCGTGGCTGAAGATATTAAAACTATCTCCGCCAATTTCATGTGCTAAATTAATTATTTCATCTGATAATGCCGATGTTTGAATGGCTGCATTACTTGTTACACATGCTGTTCAAATCTTTTTCCAACAGGCATGGAAAGTTCTTGGTCTTATATTGAGCGAAAGAAGATACAACATGAATATCAAACAATCAAAAATAGAAAATTGCTGCCACACGTCTTTTGCTGTTAAGGGCTCATTTTCTAATTTATTCACGATGGATTTGTAAGTTGCCTTTATGTTATATTGCCTTTATGTTATATTTTTTAAACGTTGTAATTATGCCTTGATCTAATGGCTGGATAAAAGCTTGTTGTATTGCTGCATGCATTGTCAATAACTAATAAAACTTTAAAATAGAGGAATTTTTTTATGCAGGCTTCTACTTCTGGCACGAAGCAATTATTGACCCTTTCTGTGAAAATAACTATTGTCACCAAAGCTTTCTTATTAGCCGTCCAATGCATTGTTATAAATGCACGTCGTCTAAGAGATTTATTTGTTAAAAGCGGTTTCAACATCCGATCTTCTGGTGCATTGCTACAAAGTAATAATGCTACTCAATCTTTACTTAGTAATTTTCTCTAGCTCCTGTGCAAATATTTGTGTTGCTGCTTCATCTGCTGTAGCACTATCTCCTCTAATGTTGATAGTATGAAGTACGTTTCTTTTTATAAATCCGGTTAGCCATCCTTTGCTGGCTAAAAATTCTTTACCAGTTTGGTAGGTAGAAATTGGTGGCTCTGTTTAATTAACTCATAAAACTGATGAGCTTTTACCACTTACAGGAATTCTTCTTTGAATTAGTTTCTCAATCCAAATTGCAATCGTTCATTCTTTTTTTGGCGAAAAATACATCCCTTGAGTAAAATGAAAAGTTTGCCTTAATTTTGTACCAGAAATTATAGATTTTTTATAGCAACTTTATTCTTCTTAATTACTCTTACAGTTGGTTCGCCTAAATTAAAATGTTTTCCAATTGCTGCAGATCTTCTCGGCACTTTAAAAGAAAAACTTTACAATCATCTGAAATGTTTCAATTCGAAAACCGTGCTGCTTATTATACTGCAACTTGGAGTTATCAAAATTTTAAACAATTTATTATAAAACGAAGCACCGCTAAGAGACTCGCAATAATGTAATAGGGACATCATGTAACAAGGGAATCCCCGAATTTTAAACACTTACTTTACTAGTTAATATTTAATTATAATAGTTATTAATAGAAATTTCTGAATAAATACAAATTGCACAACTTTAAAATCACATAAAAATCATCCGCATAAAAAGAGATCTTACTGTTTCTGCTTCTATACTGCTTCTATACGATCAAGCAGTTCATACGATCTGCTCGATCGTATTCACGAGGTAGGAGAAAAAATGGGCATTAAAATAAACTCAAACAAAACCAAATTTTTAGTGTTTAGTCGTGACCCACATCCCGATGCATAGCTTCAATTGAACGAAGTCCAAGTTGAGAAAGTTAACAAAATTACATATTTGGGAAATGTGATAACGGACCAACTAGATCTAGACATAGAAATTTTTTCACATGCGAAAAATCATGTCATTTTTTCGCTGTATTATTAACTATCCTTCTATCACAATTTTACAATCATTATCTTAGTCCAACCCTTGATAACCCTTCCTACTCACATTTTAACCCACTCCATTACAAATACAGACAGTTTTAAAATAGCAAAGAAGAAAGACACTCTCTTGATTGTCGACTGCCGCTAGGGACAGTCGTTCTCTCTTGCCTGTTACCTATCGCTTGGTACAGGTATCTCTCTTGTCGTTGAGGACAGTCCACTCTCTCTCTCTCTTCGCTTATCGAGAAGAACAGCATCTCTCTTGGCTGTTTTCTATCGCTAAAGAGACGCTCTATACTGTTGACTGCCGCTAAATAATTATCTCTCTCACGTTTTTAGTTACGCGAAAAATACCGCGAATACTATTTTAAATCGTGTACAGACGCAAAGTGTGCTCTATATCGTGATCTCAGTGCGAAACACGTGTTCAGAAACCGGTGCTCGGACAGATTTCGCGGATGAAGAATAACCACGAGTGAAAGCCGGGAAAAACCGCGAGAGTGTGTAGCAGACATATTGGTAAGACTTTGTATAAACTTAATTTGCTATTTTCTGTATACCCTTTACTGGGTATACACCCAGTAACTATTTCTGGGAAAGGCCAGATGGAAGAAGCTCTGTAGGACGACCTAGAAAAAGGTGGAAAGATGCAGTCAGAGAAGATCTAGAGAAGATGGGAGTGCGACAATGGGAATTACTGGCACAGGACCGACAAACATGGAAGGCAATAGTAAACGCGGCAAAGACTCACGAAGAGTTGTAGCGCCATTGATGATGATGATGATAATGATGTATAACCTTTACTACATATCCTTATTTATTTGAATCAGCCCTATATAATACAGTCCACATACACTGAAATTATACTCATAATTTCCCACATATGTACACCCTTTTTATACAGAAATAAAACGTAGAATAGCAATGACTAAAACTACTTTTATGAAAATGAAGTCATTTCTTTGCAATAACTATTTCAGTTTAGAACTAAGGCAAAGAATGGTTAAGTGCTATGTTTGGTCCGTACTTTTGTATAGTGCAGAAGTGTGGACGCTAAAAGTATCGATCATGAACAAAATTGAAGCATTGGAAATGTGAGTTTATAGACGAATGCTGAAGATACCTTGGACAGCAAGAAAAACTAATGAAGAAGTACTAAGGAGCATCAACAAAGAGAGATAACTCCTAAGACTGTTAAACATCGAGAAATGTCTTATCTGAGACATATAGTAAGGAGAAGTGGATATAAAATATTACAACTGATCCTTAAAGGCAAAATAGAGGGCCGTAGAGGTGTAGGAAGAAAACAAGTTTCTTGGTTAAAAAACATTCGTGAATGGACTCAGATATCAAATGCAGGACAATTATTCCATATTGCAGAAGATCGAGAAGCCTTCGCAATGGTGATCGCCAACGTCGGATAATTCTGATATGGCAAGCGAAGAAAAAGACTGTATTCTATTTTATACCGTTTTATGTATGTAATAAACTAAGAGAGTCAGTATTTATCACAGGTTTGAAGACTTTTAACACTTGTAGAATTGTTTGCAGTTCCGCAGATACGATATTACTGATTGATGGTAATTTAAAATGTAATATAGTTTTTGGATTATTAACTTTAGTGCATTTTAGTATTTTCGTTTCACCTCGTATGTAATAAATCACCGAAAAAGATTCTTAATCTTTTTGCGTCTCTAAGATTGGTAATGTAGACATTTTTAATCTGTTTATAATAACACAAATTGCTTTTTCTTTTGATTTTGGTTCCGCCTAGATATTTACGCTGAAAATAAACAAAAACCTTTTCACTTCGGTTGGTGGGAAAATGTACGCTGACAAGAGAATGATTTTTGGAGAAAATAGCCCACTTCTTAGTGGACCGGCTGCCAGAGCAGTCGATATGATTGTTTGAGTCCGGATTTTATCATCGAAAATTCGTTTGTGAAGCATTCAATGAAAACAACTTCTGAGTCTGAACAATAAAACATCGTTTTGAAAACCGGCAGTTCCAGCTTAATTACATGAGTTCTGATTAAAAGAAGGTGTTTTAATCTTAAAATACTATGAGGCGGTCTTTGTAAAGTCAGATAATTACCGGTTTGTTGCTGTATTTCGCGAAAAAGGGATTTGATTAACGTCCTAATTGAAATTGTTTAGGAATCTTCTTGTGTAGTGTTGCCCAGGACATCACTGTAAGTATTTTTTTAATAACTTTTTCTAGCTACTCCTCCCAGTCCTCCCCAAATAAAAGAATCCTTATCCACGACTCAGCTCACCAACCAAAACACGAGTAGCCGTTCCCAAACGTTTCAATTTTCTTGCTAACCCTATCTTCAAAACTAGTAATTGTTTAGTCCCCCTTGTTAGCCCCCTATAAGCAAATTATAATTGTTACACCTTCAGAGGTTTCATATTTATTATATTTATTAAGAGTAGGATCACATTGTATAAGAGATAAAGTACAATAAAGAATTATATGACAGTTTTTAATGTAACTACTGAGTAACTGAATAAATACTAAAATATAAGCAGAAAAGGAGCACGAAACTTAGAGCAATGTTAAAGAAATGCCTAAGAACTGGAACAAACAAAAAGAAGAAATGTTTTTCAGTATCTAAAATCTCGTATATGAAAGCAAAATTAATATTACAAACCCACTGAAACATCCAAACATTTCATAATTATATATGCGGGTTCAAATTTGAAATAACTTATTAGTGATTGTCATTTAAATAAATTCATACTAGAGGCACACTCCTCGCTATTTCGTTAGTATTCCGAAAAGTAGGCCAACTTTAATGAAAATCGTTACATCATAGAAACCTATTTGTTTCTCCTTGGCTGAAATAATTAACATGTGGTTGTTGATAAATTTTAATAGAGGCTTTAACGTATTACGATATATTAGATAGTCAAATTTTTTATTAATAATAACCTGGTTTTTTGACTTTTTCTTATCAGTCATTTATGATACAAAGTTATTGTAGTGCTTGTTCATTTGTAAGTGTTAAACTTTCTTCTCAATTTTGTTTTTCAGTATATTCTTTAGAATCTTATTGAGGTTTTCTCCACTCGTCAGTGATTGAATATAAAAAAAGGTACCGTTATTTCGAATGGCTCTTATTTGAATATTCTGGAGCATCTGGCAATTGTACAAGAACCGGCTTTAAAGAAGGTGATTGGTAAAATCATCAGTTTTAACTGACAGTAACAGTCTGGGTAAATAACAATATTAATTTTTTTTATCGTATGGCACTTGACACATTTATATTTAAATTTACATATATTTTGTATAAAACATTATACATATGTTTACAAACGAACATCTAACTTGTTTATATAGTCTACCGACAATGAAGTCGCCATTAGGAAATCCTCTGGCAAGTTAATGATCTTGTGGGACACTGTTTTGTGATTTAACAGATGGTTTGTGGTTGTGGATTTTTTCTCACTGTTGTTAAGTCCTCCTTGTTAGGTCCTACACCTTGTTGCAAGGACCTTGCCATCGGCGTAACCAAACTTTCTTGATCTGGTTTCTAGTATATCAGTGATGTACAGGCTAAAGAGAAGAGGATCTACAATAAATCCCTGAGGCAGTCCATTCTTCAGTTTTCTTGGGGTGCTGATATCAGTTTCCAACAGTTGATTCGATCGGTCGGCTAGTATGCTGTTGAATATTTCAACAGTGGGTTTACAGGAGATTGTACGGAGGAGCTTATATATCATGCCTTCTCTCCAGGCTGTATCGTAGGCCGCTGTTAGGTCTATAAATGCGGCTGCAGTTTAAAGTTTTCTCTAGAACCCTGCCTCAATAAACGTGGTGAGTGAAAGAACCTGATCTAAGTAGCTTCTTTGCGGTTGGAAACCTGCCTGATCCAACCGGTATTGATTCAAGTACTTTGGACTAATTCTGTTTTAGATAAGTCGTTCTAGTTGCTTGAACGTCGCCGATAGTAGGGCTATTGGTCTGTAGTTTTTAGGGTTGTTATAATTTAATTTCCCTGGTTTTAATATGGCAATGACCTTTGAGCGTTTGAGTGAAAACTGTGAAAAAGTGGGCAATCCATTTTCTCGTATATTTGCCGCTGTTAATTAAGAATTCGTAATGAATATTGTCAAAACCTGGGGCTGTAAGTAGTTTTACATAGCTTTACATCCTTGAGAGCTATAGCGACTTTTTCGCAAGTAAAAGGGCAGGAAGTATTTGGTTTCTGTATTGGAAAATTGTAATTTTAAAGTTTTAAGCTCTGGTTTTATCTGGATTGTGTGTGGCTTGTCTTTAGGGGCCCAAGATGTCGATACCATCTGTGAGGCAATAGTGTTTGGGTTAACTGTTGTTTTGTTCCTTGTTGTGGGAGTTTCACTTCCCAATTTTCTTAGTTATGTCCATGCTTGCCTACTTGATGTTTAAAAATTAATACCTTCTACATTTTCTGTCGATTTTTGTTTGTGTCGCTGCATCTAGGCTATAGAGCAGTTCATCGGCTAATTCTTGATAGTCGCTTTCAAGGAAATTTTGGTACAGTTCTTCGCTGTTATGGGACCAACCAGGAATATATTCTTTTTGATAATCTTTTGGTAAATGCTTATTACTACTCCAACAAATCTTCTGTAATTTCTGATGGTAGGCAGTATCTAGTTTAGAATTTTGTCCAGTTCCGTCGAAAAGCTATCAACACAGCTTTTTTAGATTCCACCGTAGGCGAGGGATGGATGTAATTATAGAAATTTGGGTTCCTGCTTCTATGATCACTGGTCAGGGTTGGCTCTGTGGGAAGTCGTCCATTACGTTTAAAACTTTTCACCTTTAAATGCTCCATGTTTTTGACACAGTAGATAAAAGAAGTTTAATAATGAATTGCATTTATTTTTTGATTGGTTAACATCTCTTTTCGAATACAAAAACAAAACTGTTAGAATGTTTATACAACTGCAATTCGTCAGTAAGCTATTTTCTTATTGATTAAATTAAAGGCTTAAATTCATCGATTTTGTTTATGTGAGTAGAAAAGAGACGTACTATAAAAAATAATTCTTAAATAATGTCATCTGTCGAAAGATCTAGCGGATGGACTGTAATTACATTCCTTATCCTTGTAGTATAAATAATATTTCGATCATAAACGAATGATAATTTATCCATCGATTTCTCGTATAATTAATCACAAACATTTTTACGCGTATAGTTTTCTATAATAGCTAATTCTTCCGCTATAAGTAAAGATGATGTTGTTTATTTTTGTTAACCGCATACCTACATAAACCGTTCGTAGATAATCCGCGTATTCAATTTCTTTTATTCGTAAGCAATAAACCTACTTAAGCTGAGGTGTGTCTCAAGAGATCTCTCCAACGAACAATAAAAAGCGAACGGCGGTGTGTACCTAGATTATTAAGAAGTGTTGTTTTTATTTAAATGTAATATAATTAGAGTTGCCCTGGAAATAGTATATAAAACTAAGCTTTTACGTTCTATTAGGCTTACCAATAGCCTGTTTCAATGGAATAAACAGATTATAGAAACAGAAAATATAAATCAGTTTAATATATTTTACTGGTTTTATAAATAAATTATAGAGAAATAATATAACAATAAATTTTGCTTTGATTTTGAATTTCTGATCTTTTGTTTCAATTATTATCACTCTTGCTAATACAAACCATTTCTAAAAAAAGTTTTTTTATTCTACAATCACTCTTTAGCCCAGGCTGGTTATACAAAAATCATCGATTTCACGGCAAAATTTTTCGCAGATATCTGAAGCTTTTAAGACATAGGTGGGGGTTACTAGATGACGAATAGATGAAAAAGTACTCGTATTTTTACCTTGCGTTTTTTTTAATCAATAATTTATGGTCACAATTTGATTTTTTGTCTATAAGTTTTTTCCCTTATATTTTAAATAAACATATTTATATAATTTTTTTATATCAAGAATCTTTATTTTCCCGTTTTTTAAATTAAAATTGATTAATAATTTACGAGATATTTGCAAAAAACAGTTTTTTTGCACTAATTTATAAATTTTATTATTTTTTTTTATTAACAAAATAAAATAGTAATAATACATTTGAACATAGAGGAATTATCGTCTTTTAAATTTGTGCGAAATTTCCTCTCGATCGGTCAAATAGTTTAAAAATTATTTAATTTATATTTCCCTGAGCTAAGTATTTAAACTATTGAACTTGCTCATTTAATAATGCTAGACACATTTAGCAAATTTCATAGGATTCTTTAATACTTAAACTATCTCAGAAGTTAAATGTATGTTGCGTTTTCATCGAAATTATTTACTAAATAAACGTTTGAAAAAGGAATATGTTTTTTCCTTATAAACAATTGTAATAACTTCTACATTTTTTAATCTACAGACTTGTACGTACAACCATTTATAGCTGGTAAAAAACTCACATTAAAAAAACTTTCTATGATCAATAGGAACGAAGTTAGGGAATATTTAAAAAAAATCATATCTCCATTTTTTATAAACATTAAGAAGTAAAATTTGCACAAATTTGAATGAAAATCTAAACTTTATATTAAAACTTATAGCTATAAAATTCATCCAATTTTTCGAAACTTACAGCCCTTCAAAACGAAGATACTTTCGAAAGATTGACATAGAAAAGTGGAGGGGATAACTGTTTCAGCTCCGATTTTTTTTTTCGAGATCGGAACTTCAAATTGAAACACGTAGAAAAATATACATTATCTCAGCTTCACTTGCAGCTAGAAGCCTCTTTTTTTAATCTTGGATAGCATGTCGATATGAATAACTACGTAGTTTTCACTGGTCGGAAAATATGAGAAACCTCGGAAAAATTGAGTCCATTTGAAATTCACCGTAAAAACTTACTTTTTTTAATTTGGCTGGAGAATAGTCTGTCGCAGTATTAATAATGATGACAAAATTTTTACCCCCCGGAAATCTCGGAAAATCCCGGAAAATCAACATAAATATATTTTTTTTCATTTTATATCAATGATGCCACAGACTGCCACAGACTGCCACAATCCCCAGATAATGGCTGCAATCAATCTTTGTAGCAATTCCCAAAAAACCAAGTTCAACAACTTGCTCAGACCACCGAACAATAGCTTTAATGAGTCATACACTTAAAACATTTTTGAAAATAATTCACAGCAGAATTGTTAAAACTCTTGAATATGAGATTAGTGACACACAATTTGGCTTTAGAAATGGTATGAGTACAAGAGATGCTTTGTTCGGCTTGAATGTGCTGGCTCAGAGATGCATGGACATGAATCAGGATATGTACTTATGTTTTGTAGACTTTGAAAAGGCATTTAATAAAGTTCAACATAAAAAGCTTGTAGATATATTAAAAAGCAAAAATATTGACAGTCGTGATCTGAAAATTATATCTAATTTATATTGGAATTAAACTGCCAAGGTAAGAGTTGACAGCCAGTACACCGAAAATATCAAAATACAGAGAGGAGTCCGCCAGGGTTGCGTGCTGTCCGCACTACTTTTCAATGTCTACAGTGAAGCGCTATTTCAAGAAGCGCTCTCAGACTCAATAGAAGGTATATCTATCAATGGAGAAGTTTTGAATATCTTACGTTTTGCAGACGATACAGTAATAATTACGGGTAACAACAATGATTTACATAACCTAATGCAACGCCTTAATGAACGCTGTCATGAGTACGGACTGAAGATGAATTTAAGGAAAACTAAATGCATGATCATGACTAAATCTGCACATGCAAATATCCAATTGACTATTGAAGATACTGCAATTGAGAATGTTAATAACTATAAATATTTAGGAACATGGATAACATCAGATGTAGACCAAATCAAAGAAATTAAGACACGTATTGAAATAGCACGTACATCATTTATTAAACTTAAAAAGTTTCTTTGTTGTCGGGATATAAGGTTAGAACTACGCCTGAGAATGCTTCGATGTTACGTGTTCTCTACTCTTCTTTATGGTCTGGAAGCTTGGACACTCAAACAAGTTCATCTGAATAAGCTGGCCGCCTTTGAATTTTGGTGTTACAGAAGAATCCTACGAATATCATGGATTCAAAGAATGTCAAACATGGAAGTAACTAGAAGGATAGGAAATGAGGCGGAAATAATATTAACTATTAAAAGACGAAAACTTGAGTACTTGGGACATGTGATGAGAGGGCAAAAATACGCATTATTACAACTTATTATGCAGGGCAAAATCCGAGGAAAGCGAAATGTGGGAAGACGAAGAATATCCTGGCTTAAGAACTTAAGGGAATGGTTTGAATGCAGTAGTGCAGAACTTTTTAGAGCGGCAGTCAACAGAGTCCGCATAGCCATGATGATTTCCAACCTTCGATAGAAGATGGAATTTAAAGAAGAAGAATCAATGATGTAATAAAACTTATATATTTTATATTATTTTATAATAATAATTATTATTACAATATAAGCGAGGGCAGAGGAATTAAGTCCCTATTATGCCCAAAAACAAAGAAATTTCATTAATCACCTACTAGTAAATAACAAAAATTACAAATTAAAGAAATAAAATTACAATTTTATGGTTTAAAAGAAAAACAATATTTTAACTATAATATAAAACGGTCAAGTCTGTTTTTGAAAGAGTTGGTAGAGGGAGCGGAGACAATGTTATCGTTAAGGTTATTCCAGCACTCAAAAACTGTCTTTGGAAGAAAGTTCTGTCTTGGTCTTGTAGAAAAATTTTCTTTCTTTAGTTTATACTGATGACCTCTGAGGCGTTCATCTTGATTTATGATAAATATTTTATCGAGGTTTCCAAAATTGAATTTTAGTATTTTAAATGTTGTAATTAAGTCTCCACGTTGTCGGCGAAGTTCAAAAGTAGTTAGGTTAGCCATACTAAGTCTTTCTGCATAAGACGGTCTTCTCGGTCCCAAAGAAATTCGAGTGGCTTTTCTTTGAACGTTTTCCAACAAAGTCTTGTCTCGAACCAGATCAGGATACTACGTTGGTCCAGCGTATTCAAGTATGGGTCTTACGTACAGAGTGTAAAGTTTACAGAATGATTGCATTGAAACTCTCGAAAAACACCTCCGAATAAGATACAGTCTGGAGTTTGCACGTTTACAAATAGAGGTAATATGGTCGGACCAAGTTAGGCTGCTGTTCACGATAACACCAAGATCGTTATACGAAAACACAGATTCTAATGGCTGCCCGTTAACAAAGTACGGCACAAGTGGGTTATTTTTACCAATTCGAAGCACTACACATTTTTCCGCGTTTAAGGGTAGTAACCACTGGGAACACCAAGTTAAAATAGAGTCCAAGTCCATTTGGAGGGTTAGCTGGTTTGTGATTGGATTGGCATATATTTTTGTGTCGTCAGCGTAGAACGATATTTTACTTGAGACATAATAAGGAATATCGCTGGTGTAAACCGTAAAAAGCAGAGGTCCAAGGACAGAACCCTGAGGCACTCTACTTTCCACTAACCTGTCCTGTGAGAAAGATTCGCCTACTCTAACTTTGTAATATCGATCTGTCAGGAAATCATCTATCCAACGAAGTAAAGTACCGCGAACTCCGAAATGTTCTAGCTTATGTAGAAGTCTGCGCTTAGGTACACGGTCAAAGGCTTTAGAAAAATCTAGATAAACAACGTCGACCGGCTGCGAACTGTTAAGGGATGACGTCCAGTCGTTCACACAATGTAGGTGATTGGTTAGAGTAGAGCGACCAGAGACAAATCCATGTTGTTGTGTTGGAATAACATGTTCCTGGAGAAGAAATTTAGACATCTCCTCGGAAATAATGGCTTCCACAACTTTGGCAACTACTGGCAGCAAGCTAATCGGTCGATAATTGTTAGGGTCGAGTTTGTTGCCTTTTTTACAAATAGGGGTAATGGAAGCTAATTTACAACTAGGGGATAAGGAGTTCTGGATGAAAGAAGTTTACATAATTAACGTTAAGGGTATTGCAAACGTGTCTGCGCACCTTTTTAACAGTTTTGGTATTAAACCATCTAAACCAGGTGAAGCGGAGGTGCGAAGTTTAATTAAGTGTTGTTTGACATGATCCACTATGAATTCAACTTGCTGTAAGGATGCGCCGACACAATTACAGTTAATAGCAGGTAGATAACCGTCATTTAATTTTTTAGTAAAAACATGTGAAAATACTAAAGAGAGAGTTTTGGAAGATTCTTTGTCAGAAGAGCATAAAGTCTGGTTGGGTTTTTGAAATAGCAGAATGGAAACTTTAGATGACATGGAGGAACGTATATATTTATAGACTTTTTTAATAATTTACCACTTTCAATAACATTTGCTTCAAAATTTTGTCTTAGGGTTTTTAGAGATGTTTTTAAGTTATTTGAAAATCTGTGGTGGCTTTGGAAATCACTAAGAAGCCCAGGTGTGTTTAAATTTTCGCCATAGATGTCGTTTGTGATTAATTTGTTTAATTGCTGTTCGATTTATCCAGGGTTTAAGGTTGTTTTTATAACTCTTACGAAAAGTAGTATTTGTAGAAATTATATTGGACTTTATCGAGAAATCAGTCCACATTAATGAGGGGTCGTTTAAGTCTGCAAAAAATAAATGCCAGTCGATTTGAGAGAGTTCAGTGTCAACTTCAGAAAAGTCGGTTAGTAGCATATGTTACAATGTTATTTTTGCGGGGTAATATTTGATTAAACTAGATGTGAGCCGTTATAACTACATGATCTGACTTTCTTATAGGAGAACTGACTTCGAGAGATGAAATCAGCTGTTCGTCATTAATAAGCACTAGATCTAAAGTAGAAGGTTGGTTATTTTTCCTAAATCTAGTAGGTTCTGTAATGAGTTGTATCAGGTTTGAATTTACTACAAAGCTTTTAAATAAATTATGAGCGTTTTCGGCGTCAGATAATGAAGTTATTGGCCAGGAGATCTCTGCGAAATTAAAATCTTCAGTAATGATAAGATGATTACCAAGAGATGATAGTTCTTCAAGTTTTGTGAAGAAAACATTATCGTGTGCAAATAGTGTATTAGGTGGAAGATATATACATACTAAATTAAGGCAAAAAGAATTTTTAGTAACAGATAACTGAATTGCATCTATTCCAGTAGTATCTATTAGCTTAATGGTAATTTTGAAAGTTGTGGTAATAATATTGGATAAATAAATGCATACACCGCCATCCACACGATTTTCTCTGTCTTTACGATATATTGTATATACATTTATATTAACAGAGGAGTCAGGAATTGTGGGTTTAAGCCAGGATTCGGCAATACAGATAATGTCCGGTTTAAGAAGTTGCACTGTGCATACAAATTCATCAAACTTAGCGGAAAGTGAATCTAAATTAGTATATAGAAATAGCCAGTCATTAAATTTGTATTATTAAATTAAATGTAAATGTAAATGTAAATTAAATTTATATTATTATTTTAAAAGGTATACGTACAGTAAGTACGAGGAGGGTAAACACATTTATTTATGTTTTTAGATCTAAATATCTCCAATGATCACAGAGTATACCGTCCTTGTGTCCCTACATTTTATATATATTCATGTGAATAGGAGAAAGGTCATCTATATAATAGAAAACCGGTAATATATCTTAGTATGCGTAAAAAAGGCGGGATGAGTAGCAACTGTCACGCTTCAAAATTTTGTCACAATAGTCCCTAACTTCGTTTCTATAGGATTTTTTTAATGTGAGTTGTTTTACCATCATTTATAGATCATTTTTTAAATAAATACTATGTACAAACTAAACTTTTCCTTAAGCTTCCTATTCTCCTGAAGTAAATGTTACATTCTTTGTCTTTGGGTACGTGTGGACCCAGTGGATGAAACTCATACCTGTTGTGAATTAAATTCCAATTTTTTTTAATAATTCGTAGAAGCTTTTTTAGTTTCATGTTATCGATGTATCAAAACTTAAAATATTTTTTTTTGTAATAAAAAAATATAATAAAACTTTATATTCAATTAAAATTATATATCTATTCAATGCAACTTTTACAAAAGATATTTGAATGATCAGGACAAATAAACCTCTTACATGCTTGACATCTTGTACGAGATTTTCTGTCTTTTTCCCATCCGCAGTCTTTACACCTTCCACGTTTTGGACTTTCATTTACATTTCCACTTGTTCCAGCTACTGCATGTAAATTTATTTTGCTTTTTTGTGGAACGTTTGTTGTCATTCGGGTAGTTCGCATTTTCTGTTAAATTATATGCCAATTCTTTTATAAAAAGCCTTCTTTTATTTTGTTTGTTCCTATTATATTGAGGATTTACATGCATATATTATAAACATATGCGTTAATCACTGCCAAATCTAAAATATTATAAACTAAGCAAAGTGACCACCTTCTAGTTCTTCTTTTGCAAAGTATAAGCTGACGCTAATTTATCTGCTGTATCTACACCTCCTTTGGTTCTTTGTATTCTAAAATAATGTCTGGTTTCTTATGTTCTTGCAATGACACCTGGTCATCTAAATGTATTGAGGACAAAAGAATAACAGATTTACCCTTTTTAGGACTATATGAAACTAACGTCATATTCTTCTGAAACCCAAAAATTCATGATAGGGCTTCTTTACTTTTATTTGGTAAAAATTTAACTGGAATAAAAGTTTTGTTCTTTCGTAATGTTCCAATTAGTGTTAGTTTGCGTTTTAATAATTCAGTCGCTAAATGGTAGTCAGTAAAAAAAATTATCCGTGGTTATGTTTCGCCCAGATTTCTAAACACCTTTTATAAGTCGTAAAACCATATTTCAGTACGAATATCTCGGAGTTACACTAAGCGAAGACGGGAGAGACGACAAAGATATAACAAGAAAAATAGGAAAAGGAAAAAACATGATAAAAACACTACATCCGATCCTGTGGAATAAAACTTTAACTAAGAAAACAAAGAAAAATATATATCAGGCTATGATTCAGCCGGTGCTGACGTATGGGTCAGAAGTGTGGGTCTTTAACAAGAATATGTCACAAAAACTCCTCTCAACGGAAATGATGTACTGGAAAAGATGTTCCGGGTTAACTTTGTTTGACCACATAAGAAATGAAAACATAAGAGAGAGAATGAAAGTAAAGAACACAATAATGGATACGATAGCCGAAAAACAATTAAAATGGTATGGACACCTGAGACGCATGAACGAAGAAAGGATACCACGAAAGGTTTGGAACTGGAGACCTACACAGAGAAATAAAAGAGGAAGGCCAAGAAAGAAATGGATATCCAATATTTATATAGAAATGGAAAATAGAGGTCTTCAAGAAGGAGACTGGGCCGATAAGAAATTATGGCGATTGGGATGCGAGAAGCGACAAAATTAAAGTTGCAAACACACATATATAAATATATATATATATATATATATATATATATATATATATATATATATATATATAAAACCACATTTCTGTCCTGATGTATGTCACAGGGCTGATTTTCTGTTTTTCCTGTATACACTTCTGCACCATACACATACGAGATAAAAGTCATAATTTAATTCCATATTTTCAACGTGATTTTGTTGGAATATACTGTCTGAAGGTACACTTACATCTAAATGGTAGGTACAAGTTGTTCGTCGACGGTGAGGCTTTCATAGGGAACAAACATTTTGGGAAGTTGTGCTACAAATAAATCAAAAAAACTTCTAATTGGAGCTAACTTGTCGTGCATCTGTCGAATAGGTCTATCCTCTTTATTATCAAATCGCAAAAAGCGGCTGATGTTACAAAATCGTTTCAGAGACATAGTAGCTCTAAAAATGGGCCTACCATCAGAATTGCTCCAAAGTTCCTGCAGAGATTCTCCGGCACCTTTATGAACACCAGCCAGAAGAAGTAAACCTTGAATAAAAATGCAAAATTTCAAGTTAATTTATTTTATAACTGTAATGAAAGTATTTACCTATAAAAGCTTCTAACTCTTCCAGTGATATTTCTTTTACAGTTAACATTTTTTCATTACATATGCGACCACGTTCTCTGTTAGTTTCCACTAAGAGTAAATTGAGCATTTCATCAGTGAAAAACAATCTCATTGAAGATATAGGTTCATCGGTAATTCGTTAAGTGGCATATCTGGTGGGACCTGGCACAGGATTTAGTATATTGATGGATCCAAACAATATACAACGCATTTAGTAAAACCCACAAATTTAGTAAGAAAATATGTGTAGCATTTGAGCCACTACTTATCTTACACGTGACTGAGGTGGTGGATATTTGTTCCAAACTGTCCAATTCGCGAGCAGTATATTTTTAATCTTTTTGTTCAGGAATTTTTAGTTCATTTTCCGTATTATCGCTTTCATCTTTGTCATTATCAACCGTAAATATATGATCTTTCTTAGAAAATTCTTCATCACTAGTGACGGTTTTTCACAAATGATTGTACACCACACTCTCAATTCTAAACTTCAAGCGATCAAGTCTGGTACAACACTACTTCACAAACGCTTCCGAAAATAGAACCCATAACATTTAATCACCCTCCTCAGAAAAATAAATAAATCACGTACATTTGGAAACAGTTGTGGGTACAGGTGGACCCATAAACAACAGATGTGTTTCTTTCATTTCAACGAAATCAAAACTGATATTTCAAGACGTAAATACGTTAAATTGTATATAAACCTTATCTTAAGGATATCATGAAACATCACGTCTCAAATTTACGATATAATAAATATATGAACATTTGAATTTTACTACTGGGTCCAGGCGTACCCAATGCAAATGTTAATAACCATTCTGAAACTAAAAGTAGATTTCTACTTAGTTTTTTATATCGAAACATATATTTTTTTATTATTTAAAACATTTATACCACATCAACCACGCAGGATTATTAATGGGATGACAAACACAATAGTTTTATTACAATTATGTACATTAAATAGTAAAATACAATTTGATGTCTCTCAAATAATTTAATACATTTAAATTTTTTCTGTCACGATTAATTTTAGGTCGTCTAGAATTCCATTCATTCTTCTTTGATTTTCGAAACATGGGCAATCAAGCAAGAAGTGTTTCACTGTCATTGAAGTGGAGCAGTTATTGCAAATTGGCGGTGGATCTTTACTGATTAAAAATTTGTGTGTGACAGCAGTATGACCAATTCTTAAATGGTTTATAATTACTTGATCTCGTCTACTTGTAGGGTTATTCAAAGAGCTGTTCACCTTTGGGCATATTGGGTTTAATTTGGTTACTGAATTTTCCCAGTAATTTTGCCAAATGCTATTCCAATGATTTTAATCAGATGTTTCATGTCACTATAAGGATATTTTGTAATTTTTGTAGTATCTTCTAAGTTGATAAGGCTTGTAGTTGCTAGTTAATCTGCTTTTTCATTTCCCCAGAAACTTATATTTATATTATATTTTCCAGGTGGTTTCCAAAAATCGGAAAATCCTTTTTTGCTTATTCCTATGCAGGATCCACTTAATTATATTATGATTATATTTTTAAATAAGTTTTTATTTTGGATCATACCAATATTGATTCCGTTTTGGCTAAATGACTAATGTCTATGCTAGTAAAAAAAAACAATATGTCCTGCCTAAACGTGATTACATTACGTTACAAAAAAGATTATTAATTATAAACCACCCTTGGATAACCTGGATTTATAATACTCATACCGCATACATTGTTATTATTTAAATTGGTTATAGATTTATTATTTCTCTTTTATTTCATTTAATAACTAGTGTAACAATTCCTGTTATAATTGAAATATTGAAAAGTTTCCTATAAAATGCGACGATTTTTAGAGCTCATATAACAATTTCAATAAATATTTTGCTTTTTGCTCTACGTTTCAATTCGAGCACATTCTATTCGTCACTCCAAATATATTTTTCTGTCTATTCGAGGCAATGTTTTCAAATATTTGTACTTCAGTTAGGGATTTGTAAGCATGTTATAAAGAATAATTGAATTCGTGATGTAATTTTTTTTTTCATTTGTGCATAGTATTGTGCGATGTGCGAATCAATGTGAATACAACATAAGTATTACCACCGTGTGGTATTTAAAACCGGTACACAACCTGCTGCATCATCTTCGTACATTCACATGATTTCAATGGGAATCCATCTTCCTTTGCCATGTGGTAGACCGTATGTTCGCAATTTAAAACTGTTTTATAATGGTGTATTTACTTCGAAAGATATCTATATATTTTTCTAGTTGTACTTGTACACACGTTTTATAGATATAGTAAGTATTAGGGGGCGGCAATAAATGTCCACACAACATTTTAAAAACAAACCAAAATAAAAAGAATTCCTCGAAGAACTACAAAATTGTGCTTAATATTTGTAAAATAGTCAACATAGGGCCAGAAATTAAAATGACTGACAACATGCGGATTGTCTGATAGAATTAAAAGATGTTTCAAAGAAAGAAAAAATAATGCTGAATAAATATAAACTAAGAAGCCTGAAAAACTCACTAGTTTGTACAAACTGAGATTCGATGAAACGTCTCAAATTATTAAAAAAGCAGCTAGCCAAAACGATGAGAAATTAGAAAATGCTGCTGGAAGATTCGACGGACTTTTCATATAACAAGTATGTAATCAGAACAACGAGAAATTTGAAGAACTTTCAAGAACATTCTATTAGGTAAAAGAGAAGATCAAACAGTTAGAGACCATGATAACCAATCAAAAAGTGCTACCACCGGTTAATGCAGTAGTTTTTGATCCTGTAGTGAAAGAGGAATCAGCTAGAGATGAAATGACAGCATATGGGATTTAAATTGCCACCATTTGATAAAAAGTCTTCTTGGTGCATATACCTTAGAAAATTTGAAGCTATTGCGACAGAAAATCATTGAACAGAACAAGCAAGGCTGTTTCCTTGATTGCTACTCTACGAGATGATGCTGCTGATATCCTAAGATTGATTACTAAAGGCCAAGAAAAATGTTACCTTGTTCACTCGACTTGACAAACGTTACAGAGATGCCCATCTACAACAAGTCTACAAGGCACAACTTAGATGTACAATTCAACGAGCAAGTGAAAAATTTGCAAGAGTTTGAAGCAGATGTTGCTCTGGCACATCCGGATACACCAGACAACATCCAGACAACAAGAAGTTGTTGTAGATACCTTCATCAATGTGTTGAGAGACAGTGAACTACAAAACACTCTACAACTAGCAAGAATAAAAGTTTTAGATGAAGCGCTCGACATTGCTTTGGAACACGAAACAACTAGTCAAGCTTCACGGAGCTATCGAGTATGAACCTCTGAAGAGAACGTCGAACAAAACGATAAATGTCTGGAGTAAATCGTATCGAAAGTAGTTTGTAACACGACGCTAAAGAGACGTGAACTCAGGTGTTAAAATGGTGGCGACATAGGTTACATTTGCCGTAGATTGCAAAAAAAATAAAACAACAATCAGAAAGCTAGAACAAATCGAACACTGGGCTGAAAAAGTCATTCAAATGCTGAAGCTCAGTCAAGACGACCATGCAGTGCAAAATGTAATCACAATCAATTTGTTTTAAATAAATATGTTTATATAAACTAATTTATCAATACATTTATTAATATTAATATTGTTTTAATACTAATATATTTAGCAAAAAACAATTAAAACTTTCACGGCTAATGTTGGTTATTATATTATATTAATAAAAATAAGAATTTAACCATTAACAATTTTGTAAATAAGAATACCTTATCTCTTTGGATATTTCAATACTAATCTTCGCGTTTAATCACTTTACTAGAAAACCTGGAATTCATATCCGAAGGTACTATTCGTTGCAAGATAATTAGGATGGATTTTTAGTAATATAATGGGTATAAAGATGCCGGCTTTAGCCACGTGCCGCGTCTGTTCAGTTAACATTCGAAACTTAACTTGAAAGGATGAAGTTATTACAAACAAAAACAATTTTTTGTTTAGTACGTTTTTGATCGCATGTAATTTACGGCTAGTCGGTGTTTCCGCGTCTACAGCAGTAATTAGCGTCTTGAATACTTCTTTTGCGAATTATATGCAGTGCGTGAGTGATTTTTTATTCCATATACCTACGAACATATACGTACCTTTCGCTTGTGCCCGTTTTGTTGGATTGTTTGTGATAGCATTATCATCAACATCATCAAGTTTTACAACGGTACTGTTGCATACAGTCAGTAAGTCTGTCTATTCACCAAGAGAGAAGACTATTGTCCTGAATGTTCACGATGCTCGGATTTCTCAGAATCCCACGAACACTGTTCGCAACATAGTCGAAAATTGTGAAAACATGACTGGCGTAGGGGAGTCAACTATATATAGGTTCCTATCAGAAAGAAAAAACATGGTATAGCAAATTCAAACACAAACGAACACTTAAAGAGAGGGAAAAAAACCTATTGAAACTGATGAATTTGCCATAAATGGTATTCGAAGAAAAATTCATGGATTTTAAAAGAAACAAATTTCCTGTGGAAGAAATTAGACTGAAAATCACTTTTGATTGACCGGGAGGAGATAATAAGTTGGAGAAGAAATTATTTAAGATCCATACGAAAATTCCGGGCTGAAGGAAGGCCAATCTTATACCAGGGTGAAACGTAGGTAAACTCAGGTCATACCCTAAAAAAAATTGGTCAGATAAAAATATATTAAGCTCCAGGCAAGTATTTAAAGAAGGTTTGTCTACTAGTATCTCCCTACCTTCTGGTAAAGGCAGTAGATTAATAATTTCTCACATTGGCAGCGAAAAAGGATTTGTTAAGCATGGTTTGTTGGAATTTCAGTCCAAAAGCACAAAAGACTATCACTAGAAGATGACAGCTGATGTTTTCGAAGAGTATTTTAAGCAGATGATTGAACACATACCACCAAATTCAATTATAGTATTAGATAATGCACCTTATCATTCACAACTAGTAGAAAGACTTCCAAAGACTGCGTGGAAGAAACACTATATTCTTGACTGGCTGCGGAATAAGTATCTGCCTTAAGAAGACGGAATGGTAAAAGCAGAACTTTTAAAAATTGCTCGGCAACACAAATCTAAGTTCAAGAAATACGTAGTTGACAAAATGGCGGAAAGGCGAAATATCACAGACCTTAGACTTCCACCCTACCACTGCGAAATAAATACAATTGAACTCATTTGGGTACAAATGAAAAGTTATGTGGCTAGAAAAAATACGTCATATAAAATACAAGCTGTACGTGAATTGTTATACGAGTCTTTACAACATATTACAGAACAAAACTGGAAAGATGTAGTAAGACATGTAATAGAAGAAGAACACAAAATGTGGGATCTTGATAACATAATTGATGCGACCGTAGAGACAAAACCGCTAATTATTAACTCTCAAAACGACTCGGATTCCGAAGTTGATCCTATTTATTTTGAATTTGAATAGTTTTCTAATTGTAATTATATAAGGCAAGTAATAGTAGTCAAAATGTTCAATGTGCTTTTAAATGTATCCATTTTTTTCAAATCCTGAGAAAACTAAAAAGCAGTTTTAAAAAATTTAAAGGCAGAATGAAATATTTATTAGAATAAATAAAAAGTTTCTTTTGCATGCAATTATTTTCAAATTGTACTAAATTTTTTCTTTTATTTTCACCCCTGTTACATAACATATTAAAATAAACATTGTAGAAGTTTTCAGGGACTTTTTGCCCTCAATAATAATGTAATCTTTCATTCTGCGTTTAAATTTTTCAAAAATATTTATTAGTTTTCTCCGGATTCGAAAATAATGGATACATTTAAAACACATTGAAAATTTTTCCAGGCGACATTTGGCGCCTTTACTCTTAATTAAATAAATGTATTTTTTACAAATGGCAAGAAACTTTTTATTTTTGAATAAATTTAAGAAGTTGTATTAAAACAAAAATACAATTTACATAAGTACAATTTAAAAAATATATTTATTTAGTTCAAATAAATGTTTCAATCATATACTCTACCACACTGGTCGGTCATCTGTTACCAAAATACCTTCGTAAGTGGATATCCAGATCAAGAGATAAAATGAAGAATCGAGATAGCCCGCACGACATTTTTAAAAATGAGGTCATTCTTCTGTAATGGTAACTTCCAACTTCAACTTCGAAATCGCATGGTTAAATGCTACATTTGGTCAGTCCTCTTATACAGTGTCGAAGCATGGACATTAAAAATATCCACCATTAATCTTCTGGAGGCCTTTGAAATGTGGCTGCAAAGACGTATACTAAAAATTCCATGGACGGCTATGCTGACAAATGCGGCAGTCCTTGAGAGAGCAAATGCTGCTCGCGAGCTGCTTGATAACATCAAATGTAGAAAGATGGCCTATTTTGGACACGTAGTAAGGGGAGACCGATATAATATTCTTCAACTTATTAGGATGGGTAAAATCGAAGAATTGGTAGAAAGCAGGCCTCTTGGTTGAAGAATATCAGCGAGTGGACAGGAATAAAGAAAACTGAGCAACTCTTTAGAATAGCTCGAGACAGAGACAGTTTCGCCATGTTAATCGCCAACGTCAAGGGGACTTAATAGGGCACGTTAAGAAGAAGAAGCGGATTATAAGGTTGACTGCTGTATTGTATTCCTTCAGATACAAGGTGGGTTAGTCGAAAACATCTTAAACCGTCAGTTTCAGGTTGGTTTTTACTATTATATCGTATTACCTATCCTCTCTGTATTTCAGTTCTCTAATTAGGGTTAAACTTGTAGTGAGCTATCGACAAATTGGGAATCTATTATACATCGTTTTATCCTTAAATAGCACATAATTCGAAGGGGATGGTTTGTTCAAAAAAATTACAAATGAAAACAAGTGTTTATTTTTGCCTAATTTGCCACAACAAGTAGAGTTTGCGATACCTATTTTTAACTTTTTCAATTTTGCCATAAATTGTTGATAACAAATTATGTGGCAAAACAAAACATTTAGGTTTTTGTTTCAAATGACATAAGATGTCCCTTTATTTGTATTAGGCAGTTGTATTTTTTAGGGGGTTATTCTAGATTTTTGTGCATCCTTGTATGGTGCTTCTTTCGCTTATTAGATGCTGGTGATGTAAATGTTTTCTCCCTCAGTTGCATCACAATTCGTTTCGAGCATGTCATCACGTTTGTTAACTTATATTATCACGACTATTATTATATTAAATATTAAAATATATTCCAAGCATAAAATAACGTTTTAAATATCGAATAAACAAACTAATATATCTTAAATTTAAAAGAGAAAACCACTCACTGCATGTACATCAATTCCTAAATTTTAAATTAACATTTTCTTTTTTTCTCACCATGAAAGTCATCATAGAAAGTTCAGGTTTAATCACTAACCATAATACTTTTCGTAAATTGATGTGTCGTCCAAATTATTATCTGAAGTGGATATTGTAATCATCGTTGACCATTAGACACGCTGAATGGCTATTTTCTTTTTTATTTAATTAAAATAATCTGATCTACTTCTTATCTTTTGGGTACATCTAATGTTTCATTACCAAGAAAATTATTAGTGGAAAAAGGTTCTGCTAGAAAATGTTGCAAATATTTAAATATTGTTGTATGTTTATCTGTACTATTGTTTATGTGTAAGTTTAACCTTTAACTACAGGCGCCTCTCCATTAGTCATAACTACGTGCGCGGTGTATTCTGTACACCACCGACTAAAAACGCAAATAAAAGCCACAACTAGGTATTTTTAGTACATATATTGTATATAATAAATGTAGGCATATATTTAAGAGAATGTCTTAACATAAAAAATAATACATAACGAAAATATAAAGATTAGCAACAAATATAAGAACAAAAACTCAACCACTTCTTTTTCTCTAAAAATAACCTTCTTGAGATTCTTGTATATTAGCTTAACATTAAAAATATTATAAAACTAGTATATAAATCTAAAAACTAGGAGTAAATAATCATTCACAAATGAACATATTTGAGAATATGTGTGCTATTCACTTTCGTTTTCTTCCTCGTTTGCGTCTACTAAATTACAATTTGCACAAATTGTAACAGAGTGCTCTTTACAAACCATTCTATTACATTTGTTGCAAGATATTGTTGTAACTCTATTTTTGCTCCTTCCACAACAATGGCACCTCCCCCGTTTTTTTGCTGGTGGTTCTTCATCGTGGTCGTCTTGTACGTTTTTGTATTTCTTCAAGAATATTTTTAAATCCAGAGGTAAACTCTGTATTTCCGCCCTCTCAGAAAGATGAGGTCTTATCAATGCCAATGATAATTCTTTTAGAAAAACTCTTCTATATTTTTGAGGATTGTCGATGTTGGCAGCATTGTACAGGATCTGGCTGTTAATTCCGGCAATATTCAGGAGTTGAAAAAACAATGCCATTGGCCATCTTCGTGTTCTTCGGGATACCGAATAGGTACTGCACATTTTGTCTACAGTGTCTACGCCTCCTTTATGTGAATTATAGTCTAAAATTATCATTGGTTTTCCTGTTTCGGGATCTACTGTAGAATTACTGTGCATGGTAGATAGGAGAATGACAGCTTTATTTTTTTTTGGTGTGTAGGATACAATGGTAACTTCTTTTTGAAAACCAAAAGTGGATGATCCAATTGGTGTGTTTTTTCTTGGTAAAAACTCTGGAGGTAGTTCCCTTTTATTTCGTTTAAGTGTGCCAACCATCGTTATCTTTTCCTTCAAAAGGTCAATTGCCAACGGATAACTCGTATACCAATTGTCGCATGTTAAATTACGGTTTTTACCTTTCCAAGGTTGAAGCAGGCGATGGGTAATATCCGTTGGTGTGTTAGATTTTTTGTAGGGCCCTTCCGGTTGTTGACCACAATACACCTCAAAATTGGTGACATAAAAGGTCTGCGCGTCACATAACACAAACACTTTTAAGCCATACTTTGCAGGTTTACTTGGAATGTATTGCACAAAGTTGCATCTACCTCTAAAAGGTATCAACATTTCATCGATAGTCATTTCTTCTCCCAAGGAATAGTTGCTGCTACAGTTTTTCATAAACGTATCAAGAGTAAAGCGAATGGCAGCAAGTTTGTCAATTGATTTTCGGTCCTTTCGAGTATCTTTGTTGTCAAACCTAAGAGCAGCAAGCAAAAATAAAAATCGATCTGCGCTCATACAGGCTCGAAAGATTTCTGAGCCGGTACCATCTTTTGTCCACAATTCGAGGAAGTGTGTATGATTTTGTTTTTTAGTCCCTGCAAGAAATAATAATCCTAATAATGCCATGATTTCCTGTTTAGTCGTATCTTTAGCCCGTCTTGGCCGTTCATAATTTAATCGCATTTTTGCAATCTGCAAATTTGTACATTCAACTATATTTTCTATGATTTCATTTGTAAAGAGTTTTTCAAAAGCACTTAGTTCCGTAGTAACATCTCTCGCACAAACTGTTGGCCCAGGAAATATCTTGACAATATTTTTTGAAGGAGTTTTAGTAAATTTGCTAAGAAGAGATTTCTTATACCATTTAGTTTTTCTGTCTTTTGCTATAAAATAATCATTGTCTTCATCAAGATCTGAACTGTTTTCAATGTTACTGTTTGTGTCCGAGTCAATCGTATATTGATTTTCGTCATTCAGGTCAACTTCTGATTCAGTGTCGTGCTCCGTTTTTTCTATTAGCTCTTCGTCTGAAGTATCTGGGTCTCCACCAACATCTTCATCAGATTCTTCCTCAAATATAGCTTGAGCCATAGCTCTAAGTTCATCTTCTGAGAGTTTTTGGGGATTTCTTACTGGTACACGATCCCTGCAAAGTAAATATTTTGTAGTACCTCTCGATTTATAAACGTTACGAGAAATATATAGAGGCAACGTTTGTAATTTTTATTATTTATTTCTAATTAATATTTCAAAGAGACATGACCGTATTGCTATGGAAGAAAGAACATAAAAAAACAAGACCACAAAAACAACTAGAAGGTCGTTAAATAGTCCAATAATAGGTACTCACAAATATCCAAATAGATAACGGTATATTAAGTTATGAGAAAATGCTAAAATAAAATATTTGATCAAATGTATTATCATAAAACTAGTTTTATTATAATAAAATGAAAGTTTTATTAAAATTTTAATAACAAATTACAAATTCTTTTATTCAAAACGTTGCAAAATGTCTAGCTTTTGTTACATATAAGTCGCTATACATTAATAATGCTATTTTTTAGTAGATAAACGTAATATAAATCTCACAAAATTTACTTACATAACTAGGTGCTTGGTGTACTACATACACCACTGGTAAACTTCTCCTGAATTTTTCCAACCGTCAGTCTATCTCTGCAGCAATCAATTTTACAACTGTTGAGGTTTATAGCTGACACATCAGAGATAGGTTAGGTAGAGGGACACGTGCGCAACCAGTGCTTATCAGAAATAGCGGCCAATTTAGTGCGACTGGTGTACTGAGTACACCGTAGCCCGTAGTTAAAGGTTACGATTAAATATAACACTTTTATTGAACATTTTCTGATCTCATCCATCCTTGTAGCCATTGTCATTTGTATTGTTTTTAAGATTATCATTTTGTTTATTTATAAGTATCTTTTTGTTGTGTTGAATAAACCAAGTATCAGCCCAAATGCAGACACAATAACATACCAATTAGCTTCTTCTTCTTTTACGGCATCACAGCCCAAATTGAGCCTTGGTCTTCTTTATTTTTGCTTCACCCTTGCTTGTCTGTGGCTGATCTTCTCCGTACACGGACTCCCAAAAGGACTTGTGCATCGCTGTTTGCTGTATCTTTCCAGCGCTTTCTTGGCTTTCCAACCAGTCTCTTTCTCTGCATTCTAGCATTCAGTGCTCTTTTTGGTGGCCTATCCTCACCCATTCTTATCACATGTCCGGCCCATTGTAATCTTTGTATTCTAATGAAGTCTGATAGTGGTGCTTCCTTATAAAGTTGATAAAGCTCGTTGTTGTATCGACTTCTGAAGATTCCGTTTTCCCTCACAGGTCTCAGTATTCTCCTCAGTACTTTGCTTTCGAATGTGTCGAGTTTGCTTTTAGACGTTTCTTTCAGGACCCATGCTTCATTCCCATAGAATGCTATTAGTCAAATTAAAGTTTTATAGATTCTCATCGTTGTACTCTAATTATTATCTAATTAACTTGTGTTGTATTGCCAATGTATCCAATATATTGTAGAGTTTATTCCTTTTGACTGAGTCGTATATCTGTTTGAAGCCTACAAACACGTTGGTAACATCAATGTTAAGTTCCCATGATTTACTCAAGATCTGTTTGACTGTAAATATTTGATCCAGAGTCGATCTTTCCATTCGGAAGCCCGTCTGATACTCTCCAATAATATTTTCTGCTAGTGGTTGGAGCGATATCAATATATCGCTACGGATAAGAATGCTTCGATGTTATATTTTCTCTACCCTCTTGTATGGAGTTGAAGCTTGGACACTTAAAAAATCCAACATTAAAAACCTAGAAGCATTCGAAATGTGGTGTTACCGACGCATTTTGAAAATATCATGGATGGATCGCAAAACAAACGAACAAGTTCTCGAACAACTAGGAAAACAATGCGAAGTTTTAAATTCCATAAAGATCAGGAAATTGGAATACTTGGGGCACATCATGAGAGGTGAAAAGTACGAACTACTAAGGAACATAATGCAGGGTAAAATCAAAGGTAAAAGAAGCGTAGGAAGACGTAAAATCTCGTGGCTACGCAATCTCCGTGAGTGGTTTGGATGCAGTTCAATTGAACTATTCAGGCGAGTAACCAATAAAATTATAATTGCCAGAATGATTTCCAATCTCCGATAGGAGTGGAACTTGAAGAAGAAGAAGTGGTTGGAGCCGCTAGTTCATAATATACGTGAGGACTTTATATGCTGTACACAGTAGAGAAATTCCATGGTAGTTTTTACACTGGAGTTTGTCTCGTGATTTTATAGATTGGCATACTATACTTTTCTTTCAGTCGTCGAGTATTTTCTCTTCTTGCTATATGTCTTTGATGAGCGCGTGGATGTGACTTGCTAGGTGGTCGCCACCTACCTTATACAATTCTGCTGGTATTTCCTCAACTCTAAGCGGCTTTATTGTTTTTCTGGGCCTTAACATGTTCGCACCTAACCTATTGATACTAGACGTTCCTCAGAAACGGATATGGGTTTTTAGGTAAAAAACAGGAATATTGGATTAAAACTCGGACACATGGATTAGTATATAGATATTAAAACATTTTTTTGGTTTACTTAGCCTGTCAGTATACTGGTAGTCAGGATATAGATGTACGTTTTTAACTATATACTAAATACCAGTAGACTGGCAGGCTAATCTAGACAAAATAAACAACAATAATCGCTGTATAATTGGGAAAAAAATTTCTCTTATCAATTTTATCATTTTTTTTTATTACAAAAGAAACATAATTATCATTCTAAACTTAAAACTATAAGAAATAAATTTATTGTTTGACTTGTGTATGGAACAATTTGTAGCAAGGAACTATGCATAGTCCTGGTGAGTCGGGGCAGCTGGGACAATAATAACGGGACCTTTTTCGGGCATTTTGCTTAGTGCAATATCGTCACCGTAACATACCACTATCGGTCCATTACTATGCTCTCGCGAAAATGCTCTCTTGTAGATGTAAAAGCTGTTCCAAATGCATATGTCTAATATATGAAAAAACAATTTTCTATACCACCGAAGTGTTTTTCTTGGTACCGAGTAATATGACAACATCTGGTCTGCTCGATCTATCCCAGACATGTGCTTATTGTAGTCAAGCACACAATCGGGTTTAATTTTCGTAGCACCTCGTTTACAAACAACCTCAGTCATAACGTGCTTATGCTTTGTGCTGATCATTCTGACATCACGCTTATCTTTCCATTTAGTAACCAATACGGGCCCTTTACGTTTCCATACAGCATCTCCTTTCTTTAGCTTCTTTTTTAACATGTCCTTGGGGTTTCCAGTTCTGTCTTCTCGTAGAGTTCCAACAACGTGTGTCTTTTCCTTGAATAGGGCTTCCGCCAATCCTACGCTGTTGTAGAAATTATCCATGTATAAAACATGACCTTTTCCGAAATAATCCTTCGTCAACTCTTTGACAATATCCGCCGTTTTCAAGGTACCTCTTCCGGTATATACAATAATATTTAATATATATCCATCGTGTGTAGTGAGTTCGTATAGTTTAATCCCATACTTGTGACGTTTACTGGCTATGTATTGTCGAAAGATGAGACGACCACGCCACAAGATCATGGCCTCATCAATAGAGAGCTCTCTATTAGGGTATAGACAATTTTGTATATTTTTTAGAACTGCGTCCAAAATAGTCCGAATCTTGTAAAGACGGTCCTCAGTATTAACATCAGTATGGTCTACGAATCGTAGCATTTTTAAAATCCCTAGAAATCTATCGCGGGCCATAGTTTTTCCAAAAACAGGGTGGTAGTAAATACTTTCCCTGCTCCAGTGTTTGGCAAGGGAAGGAAATTTTACGATGCCTCCCAAAACACACAAACCTAGGAATTTTTTGATTTCCTCATTAGAAACTTCTTTCCATACACTTCTTTTTCGTTGAAGTGTTGTAGATGTGGATACAGTGGGTCGTCTATTAGTTTCACATACAATTGTGTTGATTATATCGTTGTCGAAAAGCACATTAAAATAATCTATGGGTTTTGCATTGGCCGGAAGATTTACATTGATAGACGGTATTCCAGTAAAATCAAATTCTGTTACATCTTCTTCTACTTCGCCCCAACCATAATGTTCATCTGAAATGTATTTTGTAGATTTTTTCTGTGTCATAGTGGTATTTGTTGTCTTATTATGGCAAATATTTGGTTCATCTGTTAGATCAAAATGTTGTTCATCCCCAGATTCACTTTGATCGGACTCTGTATCTTCAGAACTATTTACACTAGTTTCGCTAAGATAAGTTTTATCAACTACAGAATCATCGTCAGAAAAATCGTCTTCGGACTCATTAAGATTTTCTGGGAGACTATCGAAACATTCTGCCTCTATTTTATTTGCTTCAATCTGTAATTCTTGTTCTGTTAACGGGCGATTGCTAGCATACTTTGAAAGTCTAGGTTTTTTCATACCACTTGGGCTAAAACAAAAAGAAAACAATTAATAATGCACAAACTATTGAACCACTCTGTACATAACTTTATTTTTCATCTAAATTTTATAATACTTTTAAGAACAATTAAAACATTTCAATATTATTTATTCGTCCAAGAAACATTCAAGTGTTTATAATGGGGCAATAAAAAAATCTTGTAACTAAATAAAGTGAACAAAATTTAAGAATGCTAAATTTAACTTAAGAGTGAGAGGTTTAAGTTCATACAATCAACTACATTTAAAGTAAAATCATCTAAAAAAATAATAAAAAAATTATCAAAAGTGGAATTAGTTGCACAAGTGCTTTTAATTAATCAGTAACTAAATAACACTAAAATATTAGACCAAAATTATTTTGTTTTATTACTAGCACTATTATGACTTATTCTATAAATGATATTTAATATTTCTTACCCTGGAATATTTGTATTATCCATATTTCATCAATAAAATTCACCAATATCACCATATAACCTTAAAATTATCACGTGCTCTAAATGTGTCAATAAAATTGTTTAGGAACGAACTACCAGTATACTGGCAAAGATTACAATATTAGAGACTACATACATATACGGCGTCTACATCTCGTTCCTTTACTCCTGGTCTGTGTGAATATATAAAGCATTGAAATTAGTAGAGCTGTGAGCCAGTAAAGTGGTAGTCAGTATATTACGGAAAACTCGAACTACCAGTATAGTGGTAGTCAGGTGCGAACATGTTAATAGCTTCTACTCCATTCTCTACTTCATTTTCTTCTACGCAGTTCTTACACATTTCATCTTCCATGTCTAATTGTGTACCAAGTAGGGTTTGAAAATAATGCTACCAGGTTTCTGAGATCTTCTGTTGGTCGCGGATTATTTGCCCACTTTTATCTTTACATAGATTTGTTTCAGGTTTATACCCACTTTTTATCTTTTTTAGGTATTCGTAAGCCCCTCTAATTTCGTTGTTTTTAAAAATTTCTTCCATTTTTTCTATTTGTTCATTCTCATCCTTATATTTTTTTTTCTACATACCTTGTCTACTTTCCGTCTTGCGACTTTAAATGATGTTCATCTTTCCCGTGTTCTTATTGTTCTATACATTTTGTGTGCTTTATTTCTTTCCTCTATTGCTTGTCTGCACTCGTCATCGAACTATGCTCATCTTCTTGCCTTTTTCTTGTTTCCCAGGGTGGACGCTGCTGCTGTCAGTACTGCTGTTTTGATATTATTCTTCTTAAAATTTCTCTTTATATTCCCGAATCTTCAGTTTTTCCAAGTCCAGTTTGTTAGTTCTTTGTTGTCTTTCGTTTCTTTCTTTCTTAACTCTGCATCTAAATTTAGTTTGAAGTAAAAGATGGTCTGATCCATAGCATGCTCCCCGTCGTCACATCTGAGATACTACTGGCTGTCCTTTTTTCTATCAGCGCATGGTCGTCTGGTGAAATCCATGTCATCTTGTGTATGTCTTTATGTGGGGAGCATGCGGAACTTATCACCATGTTTTTACTGGTGGTAAAATATATCAAAGACTTCCCATTCTCGCTTGTTTTATTGTATAGTGGGTGTTTTCCTGTTGTGCCATAGAACTGCGACTCCTTACCTATTTTAGCATTTATATCACCCATTATAATCTTGATGTCATTTTGGGCGCATTGTCATGTACTATCTCCAGCTATTGGTAAACTATTTCCTTTGTATGTGGCTCTTGTTCTTCTGTTGGGCAGTGAATATTTATCATTGTTAGGTTAAAGAAGTGGGTGACACCTTTCCCCAGCCATCTTTTTAGGTCTTGCAGAAATACAGTTTGAACTCCCGGTTTATCAATTAGCTATCTTTCCTAATTGATCAAAGAATATGTTCAATTAGCTTATCAATCAAAACTTTTTTCCGTTTATTTACTATTACAGTCTGATCATAAATGACCAAGATGTCAAGGATCGCCTGTAACTTTTGCTGATGTAGCAACCCATTGGCATTCAATTCAATGATTATGATTTTACCACAATTTCTGATTTTGATATAGAGCATGGGCATGAGCTTAGGGTGAATAGCACCCTAAGAGCTATGTTTGAGGCAAGTAACTCTTTCGTTTAATGTTTTTAGTTCGTCAAGTATGAGCTGTAGAGTCGAGTCTGGTCCTTTCTCAGTCTGGTTTTATATTTGCAGATTTGCATTGTTGGTTTTTAATATATTGCTAGTTTTCTTATTTACAGTAGCTCTCGTTTGTTTCCAACCATTAACATTTTCTTTAATTTTAGTTACACTTCTTTCTGGAGGATTTTGTAGCATGACCATCTTTGTATTTTGGTTTTTTATTTTCTGCATCTTTTTTGCGACATCACGTCCTCTGTAGTTAGCAGGATGCTTATTACCACACCGAACGCATTTTGGTTCCATGTATATTGAATTGTCACAATATTTATTTAAATATTTTTTTGTGAATTTAACACATCTCTGTCTGCTGGCTTAGTATTTTCAAGTAAGCCAATATCCTTGACATCTCTTACATTGTGACACTAATTTAGAGCTCTTAACTGGCGGGATCTCTACTCTTCCAAGATGGTCTTCTTTTATCTTCGTCTTGCCTAAAGGTTACTATGAAACAATAAAACACTGAAAACTTTGTTTTCAAACTTCCACAAAATTTATTTTAACTATTATCACTACAGCTGTTTCGGCTGATTGCCTTTCTCAAGTGATCTATTTTTGGCATGCGTTTACAATTTATAGTCTCTAATGAAATAGGTTGAGGAGGGGAGAACTGTTTGTCTCAAGTTGGTAATTCAGAATTATATCTGTGTTTTTTAATTTGTTGATTTCCATAGATTCTAACAAAGATAGCTTAAGGCCTTTATTTTGAATGTGAAGTATTTTAAATTTGTCATTAAAAGAATGATTATGATCTAGAAGGTGAAGTGCGTATGTCGAATCTGTTTTTCTATTATTGAAAGCCCTTTTATGTTCTGCTATTCGTTTATTAAAGTTTCTACCAGTTTGACCGATGTAAGTTTTTGGGCAGTCGCCACATTGAAGTTTGTACACACCACTATTTAAGTGTTTTTTATTTTGGCTCTTGTTATTTTTAATATATTTGCCTAGGTTGTTATTTGTTCGGAAAGCTGGTGTTATTCCTTTCTCTTTTATGTGTTTTTGCCTGTATATGTAATCGAGCAGAAGGTACTGGGTTTTTTCAACAATTAACAATCATCTTTCTCTGAATAACAGTAAGGTATTTTTTTTACTATAACTTTAAACGGTCTTGCTTATTTTCATATGAGTGGTATTGATAATTTTCCCAATTTAAAGTTCATGTTAACTTTCTATATTATTCACCATCTTGAACAATAATTTTTATTACATTAATATTAACAATTAATCAAAACAGTATAAGTATGCTTACATAATTATAAAAAAAGTACAAAATAATGAGACATAGTAACTAAGAATTGTCGCATGGAACTCCAACGTTCTCAAAAACCACGTTCGTCAATAAGATTACTTTTAAACATTAATAAAATAGATCAACTGTTAATATCAGAGAATCACTCAACTGAATAAATTGACTTTCAAATAGCAATACTGTTGTATCTACTATTCAAATCACTCTGATTCGCATGCATGCTCAGCCATAATCGTAAAATCTAGCTTGAAGCACTATGGCATAAAGCGTTATGTTACAAAGTGTCAATACTTTTCGTGTGATATACCAATTTGTTTGATATTACTCTTGCTATGAGTTGTAAACACAATACTCGTTTGGTTTATTTATGGGGTATATTTATGATTACCATTACCATTAGACATTTTAATTACAGTTATTTGCTTTTCTTCAGTTATCATTTCTTCCACCGAGCTATATTTCCAGTCACTGAACTTTTTCCTGCAAATACTAATCAATGCACTAAATCACTGAAGCAGCAATGGAAAATTATGAATATTAGTATAAAGTGCCGATCTACGAGGGTTATTTGATAAATGTGTGGCCTATTCCAGCACGTACTAATTAATCGAAGTAAAAGCAGAGCTGTGTTCAACAAAACTGAAATCTCATACCACATTTTGAATATTTTATAAGGTTGTTGTCACATTTGTATGATTGTGAAAATTATAAATGAATTTTTTTTTATACAAGAGTTAATATTAAAGTTTATTTTTTATTTTCAAATGACATTAAAAGTTAATTTACGGAATAATTGTTGAGCGTAGTATTCTTCTTCTTCAGGTGTCATCTCCTTTATATAGATGCGCATATATATACCTATTCAGGGATTTTACAGTAGGGATGTGTAGTTCACCATCGAAATAGTTCAAATGAACGATTCTTTCAACTGAACTAATTGAACTAGTTCATTAATTTTCATAGAACTAGTTCACTGCGAACGATTTGCATTATAAATTGTGCCTCAACTTCTAAAGAAGAAAATAATGAATGAATGATAACATTTATTTATTATTTTGTGAATGGGATGGACTAACTAGTTTAAAAAAATGTCGAGTAGCCTCAGATAACAGATTCATAATTGTTATGAATGTGAAAATAACATATAAGTCTTATCTTAATGTCATAATGGTTCGGATCTTATGCCCATGTATTGGCTTGGATGTTGCCATGCTGTGTTGTATCTTGTATTGTAATTTTGAAATAAAAATTTTAGTTGTGGTTAAAATGATTGAGGCATTTACATAAAATATAATTTTATGTAAAAGTGTGAATGAAAATGTGTTATTAAATGTTCCTAGAAAATTCACTGATTTTTTTTTGTAAAGGTTCTTTTAGAAATAACCTAATTATAAATACCTATGAGTTTAAATATACGTAAATATAAAAATAAATCATACGTGAACCATATTTATATTTAAAATGGTTAATAAAAAACAAATCTTAATAATTTTTTGCAAATAAAAACTAACTAATCATATAATAATTTAAACCATTTAAACCTAAACATACGATCGAAAGAAATAGTTCCGAACTACTTGTATGGTAGTGAACTAGTGAAAGACTGAAAGACTGACTGAAAACCGAAGAAAACGGGCGGCCGGCGCCGAGCTTGTGTGATGATTGAGACGAGACATCTGGCAACCAGTTATGTTAGGGTTGGATTTCGTTTTCGGTCCTACAAATAGTTCTTTCGCGAACTAGTTCACTAAACTAGTTCATTTTTGTGAAATAGTTCTCTTGAACTAGTTCGTCTAAAAGAACGAATAAGCACACCCTCTTTTTTACAGTGTTTACTGCCTTCCCTCACACAACCGTTTCCATCTCTCTCTGTTGTCCCATTCTTCATCGTTTAAACCTCTCTTGCTCATGGCGTCGTCTACTTTGTTTCCCCATGATCTTTAGGGTCGTCCTCTTTTCCTCCTTCATATGGGGCTACTTCGGTTATTGTTTTTAACCATCTGCTATCACTAGTTCTTCTTACATGACAATACCACTTTAGTCTTTTTTGTTCTACATATGTTAGTATGTCTGTTTCTGTTGATGTTCTTTACTTTATTTCGTCATTACTTCTCTTATTATTCTTGTTACTCTGCAGCATCTTCGCAGGCATTCCATCTCTGTTGCTACTATCTTACTGCTGTTTTTCTTGTTTACAATCCAATTTTCAGCCCCACATGTCATAATACTTCGCACTAATGTTTTATAAATCTGTGTTTTTGTCTTCATATTTAGCTGTCCATCCCACCATACTGAGCTAAGTTTGTCCTAATCTTTGCTTGATTTCTTACTCTGTTGTTGCCTTTTTGTGGTTATAAACGCCAAGTATTTGAATTTATCCTTTCCTTTGATTGTTACGTTGTTCTCAATCTGTAGATCGTCTAACTGAGGTCTCCTTGGTCTTGTACAATCACTGCTTGATCGTCTGCAAAGCTTAACGTATATAGGTATTCGTTTCGTACCGGTACTTCTATGCTTTCGCATTTTCTTTTCCATGTAGTCGAGGCTTTCTCTAAGTATATTTTGAATAGGTTTGGAGATGTTGGACAAATCTGCAGGAGTCGTTTTGTTGTGGTTAAGTTTCCTATGATTCTTGTTCCTATTTTATTAAACACCTTATTTTCTTTATACAGAGCTTTTCTAGCTTCTATGAGTTCCGTATGTATTTATAATTTGTACATAACCTCCCATAGTTCTGACCTTGATACAGAGTCATACGCCTTTCTCAGGCCTACAAATGTCAAATGTACATTTATATTTTTTGCTTTTTTCTTTTCCAATAGCTGTTCCAGTGTGTATATGTAGTTTGTGCATGATCTTCCTGCCGCGAAGCCTGCCTGATCCTCCCCGATTGTGCCTTTTATCGCTTGCTTTATCTTTCCTCGCAGTTTCTTCCCATATAATCGTCCTATTGATGATATTATGCTTATTCCTCAGTAGTTTTTGCATTTTCTTTCTCCTTTCTTAAAGATAGATGTCATATATGCCTCCATCCATTCCTTTGGGAGTTGTTCCCCATTTATGGCTTCGAAACATCCTAACATGTTTTCATTACTTTTTGTTAGGGTCCAGGTCTCTGAACCATATGTCAGGACTGGGCGTATTACTGTTTTGTAGAGTTTAAATTTAAAGTTTAAGGTTAAGGTTTAAGTTCAAATTTCATTGATTTATTTTTGTATTGGGTATTGATTGCATAAAGCTACTTGTATACAGAAGTTAATATATTTTATTCAAACAAAATGAATGATCTACGTATTTTTTATTTATTTTGTTTTATTACTTTAAGGTTATTTAAATATCGCATATTGTAGCTATATTTGTGTATAAAATGATGGCCAAACTTTCACAATCTGGTTTTTAAATATTTATGCAACACTTTCGCTTACAATAATTTATGGCATTTTTTACATTTTTTATTTATCATATTGTTTGTGTACAGTAACAGTAAAACCAATATAGAGGCATGATATATGTATATTAATGTCATCCAATTTTCCAGTATTTTAAGGGATTAATGGGGAATTTTAGCGCGACAAATATTATATGGAACGTTTCATTTTGTATTGTCATTCGTTGTTTTAACTGCCTGTAGGTTGTTATTGGATTTGAAGTGCTTTCTGTAGTTCACACGACATTTGCATAATATTTTCCTTATATTTATTTTTATAACCCATTCCAATATTTTTATGATTATTATACTTTCTCAAAACTGTTTTAAAACTTTTATTTTAAGGAAGAAAGTTTATAGTGATTTCTCGTGTAAGTTTCTTTTATTTAAGAACAAAATGAGACAAAATTGAATCGAAATATGAGATGGAATTTACACAATGACGTAAGGATTACTACACGGATACTGAATTGCGTATCTAAAATGCAATCTGGAACAACTGAGAGACTCTATGGTCAATAAAGGATACGGGATGTATATTGGCTATACAGCCTATTAAAGAAACACAAGTATTTATCGATACATGTGAAAAGCTCACACCACTGATAAATTTTCACATATAAAAATAGATAATCGGCAAGAAACACATCTCAAAAAAGAATGAACAGGGTATTCAATCTATAAATTTTGACCACTACAATCGCAAAGGCTATAGCGGATAAGATGGTTAAAATTGCACCATGCTCGATTCAGTTTTAGGCCTAGCCATTCGAAAGGACATAATTAAAAGCTCACTCAGTTAAATTTTTAAGTCCCTAGGTGAATCTGGGTGTTCGCTATGGGAAAAAACGTATTTAAAAAAAAATTTATTTTAGACGCTGTATTGCAACAAAAAATCTGAAAAAAATCATGAAAGCGTATTTTAATAATACAATACTACCTGATTTTTTTCAGATTTTTAGCTTAAAAATTGAGCCAAGAAAAAATATTTGAAATTTTCAGTAATATTTTAGGTTATGTCGGAAATTTTTGTTCAACTTTAAAACAATGTTTTTTATGGGTTTTTCCCGTTCTTTCGAATGGCATAGTTATTATTATCATTTTCAACGTGGAAAATGTCTAAAAATCGAAAAAACCCCTTAACAAAAAATTGTATGGGCCCAGGAACAAAACAAAAACAAATAAGTATTACATCGACAACAAAAAATTTATTTACACTGCCATAAGATACAATAATGTCAGATTTTATATAAAAAAAAATATTAATAATATAAACATAAATTAGGTTTTTAGTGAGATGGATGACTCATCTTTTGTTTTTTTTTAAATACGTTTTTTCCCATAGCGAACCCCCAGAAGCACCTAATGACTTGAAAATTTAACTGAGTGAGTTTTTAATTATGTCCTTTCGAATGGCCAGGCCCAAAACTAAATCCAGCATGGTGTAATTTTGACCATCTTATCCCCCTATAGCCTTTGTAAAAATTTGCATGTATATATCTGTGAAGGTTGCTGATAACGATCTTTCTAAGCTATAGGAACTCATATAGAAACGTGGCCAAGAAAATCAAGTTTTCTCTTCCTTATAGTAAATATCATTTCAGGTACAATATTCAGTCTTTCCATCACTATCTGATTTGTAACTGTATCTACTTCTTCATTAGTTTTTCTTACTGTCCAAGATATCTTCAGCATCTGTCTATATATTCGAATTTCCAATGCTTCACTTCTGTTTATACTGAATACTTTTAGTGTCCACACTTCTGCTTCATACAAAAGTACAAACCAAATACAGTGCTTAACTATGGTCTTAACCAAATTATATATCAAAATGAAAAGTGTATTTAAAATTTATACAAATGATTCAATATTGTCACTGAACTATTATATGATTATCAAATTTTGACAATCGTTACGATTCGAATCTTTTATTGTCTGATATTATTTTAATTTTTTACTTGTCAGTAATTTTTCATGCAGAACAACTTAGAACGAGATCCTACAGCATACACAAGGAATAATACGAAGAAAATATCAATACCATACAAAAAAGGATTATCAGAAACACTTAAAAGCATAGAAAAATAAATTTAACATTTCAACAACATTCAAAACAACAAACACATTGAGATCTATTTTGTCTAAAACTCAACAATGAACAAGAGAAAACAAAGAATTGTATTTAAAAAATACCTATGAATACAATCAGTTTTATTTAGGTGAAACATCAAGGTCATTATATGTTAGAATAAGTGAACATCAAACTTATTACATATAAGTTTATTATAATAATATTTAAATATGTTATAATTATATAATAATTATATAAATAAATTATAATTTATTTTTAATATGTTATAATATATAAATTAATATTATATATTATAACATATTAAAAATAGAGAACTAGATAGATCTAAGATTCCAATGTGTCTGGAAAGAAAAGTCTTTAATCGATGTATTTTGCCAGTGATGACCTACGGCGCAAAAACCCTAACGCTCACAAGAACAACAGTGAGTAAACTACAAGTTGCCTAAAATTGCAATGGAGAGAATAATGTTAGGGATTTCTCTACGTGATAGAATACCCAATGCTACTATATGCAAAAGATCAGGAGTAGCAGACGTTATTGAAAGGATAACAACACTAAAGTGGAACTGGGCAGGTCATGTAGCAAGATCAGTCGATGACCGGTGGACAAAAAGAATTTTGGAATGGAGACCCCGAATACAAGCTTACAGAAATAGAGTTCGACCCCCAACGAGATGGACAGATGACATAAAAAGAGTGACAAATTGGATTTATATGACGCAAAATCGGACTAAGTGGAAAAGCATGCCTATGTTTAGCAGTGGACGTAAGAGGCTAGTTGATGATGGTGATAAGATAGATCTCAAGTATGTAAACACGCATGAGATAATTAACATAGGGTTCAAAGGAATGATTCAAGTATGGTCCTAAAAGAAACGGATGGTAAAAAAAGAAAAATCAAAGAAGCGGCTTTAATGATGCTAAATAAGACCAATTGTGTCGCAAATTCCTCGGCAGAATGCAGTAGGATCTGGTTACCCATATTAAAAGGGAAAGTTAATAAAAAGAAAATACTTGTATTAGTAAGCCAGTAACATATCAAGGATACATCATTTATATTTTTTAAATAACATATAAAATCAGAATTTATTGTTTATTCAGAGTAAACTAAATGTAAGACCAAATACTTACCATGTCGCGATAGTATTATAACGTTTTTTTCCTGTTCTTTTTCCTCGTGATTTAGTATGGAATCACTAACAGGAGAATTTTACTTTTGGCATGTGATTTCTTTTTAAAGAGGAATTACATGCTATAATTTATCTGACGAATATTCTCAAGTTAAAGTTGATTTTATGTAATCGAATGAACTATCTTACAATAAAGTCTACTTTAAAATGTTGAATTGTCAATATAAATAAGTCAGATGCAATTAAATTAGAAGAATTTTTCAATAAGTAACAAAAAGCAAAATTTGTTTAATTTACAATGTTTGTATTTTAAGAACGATTTCCGAAGTGGAAATTGAAACGTCAATAAACTTACTTTAACTTTCAATTCTGGCTTATTCCAATGAAAATAGTAATTATTTTATAATGCCACAAGAAAGTAGCTTCAGAACAATATAAAGAATTTTTCATCTTAACAGATTGTTAAATTTAAATGTACATTTTTTTGTTACAGGCAAAATCTAAATTCAGATTTCACTGATAGTGCGTTGGGATCCACAGATAAAAGTCCCCTTCCTTATGGCAATTTTCAGCTACGAGATACAACGGTACAGTCTATCCTCTCTCATCCTCGTTATGGTCCTAAGTAAGTACCTCCTTTATTCAGACATTTAATTAATTTAGAGTTTAAATTTATGATAGATGGAAAACTAATTTAAAAACTTGATAAAAATGATACATGCGAAATTCAAATTCATTTTATTTGTTCAAAGTCTAAATAGTATAGCTAATTATATATATTAGTTAAACTTGGTTATTTCCCTCCATTTTCTTAGGTCCCTTGCTTTCTCTCACCAATTCCTTACTCCTATTATTGTTAAGTTCTACTTTACTGCTTCCAACAATTTCTTCTTTGGATGTCCTCTTCTTTCTTTCCTATTTCTCCCTCCTTCAGTATTGTTTTAGCATTTCGATTTTCTGGAATTCGTATAATGTGACCAAACCATCTAGCTCTTTGGTCTCGTATTTTTGCCATAAATGTTAGTTTTCCATATATGCTTATTATTTCTTTATTTGTTCGTCTTCTCCAAATATTCTTTACCGTATTTATTCCTCCAAAGATTTTTCTGAGCACCTTTCTTTTCCCAGATCTCTACTTTCTTTTCTTACTGTCACGTGGATGTTCATAATCCACGTTTCACTGACATACATCACTGTGGGTCCAATTACTGTCTCATCATCATCATCATCAATCAGCCAATCGCGTCCACAGCTGGACATAGGCCTCCCTCAATTCTTTCCAGTGTTCTCTACACTGGGCCGCTTGTAGCCAGTTTCCCGCTACACGTTTAATGTCATCGGTCCATCTAGTCGGTGGTCGTCCTCGGCTTCTTTTATAATTTCTGGGCCTCCATTCCATAATACGTCTTGTCCACCGTCCATCTTGTGTTCTGGCTAAGTGCCCTGCCCAGTTCCACTTAAGCGTCGTGGTTCTTTCGATGACGTCTTGAACTCCTGATCTTCGTCTGATTTGTTGGTTTGTTATGTGGTCTCGAAGGCTCACGTTCAGCATTGCACGTTCCATGGCTCGTTGTGTAACTCTAAGTTTATTCGCAGATTTTTGCGTGAGTGTTAAAGTCTCTGCTCCATAAGTTTGTACAGGTAAAACACATTGGTTATAAACCTTTCGCTTGAGACACATGGGAATTGAACTTTTTAGAATATGGCTTAATTTGCCAAATGCTGCCCATGTTAGACCTATTCGCCTCTGTATTTCATGTGTTTGATTGTCTCTGCTTATTTTGATTTCGTGTCCCAGATATTTGTAAGTGTCTGTTTGTTGTATGGTATTATTGTCAATAGTTATATTTCCACTCATTACGAGATTTGTTATAATTTTAGTTTTCTCAAAGTTTATCTTTAATCCTGCTCTTTCAGACAGACTTTTAAGCGAATGCATCATAGTAACTGTATCATGTAAGTTATCTGCGATTAATACAACATCATCTGCAAACCTTAGGTGATTTAATCTTTCTCCATCTATATTGATGCCCATATCTTGCCATTGAGTACCCTTAAATATTGACTCTAGAGCTGCCGTGAACAATTTTGGTGAAATATTGTTCCTTGTCTAACTCCTCGTCCTAAGCTGAATTTTTCTGTGTCTTCGTGCAGTCGTATACTTGATGTAGCGTTCTGATAGATGTTTTTGATTAGTGTCGTGTACCTGTAATCTATTCGGCTTTGATTTAGGGCTTCCAGTATTGTTTCAAACTCTACAGAATCAAAAGCCTTCTCGTAATCGACAAATGCAAGAACCAGTGGTATGTTGTACTCGATGCACTTTTCTATTAAGATCTTTATGGTATGCAAATGGTCATTTGTGCCATATCCTGCCCTGAAGCCTGCCTGTTCTTTGGGCTGATAGAAATCAAGTTTAGGTGTTAGCCTCTTTGTTAAGATTTTCATAAAGAGTTTGTACATATGTGTCAAGAGGCTGATGGGTCTATAATTTTCTAATTTAGTAATATCGCCTTTTTTGTGTAACAAGACTATTACTGCATTGTTCCAGTCTTTTGGAATTGTACCCGCATGTAAGCATTTAGTAAACAGTTCGCTTACTGATTTTAATAAAATTTCTCCACCTGCTTTTATTGCCTCGATAACGAGTCCATCATCACCAGGCGATCGATGGTTCTTCATTTCCTTTAAAGCTGCTCTTACTTCTGACACAGTAATGGGTAAAAGTATTTCCGATCCCTGATTTATGAGAGTCTTTACTCGTGTCGGGAAATTGTCTTGTGGTCTTTGGCTGGTATAGAGGTCTTTATAAAATTCTCTAGTTATTTTCAGAATGTTTTGTTTATCTGTTGTTGCCTTTCCGTCTTTATCTCTCAGCTTGTATATTTCTTTTTTACTTTGCGTAAGTTTTCTTTTCATTATCTTTAAACCTTTGTTCTCTTCTACTGTTTGAGTAATTACATTAGTATTATATCTTCTTACATCTTTTCTAATTTCCGCTGAAATTCTTTTATTTAGTTTTTTATATTCTTCTCTGTTTCCCTTTTCGTTCTCGCTTAGGTTTCGTCGTATTTCCATGAGAGCCCTTGTATCTTTGCTAATCTTTTCACTTTTGGTGTCATTTTCTTGCAAAATTTGAGTTGTGCGTTTCTAACTGAGTCTGTTATTAATTTATTGTGATCGTCGATACTTAGAGGTTTGGGATTATTACTCTGTAAAGTTTCGGCTATATTTCTTATGTATGCTTCTGGATGATTTGGTGAATTCCAAACTATGCGTTTACAACTGTTTATCATCTTTGCTCTTTCTTTTTGTAGATTGATCGTTACTCTAGCTCTTACTGGTCTGTGGTCGCTTCCTACTGATAGTTTATTGAGTACAGTGACATCTTGAATAATTTGCTTTTTGTCTGTTATTATATAATCATATTCGCTCTTAGTTCTTCCGTCTGGACTAGCCCACGTCCATTTTCTATTCTGTTTCTTCTTAAAAAAGGTGATCATTGCATACAGTTTGTGTTGCAGTAGAAAGTTGGTAAGCATTTCGCCTCTTTCGTTTCTTACTCCGATTCCAAAATCTCCGATTGCCACTTCTTGTTCGTCTTTTTTCCTTCCGAGTTTCCCGTTAAAATCTCCCATTATCAGATTGTAATGAGCCGGTTCCTGCTTTTTTGCTCTTTCGATTTCCTCATAGAAGGCTTCGACAATTTCATCTTCGTAATCGCTGGTGGGGGCGTATACCTGTCTTTTTTACTGTCTCACAGACTCGCTATTTAGCTGTTCTTGAGACATTTTTTGCTTTCAGTTATCAATTCAGTGACCCTATGCTCTGCTTTTCTTCATTAATATTTTGTCTATCCCTTTGGCTTCTTTTCCCATGTTTGTTATAGTTACTCCTAAGTATTCAAATTCTGACAATTTTTTAAAACCATATACAGTCTCTGCTCCTTTCATTTTATTATATTTGTTATGTCTCCTCTCAGTTCCATATTTTACGTTTTTGTTTGGTTTATTATTAATCTGTATCTTTTCGTTTCTTCTTCAAATTTTTGGAAAACTGTTTCTAAATGTATTTTTTTGGTCTTGCTAGTATCACCACATCATCCGTGTACGCAATGCGCTGTTCCCTGCTATTAAAGATAGTTCTCTTTGTGCTTATATTTGATCTTCTTATGATTTGTTCTAATACTAGGCTAAATAAATTCGTTAATAGAGGATCCCTTTATAGTTTATTCGTCTTCCGGGTTTGGACCGTGTCATTTGTGAGTGACCCAAAAGTGGGTTCATCTCGACGTTTCGCTACAATTGTATGTAGCTTCTTCAGGAGAACAAAGAAAAAGAAAAATAAAAAGAAGACAGGAAGATGGGTAGTTAGCAACGGTAACTCAGTTACTCAACGCAACCAGAGGCGAATACTAACTACCAAGATGGGCATTTGGTCACAGTAACTCAACTACTCAACGCAGCCAGAGGTGAAAACCAAATGCCAGGACAGGGATTCACGTCCAACAGCTCAGAACACTAACGCGTCGAGAGGCGGGGAGTGAATCTAACGATTACTCCGCTACCGCTCTATTTATAGTCGCGGTGACCTGTCGTGTCGGACGTATCGGAAAATGTCCGAAATTCCACACATTTCATCAGCTTAATCTCCTCCCTCACGGTCAATACCCAAGACATTCTCGTCAGTTTCGATGTATCATCCCTATTTACCAATATCCCCATACATGACTCTCTAGTTGTTCTGCGAGATCACTTGACCAATGATAACAAGTCTTTGGTTTTGGCAGATCTTGCGGAAAAATGCCTCCTTTCAACATATTTTTCTTTTAGAGGCAATTTCTACAAACAAATATCTGGAACACCAATGGGTTCTCCCCTTTCCCCTGTCATTGCTGACATTTTCATGGAAGCCTTTGAGTCTTTAGCCCTAGAATCTTACCCCTTAAAACCGAAAGTCTGGTTCCGCTACGGTGATGATACATTTATCATCTGGCCCCATGGTCAACATACCCTTTCTCCCTTCCTAGATCATCTTAACTCACAACATCCGAGTATAAAATTCACAATGGAAGTAGAAAATAATCGGTCCCTTCCCTTTCTCGATGTGTTAGTCACCTCCAAGCCCAATGGCCGTTTATTTCACTCTGTTTATAGAAAAAAGACTCACCCGAATCGTTACCTACATGCTTCATCACACCACCATCCTGCCCAAAAGAATTCTGTGATCAACTCTCTCATCCATCGGGCCATTTCGATTTCTGAACCTGACAACCTTAGAGAAGAACTTGGCCATCTGCAAAAAACCCTTGTCGCCAACGGTTACTCCAAGTCCACAATTCAAAATATTACACACCGACATCTACATCCCCCTTTACACCCTAGGACGACAAATTCAGAATCTTCGGGTAATACTCCTGTGGCTTTTCTTCCGTATATTCGAAGTGTCACTGATAGGATTGGCAAAATTCTTCGCAAAGAAGGTATCAGGACTACTTTTCGACCACCCAAGAAAATCTCACAATATCTACCCTCTCCTAAGGACCCATTACCGCCCCTATCTTCCTGTGGTGTCTATTCTATTCCTTGTTCATGTGGACATGTGTATATTGGCGAAACTGGTCGTTCCGTCAAAACTCGGATTCAAGAGCATCAAAGATGCATTCGATCAGGTCTTTTCTCCCATTCTGCAGTTGCAGAACACTGCCAAGAAACCGGTCATTCCATATTGTTCGAAAAAAACCCATATTATTTCTAAGAGCCCCTTCTTTTATTCCAGGAAAATCCGCGAATCTCTAGAGATCCGAAAAAATCCACATAATATCAATCGAGAGGAAGGATACTACTTGTCTCCCATCTGGAATCTCAGTCTAGAGCCGCCGTCCGGTCCCGCTACCACGATGCAGCCACATGATTGGCCAGCGCGCGCTTCTTGACGTTCGCGCCACGGAGTGTGCCGATACGTCCCGACACGACAGGTCACCGCGACTATAAATAGAGCGGTAGCGGAGTAATCGTCGGATTCACTCCCCGCCTCTCGACGCGTTAGTGTTCTGAGCTGTTGGACGTGAATCCCTGTCCTGGCATTTGGTTTTCACCTCTGGCTGCGTTGAGTAGTTGAGTTACTGTGACCAAATGCCCATCTTGGTAGTTAGTATTCGCCTCTGGTTGCGTTGAGTAACTGAGTTACCGTTGCTAACTACCCATCTTCCTGTCTTTTTGTTTTTCTTTTTCTTTGTTCTCCTGAAGAAGCTACATACAATTGTAGCGAAACGTCGAGATGAACCCACTTTTGGGTCACTCACAAATGACACGGTCCAAACCCGGAAGACGAATAAACTATAATTCTGACTCTGGCCGTGGAAGCCTACGATTTCATTAGAGGATCCCTTTGTTTTAAACCTCTATTCACTTTGAATTGTCTTGAAAAGCTTCCCTTCATTGTTACCCTATTCATCGTGTTCCTAAGCGTCATTCTCACTACCCTTATAACCTTTTCTGGTATTTTTAATGTTCTCATGGCCTCATATAGCATCGATAGGAAGTCATATGCTTGTTTAAAATCGATAAAAATATAAGTGCAATACTATCGCAAATCAAATAAAGTTAATGTGAAGATATTTAATGAAGTACTGACTAAATAAAGGTGTGTTTCTGTAATAAATTTATTTTTATTTTGTCCGCAGCAATTATCTGAATAAAATATGATATCAGTGTAAGTGTCTTGATGTTGTTCTTTAAAATGTTTATTAAGAAACTGCCAATCTCGTTAGCTCCTCGCTTTCCAATTGATTCATTCCACACATAACAATAGCCAATTTGACTTGGAATATTAAAGGTAAACAGTAAAGTTAATAGTTGCAAGTTAACTTTTATAATAAAAGTCACCAAAGAGTACGGAGTAGGTAAAACTGTTTGCATATCGTACACTCCCACCATAAGATTCGGGTTTTCTTTGGCTAGAGCAGTATCTCATTTTTTTTATTTTCGTGTAATTGTTTTGTTACGGAGATGCTCTTCATAACTTTGTTGCATGTCATTTTTTTTCGATTATCGAAGAATTTTTACATGTTTCATATAGTCCGCATTGGTCTTTTTTTGACTAAACAAGCCTATATTATATAGTTAAAAATATTTGGCAACAGGTTTTCCTAATTTGTTGATCATTTCCACATAGAGTTTATATAAAGTGCTTAAATTCAACTTTCCTTCAAAGTATGTCTTTTTTTGTCTGAGCCCTTAAATAATGTGATTCTATTGTGGTGTAGATTCAATGTGATTTCTGATATCTTGTTGAATTTCTCTGGAAATACTTTTTTGCTAGTTATGGATTCTCCTTTTCTCAAGTTCTAGAATACCTTCACCTGACACTTTCTTCTGAGCAGTTCTTGACATCATATCACTAATTCCGAGAGTATCGTGGAAGAACTTTTTACATACTCTTATTACTCGTTATTTTTCGCTGTTTCATAAAAATCATATTTTGTATTAGCTCTCAATATTTCTGGACAATTAACTGCCGCTTTGCATTGTCAATATTTGAATGTTATTTAAAACTGCACTTCTCATTACAACCTAATTTTATTATTTTTTTTTCTACTAGCTTTGAATGAACTTGATTTACTTTACTTTTTTTAATATTTCGTTTCCATGTTTCGGGTTTTCTTGGTCTTTTTCTACATTTTCGTTTTTCGTCACCTAATTCTTCTGATTTCTTTGTGCCCACTTTTGCAGCTTGTGGTGTTTCGTTAGGTGTCCAAGTCTCGTCTTCGTACGATAATGTATAAAACGGATCTTCATTTGACTGTTCTGCGATATTATGGTCTAAAATATTGTCTTCTAGTGACTGCTCTTTGTATGTTTGCTGTTTATTCAACATTTAACTAGTTTGCTCACCATGTTCCACATTTATTGGTTACAATATCTCATTGAATTCTTGCATTTTTGTCGTTTTTCATAAGTATTGTGAGTGTAACACCATCACATTTTGATATAAGATACCCAAATTTATCACCGTATGGCAATTACATGTAAGACTATCATAGCTCTAATGTGATAGTCTTGCACAATAACGATAAGCGTTATACTTGAAGAGTATAGTTTTGCACTCATATTAAATGCTATAAATGAAATATTTTTTCCGATTATCTCTGAAAATAATTTTTTTTTGACTTCGATAGTATTGCACTCATAGTGCGATATGTATTCCTAAGTTCGTAGCTATTATTTTGTATTAATTTAAACATACTTATTTGATCAGTAGTTGTTCTATATATATATATATATATATAGAACAACTTTTATTTCTTATATATATATATATATAAGAAAAAAAAGTACTTGTGACTCGTTTGGAAAAAATATAACACTGTTTTTGATGGGTTGGAGTCTTTTGATGACTCCAACCCATCAAGAACAGTGTTATATATATATATATATATATATATATATATATATATATATATAATATATATATATATATATATATATATATATATATATATCGGTTTCAAAACGTCTTGCGTCGTTGTCCAATGCCTAATTTCCACGAATTTCTATCATTCCATTGTTCTTCGGTCAAGTCTCGGGAGCTCATTGCCTTTGTTATTCCCTCCTTTCATGTTCTTTTTGGTCTTCCTCGTTTCTTACGATTTGGTGGTATCCATTTCATGGCGATTTTTGGTAGTCTTGTTTCTGGCATTCTTTGAACATGGCCATACCATATAAGTTGTTTCCTTTCTATGTCTGTTGCCAGTGATCCATCTACCCCCATCCGATTCCTTATTTCATCGTTTCTAATTCTGTCTGCCCTAGATATTCGAAGTGATCGTCTAAATACATCCATTTCTGTTGCTTCGAGTTTTCTTTTATTGCTTTCTGTTAGTCTCCATGTCTCTGTACCATAGGTTAAGCTGGTTTTTATGAGAGATTCATATATATTGTATTTTCGTCTTTTACCAATTTCTGAGCTCCAAAGAACTCCGTTAAGGCATCCAATTGTTCTACGGGCCTGGGTTATTCGTTTTCTAATTTCCCTATTGTCTGTGCCTGTGGTGTCGAAATCAATTCCTAGGTAGGTATATTCAGTGCAGAATGCAATTTCGGTTGTGTCCATCTGAATGTTGGATAGTTCTGCGCCTATTGGGAGATATTTTGTTTTTTGTGTATTGAGTTCTAAACCCCACTTTTTGTATTCTTCCTGTAGTTTTCTGGCCATATATGTCATGTCTTCTTTATCGTTGGCTATAAGGACTTGATCGTCTGCAAACTGTAGGGTATATAGGCAAGTTTCTCCCAGGTCAATGCCCATTCCTCTGCACTTTCTCTTCCACTGATACAGTGCTTTCGCCACGTAGATTTTAAACAATGTGGGGGATATGCAACATCCCTGCCGGAGTCCCTTGTTTACAGGAAATTTTTTTGAAAGTCTATTTCCAATTTTTATTCCCGACGTTGATCCTTCATAAAGCTGTTTAAGGGCGTTAATTACTGTGTGGTTAATGTTTGTTTCCTGCAAAACTTTCCATAGCTTTTTAGCGGGTACAGTATCATAAGCCTTCTGAAGGTCTATAAACATAAGGTGGGTTTCTTGGTTGGTACTTGATCTTTTTTCTATTATTTGTTTTAAAACAAACACATTATCGGTGTAGCTCCTTCCCGCTCTAAAGCCAGATTGTTCCTTATATTCTTGTTCGATATTGTCTCGAAGTATCCTTCCATATAGGCGACTTAAGGTACTGGTTACTGATACTGTTTACTTTCTTATGTATAGATGATATGAAGGATACTTTCCATTCATGCGGGACTGGTGCACCGTTTAAATATTGGTTTATACACCAGGTTAATCGTTCAAACAGTTTGTTAGTGCCGCATTTGATTAATTCTGCTGGAATTTCCTCCAGACCTGCGGCTCGACCATTTTTTAGTAGTTGTATCGTTTTTATGACAGTCCTCTCATCGATGTTTATCGTTTCTCCCTGTATGTGTATTTCAGTTGGAGACATTTCTCCATATTCTCCTCTTATTAATTGTATGTTTGTTTCTCTTTTTTCATTTGATGTAACTTTTGTCCTCCCATATATGTGTCTATCTCTTTGCATTTTTTGTCCCACATTTCTCGTTTAGCTGTGTTTACTAGTTGTCGTGTTCTTCTTTTAATATCTTTGTATTCTTCTCTATCCAACTCCTGTTTTGTGTTTAGCCATTTGTGGTATGCTTTTTCCTTCCGAAACACTAGTTCTTTAATTTCTTGATTCCAACAAAGTTTTTTACTAGCGGAATTAGTTTTCAGTCCAATGGCTTCCTCTGCTGCTTCTTTGACGCCTAAACCCCCAACCTGGAGGACCAGGTAATTTTTCTTCAATGTTTTCTTCCTCTAGATCGACTGTCTTTCGGGACTTTAGAGATCGATCTTCCCTTCTTGTTTTTTATTCCTGCCACTTCCGCCGACTTCCCCGTTTCGATTTTGTTCTCATCCGCCTTCATCGCCGTTGTGGTCTTACAATAGAGTATTGATTTTATACGATCCCTAAAATCAAGGGATGCCACTTCCGCCATCCACGCCGTACCGAAGATCTTCTTCTCCGCTGTTCCTACCGTTGTGATCTTCACCTGTATCCCTAGACAGGGGTCCGTGTTATACCCCTCAGAACTGGGTCCCAACCTGAACTTAGCCATCTATTCACTCTGGCCTATGGAAGTGATAGATGCCCACCACCGCTTAGTAGTTGTTCTTCCTGATCTAAAACCTCCCTGGTATTCTCCAACCACTTTGTTATCATATTTTATTAATCTTTTCCTAATAATTTTTGCAAGTATTTTATGGACTTATTATCTAGCTAATTATATTACGTAAAAATAAAATTGCGTACAATAAAATAGTTGTTATTGTTTTTTTGTAGGTCAGCCCTCGGCTCCAACATGTACACTTACTTAAAATTCGGGCTTCCCAGGGTGTTCCCACCGAACCACAATGGTTCTAATCGCTCCGGTACCCCACAGCATTTTCGACGAAACTCGTCCACTAGACCGCATAACATTCGGTAAGTGTTCTTAAATTCTCGTATTAACAATTGTTAATACAGCTATGCCAGACACTAATAGCGGTACCGTTAGATGGTACCATAGAATTGAAGCGTGTATTGTGATTACAGTGTGGGTATAATATAATTATATGTATTTATAAACAATTGGGTAGTACAAACAACAGCTGGCAAAAAATAGAAACAGTTACTTTATATTTAGTTTATGAAATCTCTACTTTAAATAATTTTTAGCAATGTATGTATATACACTGGAGTGAAAAATTAACCGGACACCCAAATTTTTCGTACAAAGTGTCGTTTAAAACATTTATTAAAACATTTATAGTTTATTCTTATGAACGAGAGAGTAATTAGCATAATTTTAACTGGTACCTTCGACCACTCCATGGGCGTGCTCAAGATTAATTGAAAAATTACTTTGAATAATTGTAAAAAATAAATGAATTATTTCAGTGTTATAAAGTGTTATGTGTATGTAAACAAAAGTGACCTCTTTTATCACACACTATATTAGAACTGACTGGCCTACATTAAAAAGGGTTTTAAAAAATTCACATTTTTTTTTAATTTTTAAAAATTACAAAAGAGAAAAAGAGTTTTTAAAACCGTCTAAGGTATGTTAAATAGATGAATAAAAATATTAATATAAAACTTACAGCTACTTGTTACAAATCCAAATCAGATTCAGAAGATGAACTTTCAGAACCAAGATTTATAATAACTGGCTCGATCATTTTATCAGTAATATTGTCCAGCTTCCACATTTTTTCCTCTTCTTTAATAGTGTGATTTACTGCCTTTTCCCAGTTTTCAGGTTTTACATTATTTACGGCCTCCAAAAACAACTGTTTAACATCATGAATTTTAAAAGTGGTATTTTTTCTTGAAACTTCACTCTTTATCTGTGCCCATACCAGTTCAATCGGGTTTAATTCACAATGATATGGTGGGGATCTAAGTACTGTCATTCCACGATTTTTGGCAATTTCATCAATTTCGTATTTTTTAAATTTTTCTTTATGAAGGGCACACAACGAATAAAGTTCCTTTCTTATAGATCCGGGATGGTACGTAATATTTTTTGAACTCAGCCAATTCTGCAAGTCTTTTTTTAACCACTTGGTTGTGGGCAGTCCTTCTATAAGTCTGGAGTGATAACTTGCATTATCCATTACTATTACACAGTTCTTAGGAAGAAGATCTATCATTTGTTCGAACCATTCTTGAAAGACATCAGCGTTCATGTCTTCATGGTAGTCACCGGTACGAGTTGATTCAAAAGTTAATAAACCACCTTCAACAAAACCGTCTGAACTGCCAATGTGTACTATTATCAGCCTGCGTCCCTTTCCTGATGGTGGGTTTAAACCAGTAGATAAGTTATTTACAAAAGCGTGCCTTTGACTTGTAACAGTTTCATCCTGCCAAAATTTATTTGGTGTATGACCCTCGTTGATCCATGTTTCATCAAGATAAAATATTTTTCTTTTTTGGTTTCTCATTTCCTTTATGGTTCTTAGAAAATGTCTTCTCCATATGACAATATCGCTTCTTTCTAATAAAATAGACTTTCTGGGATTCTTTTTCCAGCGGAAGCCTATTTCTTTTAAAAGTTTCCATAACGTACTTCGACTCATTTCTGGGTAATCCTTATCATCTCGAACTGAGACAAGAACTTTATCCAATGTTGGAAATTCTTGTCTAAAGAAGAATTCATGCACTTTCCGTCGAAGTCCTTCTTTAAAATGATATTCTATTTGAAATTTTGGTTTCCCTGGAGCATTACGTGGCATTTGAAAACTACCACATTTCTCTTCTTTAATAACTCTGTAAATCGTAGATTTCCCAACACCAAGTGTACTGCTAACTAACTCAACGGTCTCATCAACACTTTCACATAAACGTTTGTCTGTAAATGATTTAAAACAATTAAATATTAATGTTTTTTCATTAACTGTTAAAGGACCAATTTTTCGGCGTTTACACGGCACTTCCAAATTTTCCATAACACTAGTATACACAATAAACTGCACCTTGCAACTGAAGTACCTACTTTTAGTGAACTGTTAAGAATTTTGAATACGCCACTTGGACCTTCCTACAAAATGGAAAAACCCACTATCACATTTTCTGTGGAATAAGTTTAGAAGGTAATTATCTAGTCAATTACTGTCGTAGATTCCTGGAATTAAAGAATTAAATGTTTGATTGTTGAAACCCTTACTTCGTGGAATGCACTCATTTCAGATAAAATAAAACGTTTTATTTTATCTAAAGAATTAAACTTTATTTTGCAAATAGGTAGGTACTTATTAAACTTTTATTGGTTATATATAACCAATAAAATAAACATCTTACATTTCTTGCAAATTCATTAGTACCTGTTAACCTCCATCACTCCGACACTGGCAACCTTATTTAGGGATTAGTAACCCTCACAACTATTGTATTCTATTCTGCTCCAACCTTTATACCTGGTGGTCATACTCAATTTAAAATTGTTTTCCTATATACTTCTGTAAACTTGTTGACAAATATCTGTTTTTCATTGAGTCACCCGTATCAACAGTTTAGGGATTTGCATACATAATTTATTGTTTTATTACTCTCTCATACATAAAAATACACTATAATTTGTGCTTCAGCATATTTATTTGCCTGATCGACTATAAAATTTATAACCTTATTGTCAATAAACAAACAAAATGTCTCGTAAGCTGATATAGTATTCGGTAAATTTACCTGTAGGCCATGCTTTCCTGCAAAAGGAAAATGTTTGTGATGACCCTCGTACAAATTCCAATTGGGTGTATCTGGAACAGTGTTCAATTCTGGTTCTGTTACTTCTTGCGAATCGTCTTTACCTTCATCTTCTATTTCTTGATTTTTTTCAGCTTCAAGATCTTGCAGTATTGATTCCATGCTTTCTACAGATTCTTCTAAATCTAATTCATGATCGGATTCCCAATTTGAGTCGTTCAAAGAATGAGTCGTAGTCTAAACATCTCACATCATTTTCACTATCATCACTTTCTTTTAGTGATGCTCATAATTCGTCTATTGATAATCCTTTACGCTTACAGTAAATTCAACTTCAAGCTACGGACGATGGAAACAAATGCACGCTGGAAACACGCATTTGTTCAGGGCCGGACTAGTAAATTAAAGCTGCAATACAAAACCTTATATAAGTTGTAGACGTCTGACAGGTACAGATTATAGTACACCAATTTTTTAAATATAAAAATGATTTACAAAGTCGAGAGTTATTAACAACAAAATAAAGTATACAAAAAAAAGTTTATAAAATTACTGTATTTTATCTTAACTTTCAGAATCTGATGTACTGCTGTCATCATTAAAGTTGATAATGATAGGCTCAATTTGTGCCTCAATTAAATTGTCCAACTCCCACATTTTTGGCTCCACTTCTTTTTTTTACATGTTTGACGCAGTTTTTTCATTTTTCCATGGTTACAGCAGACATAGCTTCATGTAATAAATTTTTAATGTCAGCAAATTTAAATGTTGTGTTATGCCATGCTACATAATTCTTGACTTCCGCCCATACACGTTCGATTGGATTGTGCTCGGTGGCAACCTTAAAACTATTCTATTTGTGCGTCTTACCAGTTCATCTACTATGTACTTATTATATTCGCCTTTATGTTGTTTAACGATTTCTAAAAGTTGCACCTTTAACATCGTTTCTTCAAAGGGAATGAGGCCACGTCGGACATATTTGAGCGACATATTTTTTAAGTAAAATCAAGGGCTTTTTCAATCAATTTAGGGTTCTATGAATGCGAAATCACTAAAAGTAATGTCATAAAAACAAATACACGAAAATATACGCGTAGCCCCCAGATTTTTTTTTAAATAACTCTGGTGATTAATGTTTTAATCTTTTTCTTCTTTCACGTTCTGCCGTTCTTCCATGAGAGTTCTTTTCAACGAAGTGTTGGTTAAAATACCAGTTTATCTTTTCTTCCGTGATTTTCTCGAATTTTGTCGAAGATTTGGTTTTGGAAACGGCCTTATTTCTGCAGAGGAAAGCAATATCGAACTTGCAGGTTCTATTTTTCTATGCGACTGTTTTTGCAGACAAATTGTCGTTGACATCTGCGAAATGTTCTAGAATTTTCAGTGGATTCTTCATAATTTTAACTTGCTCCACTGTTAAAATGTTTCTGTTGTTTTCGGTAGCGTTTCCTTCTTTTTTGCTGGTGTAGGCCTGTCTGTAACTGTTCAATCACAAATTAACCCCTTAATTTGTAATCTCACATTATTCTTAACTTCTTAATCTTTTATAGATTCAGGTGCTTATGAATCTATTATTTGTGAGATTATAAATTGGGGATTTGAGTTCAAATAAACACAGTCAATATTGAGTAGTTACCGAACGAACACCATATTGTGTAATTACGAGTTGCTGTCAATAAATCATTACTTTTACTCCACAACTTCAACATTTATTAACCCTATCATCATCGATCGACGAGAAGCGGACAAAGGGGCATTTACGAACCGAAACAAACTTCACTACTAAGTTCGATATTTTCCAGTAACATATGAAGGCAAAAAGTCACTCTCTGTGAAGATACCCTCATTCAAATGCCACATTCCTGGTTTATTTCCGATCCATCATATTGGTTAGCGTAGCAACTGGCGGAAGACTCAAATTTTTAATTCCAAGAACATCATATATGTAAAATGCCTTACCTGAATTGTTCACCATCCAGTTATCCATCGCTGAATTGAAGTATTTCTTTAGGGGTTCGTGTGAAAACTCCTATCTAGTGGCGGCAATTTATGCGAGCAGTGCAGAGGAATAAAAAAAACTGTTACTCCGTTTTCCTTAAAAATATCTAAAAGATCGAGAGAAAAAGGTGAGATTCAAGGTTGTCAAACAGCAAAAGTATAGGGCGCTCCTTAAAAATCTTGTGTGAAACAGAAAATGCTTGACAAATTTCACAAAATGTTGTTTTTTCATCTATCTGATAGCTTTGCATCGCCTAGGCTTCCGACAGGTCCATCTCTAATAAAGTGATCCCTGTAGTTTACCATAAAAAAATGAAGAACGGAAGCACAGTATTACCACTTGCTAAAACTGCAACAGTGAGGGTTACAAGGTTCCTCTTTCTGCGGACGTGAGTTTGCCTATTTGCTTGAAGCCACATCGTGTCACTATTTTCTACCTGTCTCGTCAATGTTCCAAATATCCTATGCTTGCAAATTCACACGCTTTCAAAATAAAGACGATTAGTGCTTTATATAGATTTACATTTGAAGAAACATATGCAATATAACAAATACTAATAGTTTCCAAATGCCTCGATATCACTATCAACTTAATCCATTGTAAAATGCCAACTTGGTTTACAAATTTTTTAAAGTTAATTACATGATGAGGTTTGTCGACCAAGTCAATAAACCCCGGCAAGGCATAGTTGACAAGCCCCATATGTTACCCTGTCATTCCGAGGGTCGTATGATAGACATGCGTTAACTTAGATATAAATAAATCACGTCAAATCAGAGTCAATATATGTTACTTCTCAAAAATATTTAGTGACATTTATTTAGTGATTTTATAGATAATCATACAAAAATGTTGGGAACCAAAGTAATTACTTACCAAGGATGATTCTAGATTTCTCGTTCTTACCGACACAAAACATAAGCAACCGTAAGAGCGATATTGTAAAATGGAGGCGCAAGAGTTTGCAGTTCAGATATTGTATCTACATTCGACATCTGTTGCACATTAGAGGAGGTAGAGGCAATAAGTCAACTAACCCCTTTAGTCAACTAGCCCCAGTCTCCCCTACTATATCGTCTTCTAATATTAAGGCTTATACTCCTTTTCCATCATATTGATAGCACATTATGTATGCAAATCCTCAACAGGTCAAAAAACCATAGGCGTCACCCTATACTTGTTTTGAAATAAATAAAAAAAATTAATATTTTAAGATGCCGTCAACAATTCATTATCTTTTAAAAAATCTTCTGTAAAATAAGTGTCCACTAATCTCACTATACCTTTTTTGTGCGTAAAAAACGTCGGTATATATGCCACACGATTATTGTTAATTATACACGGGTGATTAACGAGAGAATTCAATGTTTCACGAAATAAATTAATGTAAACAGTAATTTAAAGGTGATTATTGTTTTCTATACAAGTTATCGCCTGACACAAAAAGAATACCTTCTTTGAACGATTACCTGGAATTACTGATAAGGCTTCACTAATGATAGTTTAAGTAGTTTTTATGCCACATTACAGCTTATGCCAATAATATAAATTAGAAATTGTTTGCATCTTCCATTTAGTTTGTAGATGTACATTGTTCATGTCTTACCTACCTACGTTTTTGGTGTCGATATTTTGTTATTTGCATTTAAAAATGACGTCGACAACAGGTTTTATCCCGGTTAAGTGTAGTTTTAAAGGTGCCTTCAGTCTAAGAGAGAAAAATATAATATTAAATGTACACGATGCACTTGTACATCAACGCCCTTTAAGTAATGTTCGTGAAATCGTTAACATGTGTTCAAATATGACAGGGGTTGGAGAAGCAACAATTTATAGATTCCTAAAAGAAAGAAAAGGAGGAACTGTTTCATCTCCCAAGAAGAGTGGAGGGAGTAAACCCTTGGAAATTGAAGAAATACATAAAAACATGATAAGACGCAGCGTCCACTCATTTTTTTTAACAAAGAATTTCCAACATTGGACAAAATCCAAACATTAATTAGAGAAAACGAAGAGTTACCAATCATAAGCAACAAGAAATTATGGGGACTATTGAGAGAGATGGGATTTCGTTGGCAAAAGAATAGAAGAAAATCCGTTTTAATTGAAAAAGATTACATTGTATGTTGGAGACGAGATTATCTAAGAACTATTAAAAAGTACCGAGAAGAAGAGAAAACAATTTTTTATTTGGACGAGACTTGGCTAAATGAAGGTCATACTGTACCATATCTATGGGTTGATACAAATGTGAAAAGTTCCCGTCAGGCATTCATCGAAGGTGTATCTACTGGAATAAACAATATTCCCGTTGGAAAAGGACGCAGACTCATAATAACCCATATTGGAAACGAATACGGTTTTGTCAATGGTGGATTATTAAGTTTTGCCTCAAAATCAACCAAAGATTACCACGAGGAAATGACTGCTGACGTTTTTGAAGAATATTTTGAGCAAATGTTGGATTTAATTCCAAAAATTCTGTCATAGTCATGGATAATGCTAGTTACCATTCAAGACTAGCAGAAAAATTGCCAACAACGGCATGGAAAAAAGGAGAGATAATCGAATGGTTGGATAAACACGCAATTGAGTACAAGGAGAATTCGACAAAAAAGGAATTATTACCTATTGTAAGGCAACATAAAGCAGCTTATAAAAAATATATAATTGATGAAATGGCATTAAACCGTGATGTAATTATTTTACGTTTACCCCATACCACTGTGATCTGAATCCGATAGAAAATATATGGTCTCAAGTAAAGGGTGAAGTCGGACGCAACAACAAAACTTTTAAATTAGAAGACTTACAACAATTATTAGAACATTCCTTATCAAAAGTAACTCCAGAAAATTGGAAAAATGCTGTTAGTCATGCTCACAAGGAAGAAAATAAAATGTGGAATTTGGATAATATGACTGATGCAATGCTGGAACCGGTAATAATTAACATTGGAGTTGAAGATTCCTTAGATTCTGAAGAAAGCAGTGAATCTGAAATGGAATTTGATTAAAATAATATTCATTTTTTTACAAATCGGCCCCTGTTACGGCCACAAATTATTTTATATATAACCAATAAAATAAACATCTTACATTTCTTGCAAATTCATTAGTACCTGTTAATCTCCATCACTCCGACACTGGCAACTTTATTTAGGGATTAGTAACCCTCAAAACTATTGTATTCTATTCTGCTTCAACCTTTATACCTGGTGGTCATACTCAATTTAAAATTGTTTTCCTATATACTTCTGTAAACTTGTTGACAAATATCTATTTTTCATTGAGTCACCCGTATCAACAGTTTAGGGATTTGCATACATAATGTGCTATCAATATGATGGAAATGGACTATATATCTTTAAGAGAAGTAAATTTTAGTAACCTATTATTGTCAAACTTCAACGTGTTAACAACCGAGATAGGTCGTATGACGATAGTTATGACAAAGTGCAGGGCCAGTTGCAATAAATAATGTTATTTACAAAAACATTTCTCATTTAGTTGTTATTGTATTAATTGTTTTACCGATATCACGTTTCGGCATTGTTCTAATTTCAATTCGAACGAACGTAAAACAATTAAATTTAAAAAGTTTTATTACGATTGATTAAAATATCTTAAAATTTTGTTTCCATTAGTTGATACATGTATCTGATCTGTCATCCAAAAGCTTCTATTCTTTGGTAATAATAAAATACTTATTGCTGTTTACATTGTCATAATCTTTTGTGTTTCTTGTCAATTCTTAAAATATTATGGCATTTTTCCATTTTTAGACGTTCAAAAGTAGGAAGTCACGGACCAAGAGATGGTAGTTCTGGATATGACAGTTCTGACAATGAAACAACCAACAACTATAAGCAAAATCGAAAATACCGATCGGATCCGGACTTTAGAAATCAAAGTGTGTATCACGCTGAGGTAAGATGAGCTACTAACTAATAATATATTATGTAATGACTTAATTCGCGACCACACGAGTTATATATAGTATATTTCATGTATTTGCAACTATTTTGTATTAGGCATAAAAGCTTTGAGTTACCCGGTTCGCTGAGCTGAGAACGTGGATACCAAATTCTTAAAATATTTGAAGCACTATCGAAGACCAGCAAAAATACGGTTTTAACTGATACTGTCTTTTACACTAATTTAGAGAAATATACAATTATTAGTGCAAAAGTTGAAGAAAATTGTAAATTCTCTTATTTTTTAATTGTATTGGTAAGTATCTACTAATAAAATATTAATAATACCACTCAAAATTTCTTAAAGAGAAAAAGAAAACATATTATTTTACACTATCATTAAGAATTACAGCCATACTCATAATCATTGTCGTTGGTATCTTCATTTGTATTGTCTAACCCTTACGTACAATAAAATTATCATTATAAATTTTTCATACTCCCCAAATATGTTCAATGTGATTGAACTCACAATGGTAAGGATACAGTCTTAACAAATTATGTTGATATATATATATATATATAATATATATATATATATATTATATATATATATATATATATATATATATATATATATATATAATAATATACGTTTATTCAAATCCATAAGTATTACATTAATTTACAATTTCAATTTCAGTTTACTTACAGTAACATAAACGTAAAAAAAAGTCTTTAAAGCATTAACATGCTTGTTGACTTAAGCTGTCTAATATTAACAGGTTTAATGTTTTTTTTATAAATTATTATTTCATTTTTACAGTTTCTAATCTAATCTAATTTGTTTCGTTTTTTTTTATCTAGTATAATTTAAATTTATTAAATTGTTACACAACTCCCTTTTTTCTTTTACCCAAGCATTAACTAATTTTTTATACAAATAAAAATTTTTGATATTTTTAAAATTTATGGGCAATTGATTGTATATTCTTGGAGCAAAATATTTAATTGACCGTTGCGTGATTGTTTTTGAAGTATGAAGACATTCAACATTCAATTTTCTTCTTGTTTCATAATTTGACACTTTTACTTTAAGAGGTATTTTATCTTTATGAATATTTTTAAGTAGCTCTAAGCAGTACAATTGCCGAACATCAAGAACCTGAGTTTCATGAAAAAGTTGGTCTGAGGGATATGTTTTTCGTTTTCCATATATTAGTTTAAGAAACCATTTCTGAGTATTTTGAAGGGTCACCAGATGGCAATCAGCTACGTCACCCCATCCTAAAATCCCATATACAAGATGAGATTGTACTAAAGACACGTAAAGCATTTTAAGCTGTTCAACATCTAAAAACTCTTTTAAATAGCGGAATTTTGGTAACAGTCCTCTTATTTTTCTTATAATATTTTTTATTTGTAAGTCCCATTTAAGGTGCCTGTCAATTAAAACTCCTAAATATTTTATGTATCCTGCTTTAAATATTTGTTGTTTTTTATTTATTTTTAATGAGTTAAAAGTTGGCAGAGAATTTTTATATATTGCAAAAGGTATATATTTAGTTTTTTCGTAATTTATTGTGAGTTAATTTAGTTGCAACCATGTTTATATATATATATATAATATATATAATATATATATATATATAATATATATATATATATATATTTATAATATATATATATATATATATATAATATATATATATATATATAATAATATCTATATAATAAAATATATATATATATATATATATATATATATATATATATATATATAATCTCTTCTTCTTCTTCTTCTTCTTTCTATATAGACATGACTCTGTCTTAACCCTATCTGTCTCCAGAGCTCTCCAGAGCCTTACCCTGGAAATTTTAAATGTATTTAGATATATAATAATAATAGCCAAGGTCATCGTAAATACAACTTTTTATCAGTCCTTTTCTCTTTAGCTTTGCTCAGATGATAAGTTTCTCTTCTTTCATTTGAGTCTCATATTTTCTGCTGTAGTTGAGAAGAAGGTAAACGCATCCTATGTTTTTCGTCGATGCCAGTGATCAGATACAGACTGTCAGATTTTTAGATCATCCCGATAACTTGCTTTGATTGATTGCATATAATATTTTCCTACTGTATAAGTGGGCAATTCTTAGATACTTGTATAGTGCATAATTAGTTATTTTTTTTTATTAAAAAGAAACATTACTGCATCCACCAATAGGTTATTAGCGGCGTTACTCAGTAAACAAAACTTTAAATCTGATACAAAATATTGATTGACCTTACGTAATTTAATTAAGTTTTTTACGTGACAGTTTTCTCCTAATAAATCTGGTAGAGTATTTGGTATATTGTTTATTGAACGTTCTCTATGGTATTTTGGACACTCAATTAACAAATGGACGACGGTAAGAGGCGTAGCACATAGGTCGCACAGGGGCGTTCACTGGCCGAAAGTAAATAAGAGTGTGTGATCTTAGTGTGTCCTATACGTAGGCGCGTTAGAACCGTTTGAATAAACCGTTACTAGCACTAGTTTTCCACTGTCGTGTATCTGGTTTTAGCGATCTTAATTTAGATTGCAATAGAAACCATTCGCGCTGCCACTGACCAATCACTTTTTGTTTAAAAAACGTTTTGAGATCTTTACATACACTCTCACGCACTAATTCAGATTCCGCACTTGTTGCTGCATCACGAGCACTACTGTCTGCCTCTTCATTGCCGATAATTCCTATATGCGATGGGATCCATATAAATTTAGGAGTTATGTGGTTCTCTTGGGCGATTTGTAGTTTAGTTTTTATTAGTTGCTCCAAGGGCTGTTTAGGATACAGATGCTGTATTGCAAGAAGAGAGCTGAGCGAGTCGGTGAGAAACAGAGGTTTTGAAATTCTTGAGAGGTTTGCATGTTTTAGGCACGGTACAAAGCAAACAGTTCAGCAGTGAAAACACTTGAGCTAGGCGGTAGTTTAAATTTGAAAGTAGACGTTGGAGTAACAAATGCACAACCAATGCCATCATTAGATTTAGAGGCATCGGTAAAGATGTTTGTGCAGTTAAGGTAGTCTCGTTCAAGAATCTCGTTTAGTTTGTTTTTGATTAGTATGTTGTTATTGCATTTTTTGAGAACTCTATTAGAGAGGTGTTGCAATTTGGGATGCTTATTAACCATGGAGTCGAATGTTGGATGTTACAGTGAAATACATCTGGGATTGTTGTGTCAAAATTATTCAGAATTGATCTTACTCGTGTGTAATAAGGTTTTCTAGTACGAGGTTTATTAAAGAGAAAGTCAAGATTATTTTTAGAAAAAGTATTTTCGAAGAGTGGATGATCCTTATTAGCAGCTACAGAAGAAGCGCATGAAAGTGTTAAAAGTGCTCGCCTATACTGCAATGATAGTTCTCCAGTTTCGGAATATAAGCTTTCTATGAGTGAAGTGTGAAAAGAGTTTAGATCTAATTAGTGTTTTATACAGAAGAAGTAGTGTAGAGTCGGAACCCTAGACTGGTGGTTTTTTTTCCAGAAAAGTTTTTGATCTAGAGACATACCAAGAAATTTTATGGAGTTTTGGAACGGAATGATGCTGTTGCAAAGATAAAGGAATGGTGTAATGGATGATTTTTTCGTAAACACTATACCAGTTGTCTTTTTAACGGAGAATTCGAAGCCTGTACTAGCTGTCCATTCATCTAGTTGGGTTAAAAATATCTGTACTATTCTGCACATAGATTCATTTTGTTCTCCTTTAATGTACACCACTAAATCGTCGGTATAGAGGCAAGCTATGAGAGGTTTATGTAATTTGTTTATATGTTGTTTATGGCAACTAAGAATAGGGTAGGACTAAGTACTGAGCCTTGTGGGGTACTGTTTTCTGCAGTATAAAAATCAGAATAAACGTTATTAACTCTTACTTGAAAAGAAAAGTATTTTTACAAATTTTTATATAGGCTAAGCAGTGTCCTCTACTATTGGGTGCGTGCAATTTTTTAATGATGTTGAATCTACAATACTTATTGAAGGCTTTCTTTAGATCAAAGAAAATAGTTATGCATATTTGATTCATTGCTAACGCTTAGGTTATCTAGTTATTGTGTACCTAACTGTTATATACTTGAAGGTCTTTTATAAACAATTAGCATTTATCCTTCAAATTACGTATTTTTCTTTTCCATTAGTTACTTTCTATTATGTTTTCTTAAATACTTAAAATCTATTTGAAAAAAAACTTAAGTATTACATAAAACAACTCTTAGAGTAATATTGTTGTACACTTATTTTATTTCAGCAAACGAGTCCTGGAATCCCGTTGGCAGCCATGCACCAAGGTGATATACGACACTCAAACAGTCAATGGAATAGAAATAAGAGTATCTCGGAAGCCAACCTCTTGGCGTTAGGTTATAATAGATCAATTCATAATAGCGAGCGTCATCTAATAGATCCTCGAAGAAATAGTGTTGCTGATTATGGACACAACCATGACGTCGTGGATCATAGGTAATCACACCCCAAGTGCTTAATTGTTTTCCCTGTTTGGATTATGTAGTTCTGAGTGAACTATTTATATATTTTTGTAATATTTTTTGCTCTGTTTTACACTTAATCTAAAAATATTTCAGATTCAGCTTAAAGTCTGCATTTTTAGACATCTTTAAATGCCTTAAATTTTTTGCCAAAACTAAAAATTGAAAATTCATGTTAAAAGTTTTAAAGATAAATTTGTGGTAAATTTTATTTTTGACATTTTTTACGAACACTTAGTTCAAAAGCTTTTTCATTTGTTATGCCCTGCGATAAGGAGGGGTTGGTGATTATAGCTTGTGGTTCAGATAGGTACCACTCCATTATGGAGTATGACCGGTTTGATCTTCAGGCATGTAGGTCCTACTATTCCATAGAACACACATGTCACTCGAAGCTGGGGTTTGTATAAATTGTGCGTATAAACCTCATGATTGACAATTATAATGTTTTACTATTATCTAATACTTAATAAAACTGTTGTTCTATAAAATTTGATATATTTTTTTATTTAGTGTCATGGGTCATATGGGAAGACCAATGTCCAAAGCTGAAAGTCATTTCTCTGTGCCTCATTCGCGAAGAGGACCGCCATCTATCCTTCGAACCGATTACCTCAATCAGGACGATGAATCTGGAACAACGTTTATGTTTCCACATTTACAGGTATACTTTGAAAATAATGATCTAATATTATCAAAGAAATATTATATAAAAGAATTGCTAGAAATCGACAATATATTTATAAAAGCGAATAAATATTTAAAAATAGATAATGTAATAATATCAATACAAACATCGATTTCTTTTCTCTACATCGACATTAGATGTAAGCTCAAGAGCTATTTTCTTTAAAGGTATCTCTTGTTTTAATTTTTAGATTTGTTTACATTTCCACAGTTTTTACTTTATGCCATCTCTCGACCATTCCTGTGTAGTCATTTTTATCTTGAGGATCTTTTTTCCATTGCTGCGTCTACTTCATCTCTAACTATTATTCAAGCATTTGCCACTTTCTTTTTTCTATAGCACTCTATTCCATAATTTTGTTTATACAACTTTCCTACAACAAGATCCTCCTTTAATTACTATTTAACTGGGAATAAGCCACAATTAAAGATAAAAATACGTTTATTGACGTTTCAATTTCCACTTCGGAAATCGTTCTCAAAATACAAACAGTAAATTAAACAAATTTTGTTTTTTGTTACATAGTGAAAAATTCTTCTAATAATTTAATTTTATCTGACTCATTTATATTGACAATTCAGACATACATTATGCATTTTAAAGTAGACGACTTTAAAATGATATTGCCAATATTGTTGAGTTGCGCTCCTGGGACGACTTTACTTATAAGATAGTTCATTCGATTACATGAAATCAACTTTAACTTGAGAATATCCGTCAGAAAAAATCATAGCATGTAATTCGTCTTTAAAAAGACAAACACATGACATGATGACAGTAAAATTCTCCTGTTAGTGATTCCATAGTAAATTATGAGGGAAAAACCAGGAAAAAAACCTCATAATACTATCCCGACATGGTAAGTATTTGTTCGTGCATTTAGTTTACCTTCAATAAACACCAAAATTCTGATTTTATATGTTTCGTTATTTAAAAAACATAAATGATGTATCCTCTATATGTTACTGACTTACTAATACTGGTATTTTCTTATTAATAACTTCCTCTTTCAATATTGGTAACCAGATCCTACTACATTCTGCCGAGGAATTTGCGACACAATTGGCCTCATTTAGCATAATTAGAGCCGCTTCTTTGATTTTTCTTTTTTTACCATCCGTTTCTTTTAGGACTACATTTGAATTATTCCATTGAACCCTATGTTCATTATCCCATGCGTGTTTACATATTTGAGATCTATCAAATTCTCTATTTTTAATATAAGATTGATGTTCACTTATTCTAACATTTAATGGCCTTGATGTTTCACCTAAATAAAACTGATCGCATTCACAAGGTATTTTATAAATGCAATTCTTTGTCCTTTCTTGTTCATTGTTAGGTTTGGTTTTGGACAAAATAGATCTCAACGTGTTTGTTGGGCTCAATGGGCTCTAGTTTATCTCTATTCTTAGCCATATATTTATGGAAGATTTTGAAACAAATATCATTTCTAAACAAAATTTAAAACCCACAGTATGGTGGAGGTATGTAGATGATGTATTCTCAATATGACCTCATGGATCAGAGTTGTTGGACACATTCCTAAATGATATAAACGATAAAGAAGAGACAATAACATTTACCATGGAAAAGGAATATAATAACACGCTACCTTTCCTGGATGTTTTAATCTCTAAGAACGATACTGGATATGAGACTCAGGTGTATAGAAAACCAACACACACCAATAGATATTTAAATTTAAATCAAATCACAATATTAATGTAAAAAAGGGAATAATTAAATCCTTATACGATAGAGCCAAAATTACTTGTTCCAACGAAAATTCGTTCTTGGAGGAGAAACATTTGTTAACATCTGTTTTATTAAAAAATGATTATCCTTTTTTTACAAACAGGAGAATTTTACTGTCATCATGTCATGTGTTTGTCTTTTTAAAGACGAATTACATGCTATGATTTTTTTTCTGACGGATATTCTCAAGTTAAAGTTGATTTCATGTAATCGAATGAACTATCTTATAAGTAAAGTCGTCCCAGGAGCGCAACTCAACAATATTGGCAATATCATTTTAAAGTCGTCTACTTTAAAATGCATAATGTATGTCTGAATTGTCAATATAAATGAGTCAGATAAAATTAAATTATTAGAAGAATTTTTCACTATGTAACAAAAAACAAAATTTGTTTAATTTACTGTTTGTATTTTGAGAACGATTTCCAAAGTGGAAATTGAAACGTCAATAAACGTATTTTTATCTTTAATTGTGGCTTATTCCCAGTTTAATAGTAATTAATCATTATGGAAGAGGAAAAAGTAAGAGAGTTTACCTTTCAGCAGAGTTAAGTGTAAATAAGTTATATAAAATGTTTAAGGATGCTTACACTGCCGATTTGCACGTGAGCTATTCATGTTTTCACCGTATTTTTGTAACCGATTTTAACATTGGATTTTCCTCTCCAGCTACAGACGCATGCGCTACGTGCACTCGTCTTAAATATCTTATTCAACAAAACGCTCGCGGCTCAGTTGAAAGAATTAGTCCAATGACTGAACTTCGTATTCACAAGCTGAGAGCGGATGCGTTTTACAAACTAATGAAGGAAGTTCCCAGTGATACTTATAGTTTTGTTTTTGATTTGCAACAAGTGCACCCACTCCCTAAAACTCCAATCGGCGATGCCTTTTATCGCCGACAAATTGCATTCTATGCATTTTGCTGTGTGCCTATTGACTCAAAGGCACCAACATTTTATATGTGGAATGAAACGCAGGGAAGCAGAGGAGCAAATGAAATCGGATCTGCACTCATCCATCACTTAAGACGCCAAGATCTTTCGTCTTTTTCTGCAGTATCGTTGTTTTGTGATGTTGCGCTGGCCAAAATAAAAATGCTCATATTGTTCATGTTTTGTGCCATTGGCTTAAAAATGAGGCTCCAGAGAATGTACAGAAAATTCATGTAACCTTTCCGACTCGTGGCCACAGTTTTCTTCCAGCTGATCGAGCTTTTGGCCGTGTGGAGAAGCGCTTGAAAAAAACTGATACCATCATCTCGAGCGAAGAGTATGCTTCTATTTACGAGGAGTTTGGCTCTGTACAGAAACTGGGACAAGACTGGGTGATATACGATATCAAAAGCCTTGAAATGATTTATCAAAAAATAAAAGGAATCAGCCAAACCAAACGCCTCATTATTAAGAAAATCAAAACAAGGGACCGGCATACTTCAACCAAAATAAAATGCTGCGCCAACTATAGGTTCGATAGTGGAACAGAAACTTTTAGAAGCATTGTAAAAAAAAATAAAAATGATTTTCTTCAGGCTCTTCCCCAAATCCCACTATCTCATTCAATAACTTAAGAGAAAAAAAGATGTCAAAAAGAGAAATCATACGATTTTTACCTGGCGAAATCGAATTCAAATATCAGCCACCGTGCTTTCTAAAACTTGCAAAGCAAACAGCTTGATGAATAAATCGGCAAGGGAATCTAAAATTGCATTCCAAATGCCGTTCATCATGGTCCAAAATTCGTAGTGAATTCAATTTCTGGTACTCCAAACGAAGTAAAGAAATAAAACATAATGACGGTATTAGATTTTGATTCGATACAGAGCAGCGACAAGCCGCATATACGTATTTCGACCTGCGTATTTAAAAAAAGATATCCTTTATTTATTGCAAATCCACTTTGGGCAAAATGGAAAGAGATCCCTGATCTTCATTGGTATATTAATGCTCTTCAACACAAAGTTACTAGTGATTGCTTGGTAGATGAGCCAAAAAATATTCACATCTAAATTTTTTGTACTCCTCATTTTGTTTTTGTTTTAGTGGGTACCGTTTAATATTTTTTATTTCTAAGATATTGTTAGTTTGACAAAAGTTAATATCTTCCATCTTTTTTTACAAAATGGATATCTCCAACAGACACATGGCTATATTTTGTTAATGCAAATAATTAAAAATAATGTTATTTAACGTTTTATTTCTCTAAATCTAACCTCAATTAATTACGATTACTGAAATTTCGAAAATTTTAGTACAACAGCTGCAGCACGTTTTTACGTCTCCTAAAAATGTTTGAAAAGTGGATTTATGCAGTTTTGTAAAAAATCTCCTCATATATACTTATTTTATTTTTATTGAAAATTTCTAACGCTTCACATTTATCGCAGGCGCATGGATTAGGCATATTCCCAACCTCTCAGTCTTGCACCAAATCTCGACAACACCTTCTTCTTAACGAAATATCATTTGAAATTCGAGGAGGCGAAATAATGGCCATCATGACGACTTCTGAGGAAGAAGGTACCGCGTTGTTGGACATCATTGCTGGGTTCACGTCGCCAGCTTTAGGAACAATATTTTTGAATGGACATAGTGTCAGAGCACATACTTTGAAATCTAGGGTAGCGTACGTCCAAAATGACTTGAATTTATGTAAAGATATGACAGTTGTACAGACGTTAAGATTTCATTATGATCTTAAGAAACCTACAGAGAAATTAGGCTATTTAAAAATTGAATCTATGGATAGGGTGAGTATTTTCGTACGACTATATTCTTTATGTCATGTAATTGCTGGGAATTTGTTTGGTATTTTGTTTTTACATCAAATGTGGAATATTTATGCATGCAGTTATTGTATTTTTTTTTAAATTTTAATCATGTACGTCGGCATATCGATAAGTACTTAGCCTAACCGGTCGATGGCGCAACTATCTGAAGAGAAATCTACTATCGTGTAATACATTCTCGTAGACGGCTAATCTCAAAATTTCAGTCGAATATTGTTTCGACCGCGTGTAAAAGCGGGCGTGTCCGAGGATTTTAGCAAAATGGAAAAAGAGCAATATCGATCGGTGATTCGATTTTTGTTTTTGGAAGGGAAATCGCACAGCGAAATCAAAGAATGCTGTGTACGGTGACTCTTCCACTTTGATGACAACCCTTAAAATTGATTTAAGCAGTTTCAACGTAATCGCACGTTGTAACGAAAATATTTTGCCTACCACATGGGGTATTACTATGGGGACTGAAAGTTGGGGGCAGAAACTATGGGGACTGAGATAGGGTAAGCAAAATAAACGCTACTTGTGCGAACGGCACTCAGAGTTTGTTAGGAGAGCTGGGGTCGTGGATAAGTAAATGGCAAGGTGTCGGATTGGGCGACTACAGAAAAAAACAAAAGGGGTACTAACGTAATCTCTTCAAAATAACAAAACCAAAAAACAAAAATTAACAGGAAACACCTCTAGTAATTTAATATAGGGCGCCACTTTGAGGTGCCTAATTATACCTACTACAAACACTAGTTTTAACTAGGGAAATAATTATTAAACATAAAAAACATATCTTTTTCAAATAAAACTCAAAAAGGGTTAGTTAAAAAAATAAACAAAATGTTAAGAAAACAAATTTTAACATTTATTGCTGTCTTACCACAAACAGTTACAAAACATAGAGAATACAAGAATACTCAAAAAAGACAATACAAAAATATTACCTCAATAGTCACAAAATACAAAAACACAAAAAACTTACATGTAATCCATTTACAAACTCTAGGAGTTGGAGATACTACAAAAAACTTACAAATGTTACCGCACAGAGGTTAACCTTTTTTTAAACAAAAAAAATGAAAATCAAAAATAACAATTTTTTCAATAAATTAAATTTGCAAGAGTGGTATGACTCGTTATCCAAAACGACAACGTTTTCTTTGTCTTTCGACAAGTTTGGAATTAACGTCTTCTCAAAATATTCTTCATATAGATCCTTGTCTATTTTGTCGTGGTAATCAGCGGTTCTCTTCTTGGCCAAGAGAGTTTATTTGACCTATACCATAAAAACAGTTTCGTTTCCAGTATAAAGAAGAACAAATCGAGGACCTTTTTGCACCGACGCTGCTAGTCCAAGACTAATTAATATAAATAAAGTTTACATGATCCTTCTTCCTCATTGGTTTTATTTGTTTGAGATACACTTGTGTCTCTAGGATATGGACTCCAGATGGTGTCTACAGATTAGTAAGATCGTACTGAATTTTCAGGTTAAGATAACTTACTTATTTTCTTGTTGGCGTTGATTTTTACTAATATTGACATGTAATTTTCAGATAAACGTTTTAATAGACGATCTAGGCTTGGAGCAAGTCCGAAACACAAAGGTATCTATGATGACAATCTCAGAGAGAAGAAGACTGAACGTAGCGTGTCACTTAATCCTCGACACGGACATTGTAATCTTAGACCAACCCACCAAAAGCATGGACATTTTCGATACCTTTTTTTTAGTCGAATATTTGAAGCAGTGGGCGAACGGTGGGGCAGGTAGTACTTTGGGGCGTATTGTGATATTGACGATGCATCCCCCTACTTACGAGATATTTACTATGCTGTCTAGAATTTTATTAGTATCGGCGGGTAGGACTATGTATAGTGGAAGACGACGGGACATGCTGCCATATTTTGCTTTAGTTGAGTATCCTTGTCCGGCGTTCAAAAATCCCTCAGACTATTACCGTAAGTTTGTTTTTTTTTGTATATTTACATGTCAATGAAAATTTGAACTTATTATAAACATAATGTATTGTTTGCAAATATTTCCTAGTCTATTTTCTAAAGGTAAAAATAAAAACCATGATTTTATTGTAACTAACTTGACCGGTTTAGCTCATCATCAGTTACCCGATAAAAGATTGCTTAACCACTAAAACAAAGGGAGAAGAAATGCTATAGTTGTTATAGGTTGTTAAAGTATAAATTATGCCCAACTTGAAATATAGCGATATTTTCATTGATTACTATAATAATTTTAATACAAATTTTACCTTTCCAGTTGATCTCGTGACTTTAGACGATCTCGCTGCGGAAGCTATGTTAGAATCATCACAACGAATTGAACAGCTGGCTGAGATATTTAGACAAAAACAGGAACCCTTAAGCGACCCAGGACCTCCTTCATCTTTGCCACTCACTGTACGAAACTGTAATTGTTTGGTAGCGTCATTTGCTTTGTTTACGTAAGTATTAACCTTATGTTTACAAGTATATTAAGAATTACGATTAATTATTAAGAAGAAAAAGTTAAAGAATTAGTTAAAATCCTTTAAGCATATTAATTTTTCTTTATATTCAAGGAAATCCATGATCTACACTCAACCCGTGACCTTCCTCAACTGGCTCACAGTAATAATCCTTTCAGCTAGTCTGTCCTTAATTCTTGGCGCCATATTTTGGGATATTCCTACAACCGATCCTCAACTTATATTAAACGACAGGTACGGTTACCACTACAGTGTCATGTGCATAGTACATTGGCCATTGTTACTGGCGATGACTGTCAACGAAGTTAGAAGAAATAGAAAGGTCATTGAGAGAGATATTAAAGATGGGCTGTATGGGAGAGTTACCTATATCATAACAAAAGTAAGTAGATTGCTAAAATACATATTTATATACATATAAACTACTCGTCAAGATTAGGAATGACTTTGGAAATTTTGCTCATTGGTGCAAAGAGCAGACAGACAAAGTATTCATAGAGAAAGAAATAGATGAAGGCTGGGAAGCTATGTGATTTTAAACATAGTTTTTTTTAATGGCATTGACATTAGTCATTCAGCCAGTTGCAATAGATTCTCCAATCAGACAAATGCATAACTCTATCCCTAATAGAAAACTAACGGATAATTAATAAAAGAATATCTATGTTTTTTTAAGTAATCATGCGTAGAAACCAAAACATATCATTAAATAACACATGACAACCCTCCTCCAGTTTTGTTTGTCTACTATGAATATCTTTATGGGCCCCTAGATGAGAAGCAAGTGATCTGTAAGTTTTCTTGTCACATATTCTTTTTTTTTTTTTTTTTTTTTTTTTTTTTTTTTTTTTTTTTTTTTAAAGATAAAAATACGTTTATTGACGTTTCAATTTCCAATTCGGAAATCGTTCTCAAAATACAAACAGTAAATTAAATAAATTTTGTTTTTTGTTACATAGTGAAAAATTCTTCTAATAATTTAATTTTATCTGACTCATTTATATTGACAATTCAGACATACATTATGCATTTTAAAGTAGACGACTTTAAAATGATATTGCCAATATTGTTGAGTTGCGCTCCTGGGACGACTTTACTTATAAGATAGTTCATTCGATTACATGAAATCAACTTTAACTTGAGAATATCCGTCAGAAAAAATCATAGCATGTAATTCGTCTTTAAAAAGACAAACACATGACATGATGACAGTAAAATTCTCCTGTTAGTGATTCCATAGTAAATTATGAGGGAAAAACCAGGAAAAAAACCTCATAATACTATCCCGACATTGTAAGTATTTGTTCGTGAATTTAGTTTACCTTCAACAAACATCAAAATTCTGATTTTATATGTTACGTTATTTAAAAAACATAAATGATGTATCCTCTATATGTTACTGACTTACTAATACTGGTATTTTCTTATTAATAACTTCCTCTTTCAATATTGGTAACCAGATCCTACTACATTCTGCCGAGGAATTTGCGACACAATTGGCCTCATTTAGCATAATTAGAGCCGCTTCTTTGATTTTTCTTTTTTTACCATCCGTTTCTTTTAGGACTATATTTGAATTATTCCATTGAACCCTATGTTCATTATCCCATGCGTGTTTACATATTTGAGATCTATCAAATTCTCTATTTTTAATATAAGATTGATGTTCACTTATTCTAACATTTAATGGCCTTGATGATTCACCTAAATAAAACTGATCGCATTCACAAGGTATTTTATAAATGCAATTCTTTGTCCTTTCTTGTTCATTGTTAGGTTTGGTTTTGGACAAAATAGATCTCAACGTGTTTGTTGTTTTGAATGTTGTTGAAATGTTGAATTTATTTCCTATCCTTTTAAGTTTTTCTGATAATCCTTTTCTGATAGTCCTAAAGAAACAGATGGTAAAAAAAGAAAATCAAAGAAGCGGCTCTAATTATGCTAAATGAGGCCAATTGTGTCGCAAATTCCTCGGCAGAATGTAGTAGGATCTGGTTACCAATATTGAAAGAGGAAGTTATTAATAAGAAAATACCAGTATTAGTAAGTCAGTAACATATAGAGGATACATCATTTATGTTTTTTAAATAACGTAACATATAAAATCAGAATTTTGATGTTTGTTGAAGGTAAACTAAATTCACGAACAAATACTTACAATGTCGGGATAGTATTATGAGGTTTTTTTCCTGGTTTTTCCCTCATAATTTACTATGGAATCACTAACAGGAGAATTTTACTGTCATCATGTCATGTGTTTGTCTTTTTAAAGACGAATTACATGCTATGATTTTTTCTGACGGATATTCTCAAGTTAAAGTTGATTTCATGTAATCGAATGAACTATCTTATAAGTAAAGTCGTCCCAGGAGCGCAACTCAACAATATTGGCAATATCATTTTAAAGTCGTCTACTTTAAAATGCATAATGTATGTCTGAATTGTCAATATAAATGAGTCAGATAAAATTAAATTATTAGAAGAATTTTTTCACTATGTAACAAAAAACAAAATTTATTTAATTTACTGTTTGTATTTTGAGAACGATTTCCGAATTGGAAATTGAAACGTCAATAAACGTATTTTTATCTTAAAAAAAAAAAAAAAAGAATATGTGACAAGAAAACTTACAGATCACTTGCTTCTCATCTAGGGGCCCATAAAGACATTCATAGTAGACAAACAAAACTGAGGAGGGTTGTCATGTGTTATTTGATGATATGTTTTGGTTTCTACGCATGATTACTTATGTGGCAGCAGAAGGGGTTGAATTTTTTGTGAATGTTGGCAGGGGAGGAAAACTGTTTCCGATATTTTCTAGTGTGGAATATCTATTCTAAGTGAACAATCCCGAGAAGGATGATTCACAGTAAGTTTTTGCCTCGATGAAAGAAGTTTTTTGCTCAATCACTACGTTTTTGATCCTTACTATTGCAATAGATGCACTGAATATCATTATCCTGGCAAGCATGATCTTCATCTTTGGTTTTTCCGCATTTTATGCAATGTGCCTGTGTACCCCGACACTGCTTGGAGATATGTCCAAATCTCAAACAATTATAACAATGAATGACTTGCTGATATAGGTTTCCACAGGAAAAGATACACTATTTATTGCAATGTAGCTAGGTAAAATATTTCCCTCAAAAGTGACTATTACAGTCCTTTTCGGTTTAAAGTTAGTTTTTCTTCCATGTCAACCCTTCTAAAAGTTCGTTTGAAACCTAATATAGGGGAGGAAGATTCACTGTTATCTAATAAATTTTCATCGTATTGGATATCTACATCTCTGATTAGACCTTTAATTTCTAGTAGATGATTAGGAATATAAGCTACCAAATTAGCTTTAAATTTTTAACCAAATTATTTGCATCAGAGATTGACCTTAACAAAAGTTCTGTTTTTTCCAATGCCTTTAATTTCAATAATATTATGAATATTCAACTTTTTATGCAAAATATCATAGAGAAAGTATTCATAGAGGAAGTATATAGACAGTTAAAGGATGTAAACGACCTATATTTTAATTGTTTGTTTTTTCTATGTAAACATAAACACTATTAAAGTTGTACTTATCCTATTTGACATTGAAAAAATTTATCGCTACTGTTTTTTGCGCTGTTTCAGATTCTGGCAAGATTGTAGTACAGTCGCTGGTTTTATTCGCATTTTTCGCAGTCGAATCATCAAAATTTTCGATTAAACTGGATTCATTAATAGCATTTCACTATTCTCACTAACACATGAAAAGTTTAAATCACCTATTGGCGTCTCTGGGAAATTGCCTCCTCCATGGGGAGTCGCTTATAGACTTATTTATTACACTGAGTTAATGCCAAACTTCGAATCACCTGTACTAATTTAAAATCGAGTTAATTAGTAGAAAAAGACACTGGGCGCTTATTATTTTCGACCTATCGCTTCGGAAGTTCGAATAATACTGTCTTAAACATAGTTGAAATGTCGAGTTTACTTCTATTAGTAAAATAATTTCCAGGGCAATTGTTGAATTTTTAAAGTTATTTCTAGTTTTGACATATATTTAAATTCTTTTCTTATATCTTTTTATCTTAACCATTTTTATTAGTAATTTATTGTTTTTGTACTATTTGCAGTCCATCATCAATTTATTTCCATCACTGTTTGTATGGCTGATCTATGTAGTACCTAGTTACTCTATGACTGGTTTATACATGCAGCATTTGAATAATTATGACGGCTTCTATATTTACATAGGTAAGATTTTTGATATGTATGCAACAATTGTAGTTTTCTTACGAAATATGCGAAGGAATTGTTACATTCTGACTACCACTGACTTTTTCAGCGGTAATTAAAATGTTTGTAACTTGTAAGCAAACACAGTGATGCTTCTATACCTATATGCCATTTTTTTTTCAGGAGTAATGTTATTATATCTTAGCTGTATTCAAATATTTTTGATGGCGTTTATATACACAATCCCTTTAAGCAATACTGCCACAATATTCAGCGGTACAGCACTCTCAGCATTCTTCCTAACTGCTGGATACTCATTGCACCTCAAAGATATTCCTACATATTTACAATGGATAGAAAAAATAAGCCCAAGCGAGTGGCTTATACCATATTTACTCAACAGGGAACTTTCTGCAGAAGCCATACAGAGTTTACAAGGGGCAATAACGACACTTTGCAGAAATAAACAGGTAACAAGGTTTAATATAAGTAAAACGTGATTTTTGCGATTTTGGTTTTCATACATTGATCGCTAATTTAAATAGTGCTTTTATAAAATCATAAAACTTTGTTCCAGATTCAACACCAGGATATTATAGTCCAACTACCATGTCCACCTCCAAATGGAACAAATAGTCTAAAGAGCTTTGGTTACTTAAAGTCTGACAACTTAACTTACGACTATGATAACCCCGTTATAGCAATGGGCGTATTTTACTGTATATTCTTCGTCATTTCTTGCTTGATGTTTGCTCTAAATTTGTGCAGAAGCAGAAGAAGACGTAGACAGGATGCTAAGAATGATGCAAATAAACCGTGAAGTTTAAATACTTAATCTGTTGACATAACATGAATTTTAACTAAAGAAGTTATAAAGGAGATTGCGAAGTTATAGAAGATGAACGGTATCACAATACAATACGAAGTTGTAGTGCCAATGCTATGAGAAGAAATAAAGCTATGAGTTTTTTTTGAAAAATATTAAAATACTGTTATAGATATTTGTGACGATAACTATATAACTTATAAAATTCTTAACGTTGGATGTTAATTTTTATAAAAAAAAAACCGTTGTGGAGTAGCATTATCACGAAAAAACCTAAATTATGATTAAATTAATGCTGTTTTTAATCAAAGTTAGCTAGCTAGAAAAATTGCCTTTGAAATATCTTACACGTAATTACTTTACGTGATTGTGTCCGGACATTCATAAAATTTCGGCCCAGTATCGGGCTACGTCGGTTCCATCTTTGTTGGCGAGCGACAAATTTTCGAGGGTACATCGATGAGGATCGTTTCTGCATGTAAGAAGATTTTCTATATTCTGTGTTTCTCTACAGTCGCAGATCATCTTGGTCTATTTTTTCCCATTTTGCCATGTTTGATTTTACTGGAGCGACCCCCGTTCTTATCCTGTTCATAGGTTTCCACGTTTGAAAGTCTAGGAACTAGCCGGTACATTGAACCAGAAGAAGAGGAAAATACTCGTTGGGTTCATCCTGCACTGTTCCAAGGAAGCTTTTTCTGGATTTTAGTCGCTTTCGTGGTGTTCGAGCTTTGTATAGGGCATGCCGCTCGCCTGCGATCTGTTTAATTTTCTCTGCGTGTTCTGCAACGCCTCTGCGTATTGAGGGTTCCGCAAAATCCGCTGCTTTATATAGATTTGGGAGTGGCGTTAGTTTCATACACCCCGTTTCTATCCTGCATGTCTTAATTAGCGCGGTATCAACTTGTTTGGTGTGGGCAGATCTACCCCAAACGATGCAAGCATATTCAGCAGTTGAGAAACACAGTGCCTGTGCCGTTGTTCTTAAAACGCCAGGACGTGTACCCCATTTACTTCTCGTTAGCTTTCTGAGTATGCTGTTTCTAGTTGTTACTTTCCCTCTCGTTTTTATGCACTGTTGTCTGTAGGTGAGAGACCGGTCCAGAGTTAACCAAGATATATAGGTTGGTTTGTGTGTTCTAATGTATTACCATTCCACGCAATTTGAAGTTTTTGCTTGGCTGTCCTTGCGTGAAGGTGGAAAGCGCAGACTTGGATTTTAGAGGGATTGGGTCCCAGGTAGTTCTGCAGGTAGTACGCTGTCATTATTTTTAAGGCAGTTTCGAGTTTCTCCTTCACTTCTTTACAACTATTTCCTTGAGCACATATTGCAAGATCGTCATCATAGAGGAAGTGCTTGGTTTCGGCGTAGGTTGGTCGTTTGTATATATTTTGAAGAGCATTGGTGCTAACACACTTCCCTGTGGGAGGCCGTTTTTTTGAACTCTTCACCTACTTACTTTACCCTTCAGCATAAAAAAACGAAAAAACGTCTTTTTTGCAGTAAGGAATATATGACCTTACCCAGATGGTGGTTATTGAGAGTGTCGTAATAAGTTGCGCAATGTTTTGTACTTACTGTGTCATAGGCTGTTGTCAAATCTACGAAAGCAGCCCTGTTATGTTTTTCTTCAAGCCTCTTCAATGTTTAGTGCGAGGACTTGACCGGTGTAAGATTTGCCGGTCTGAATCTCCTTGTTTGGGATGAGGTGCTTGTCGACATTTTTTTCTATTCTGACGAGTATGAGTCTCTCGTATAGTTTAAAAAAGTGACACAACAGTGAAATAGGTCTGTAGCTACTGGAATTTTCTGGGTCCTTTCCTGGTTTTAACAAGGCTATTACTTTAGATTTTCTCCATGATTTTGGAATTTCGCAGGCTTTGCAGCACGTGTTATAAAGTTGCAAGATCCAGTTTTTTGCTCCTTGGCCTAGATGCTTTATTTGTTCACTGCATATATCATCCACACCTGCAGCTTTCCCGTTTTTAACCTGTTTATACCGTCGTGGAGTTCTTTTAGTGTAAAAGGAGTTCCTATGTGGTTTGTCTCCGAATCCAATCTTCTTCTAGTGTTTGGGTCCTTATATCGGTTCGTAGTTCTTCTATTCATAAGGAGTTAAGCAGCGACTTGGTTTGCTGTAACCTTGCAAGGTGGTTTATGTTCTTTTAGATCACCGCTAAGTTTTTTACAAGGTTCCATGCTATTTTGCTACTATGTATCATGTGCATTTTTTCTGGGTCTCAATTCACTTTTCCTGTCTGGCTTGACTTAGCTCTTGAAGTAGTACTGCTCCGCAGTCAACCGTTTCTTGTCTAAAAGGTCAGTCGAATAGAGGGTTTCGTATGTTCTCATTAGTTCTTTGGACTTGTTGGACATCCCGGGAACATATTGTTGTCTACATCCTCTGGGGATAGCTTTTCTAGAAACATTTTTGAGTACCTCTACAATATCTCTAATTTTGGTTCAAGACGTAGCAGCTCAGAATCTAGCATGTCTGCACACTTTTGCAGTTTGCCTGTTTGAAGTTAAATCTCCTTCTGAATGGTATAGCTTGTAGTCTAACAATTTAAAGATATTGTTGATAGTATTGTTTGGTATCTCTGCAATCAGTTTCATACCGGAGACTTTCGGTCTCGCTGCAGTTAGGTCTCTGTGGATTTCCTCGATGCACAATACCTCATATTTCTTATTCTTGCAGAAGTCTGATAAGATGTCTTGTTTGGCTGTAGTGATGCCCTCAATATTTATGCTCGCTACTGTTAGTGTTGGCTCTGAGAAGAACCGTTGTGGCTTGATGTTTGCCATCTAATTTGGTTTGGTCCGGTGTTAAAAGGATTAGCCGTCTACTAGTAGACGTTTCCAGGGGAAGCTGTCAATAGTGTTTAGTTGATGTGGCACTATTGATCTCGTAGAGGCTCCCTCCTTGTCCCCCCTACTTCTTACACGTAAAAATGGTAGCGCCAAATCATCAGCCAAATATTGCGCCAAATTGGCGGTGAGAAAAACACCGTGCCAATTAGATGCGCCAAATAACTGACGCCGCAGTGGATGTACCACTTTAGGAACCTTAAATTGTCAGCGCTTTGAAATGCGCGGCCTTTAAGAGGCATTTGCGCGCCAATTAAATGATATCGAATTAAACGTGCGAATATTGAAATACTTCCATTAAAACAATTATGTTTGCGCCACAATTAAAACTGACATATGTTGCGTATATCTCTAGCATTACCAATAAATATTAAATTGTTAACACTTAGACTTACTTTGTACATACGATCTGTAATATTTGAAATATTTTATTATCTATTTATTGCTGCTATAAATGATGAGTTTATATATTATACACTACTACAAATAAAGTATTTTATAAGTGCCTTAATAATAATATACAAGGATTATCATTTTCAAGTTTGGAGGAGAATAAATGATAATTATAGATATGTGTAATAATAAAAATAAACTATTTATATATTTTTGTTATTTTTTTAAATCCATCTTAAGTTCACACTTAGTGACATATCCCTATGAATTGTCTACTATGCACCTGTTTGGCCACTGGAATATAGGTACAAAACTCTAAACGGGCCAGTACAGGGTGGTGTAAGTATTATCATCATCAATTAGCCTATGTTTGTCCACTGCTGAACGTAGGCCTCCCGTAAAATTTTCCACCTATTTCTGTCTTGAGCTTCTTGCATCCAGTTTGTGGTGATGCGCTTGATATCATCCGTCCATCTAGTCGGTGGTCGTCCTCTGCTTCGATATGCATCTTGCCTTGGTCGCCATTCCAGAATCTTTTTGGTCCATCTGTCATCCGTTAATCTGGCAACATGTCCGGCCCAAGCCCATTTAGCCCTGGCTATTTTTTCAACTGCATCTGTGACTCCTGTTCTTCTTCTTATTTTTAGGTTTGGTACTTTATCTCTGATGGTAATACCTAATATTGATCTTTCCATAGCGCGTTGTGTAACTCTTATTTTATCTATTGTTCTTTTTGTCAGAGTCAGTGTTTCTGCACCATATGTAAGAACCAGTAAAACGCATTGGTTAAAAGCCTTTCTTTTTAAACAAAATCTTATTGTTGTTGATTTCAATTTTCCAGAAATAAGCTGGCCCATTATTTCCAAAACTGATACTATCAATTCCCAAAATTTGTTTAAAAACTTTATCATGAACTCAAATTTATTACAACTGATAACTGAACCTACAAGGTTTAGAGCCAACAATAATCCTTCAATTTTAGACTTATTTTTCACAAATGACGATGAATTAATTTCTACACTTGAAGTGTCCTCTCCTGTGGGTCTTTCTGACCACTCGCTTATTACTGCTCACATTCAATTTAGTTTAACACCGCCTTGCAAAAATAATTTCGTAACGTATGCCACTACTAATTTCTTTAATGTAAATTCAGTTTTATCCCAGTTAAACTGGCAATCTATTTTTCTTAATCACTCTGATCCATCGTCAATGTGGGATTCTTTTCTTCATACTGCTATTACAACAATTTCTGATCATACAACCGAACGGCAGCTATATAGAAATCGACTAAAACCTTGGATTAACCTCTCAGCTACTCATTTAATTCGACATAAGCGAAAGCTTTGGCGAAGATATAAACTCACTGGTTCCCTGATGATTTTCTCGCCCACCGTAATTTTTCTAACCGAGTCAAACAATCTTTGCTAAAGTTAAGAACAGAATTTGAAGAATCTATCATTGCAAGTGGTAATAGTAAAAAAGTTTATCGGTACATTCGTACATCTTTATCTTCTAAAGTCTCCATACCATTACTTCAAAAAGCTGATGGGTCTTTATGTTCTTCGAATAACGAATCTTCGGAATGTTTATCGTTATTCTTTTCTCAGGTTTTTACAGATGAATCTAACGATACCATTCCTCAAATAATGTGCCCACGTTTGTCTAAAACTCTTGACAATATATCTTTCACACCGGATGAAATTAAACATCATTTAAGGAAACTGCGAAATAATTCATCACCTGGATTAGACGGACTCACCTCTTTTTTCCTCAAACAATGTGCAGAATCTGTAGCCATCCCTATATCTCTCATAATGAATGCTTCTTTTAATCAAGGTTTCCTCCCCTCGTCCTGGAAATTGGCTTCGGTTACTCCTGTATTCAAGAAAGGTAATAAACTTGATTGCAATAATTATCGTCCAATCAGCCTGGTTCCTATTGTCGGCAAGGTCATGGAATCGATTATTTCGGAAGCTATGTCCGAGTTCCTTCTTCAAGAAAATGTCATCCCTCACCAACAGCATGGATTTATCAAAGGTCGTTCAACGATCACAAACTTACTTCATTGTGTAAATGATTGGTCATTATCTTTAAACAATCGGAATCCTGTCGATGTAGTTTACTTAGACTTCTCCAAAGCTTTCGATCGTAAATGATGATGATGATGATGACAGAAAACGTAAAAGAAATCATACAAGAAAAAAGAACAAAATATATAAGAAATGGCTAACAAATAAAACATGTACCAATAGAGCAACATATTAAAGGAAAAACGGAAAAGTACGCAATCAAATAAAAAAAGTAAAAAACAATTTCTGGGAACAAAAAAATTTAGTTGGTGGTTCTCACACCACGGAAACATGGAGAACTATCACTAATCTAAATAAAAACACCCATAACTCCTTAAGCAACTTAATTCCTATGGAAAAGTGGGCAAGTCACTATAAAAATTTACTCTAAGAGCCCATATAGGAATATATGGGAGAGGAATACAGTATGGAGAGACAAACAAATAGTAACATTAATACTACTAACAACGAGGTCCTTACTGCGTTAATTAAAATGAAAAACGGGCGATCTCCAGGACCTGGCAATATAGCTGTACAGTTACTTAAAGTAGGAGGTTCACTCCTAATAGAACGAATAAATTTTCTCACGAATACGACATCAATGCTGCCAACAAATTAAAGTACCATCTGAATGGAAAACCACTCATCAAGTGTCCATCTTTAAAAAGGGTAATCGAAAAGATCCTAACTACTACAAAGGATTAAGTGTCCTACCTACTAAAAATAGCGGTTGGTACCGAAGTACATCTAGCCTTCATCGACCTAGAAAAGGCGTATGATACAGTTCCAAGACTTTAACGGCAAGCCACATCAGAGCCAATAAAAGTAACTAAAGGACTAAGACAAGGATGCAGTATCCCAACCTTACTGTTTAATTTATATATTGAAGCAGCCCTCCAAAATTGGATAAATCACCGCCAGGGAATTTGAATTAAGGATGACCAAGTCGTCTTTGGTCAAGATTCTTATGATCTAGAATTTATGATAAAGCATCTATACAGAGAATATGTAAAATGGGGGTTACAATCAGCTGAAGAAACAGAATATTTAGTTATCAATTCAGATGCAAGGTTTAAAGTGTTGATAGACGAGGACGTGGAAATCAAACAAGTGGAAAAATTTAAATATTTAGGTGCACTCATTGATAAGAACGGCTTGGAAGAAACCGAAATTAAACACCGAATTAATCAGGACGTAAAATTGTAGGATGTCTGAACTCATTATGGTGGGATCGCAACATTTCCAAAAGGAACAAAAAAAGAATAGGTCAAACCATGGTTGAATCAGTTCTTTGTTATGGCTCTGAAGTATGGACAATTAATGCAGACCTGAAGAGAAGATTGTTTGCAGTTGAAATGGATTATTTGAGAAGAAGTGCTAGAACATCAAGGCTGGAAAGGAAGAGCAACGAATCTATAAGAAATAACATGAATGCTACAGAAACGGTCATTGAAAGAATAGAAAAAAGAGGTTTAAAATGGTTTAGACACCTATTGAGAATGAAGGAGTTAGAAGAGCGATGGAATCGAGAGGTTTGGAGGAGGAGCATGTCTTGGACCAGGAGGATTGGCGGAGGAGAACGGGAATACGGCGATAGCCGTCTCCAAAATGTATTGTATTTTATGTTGAATCCTGTAATATATTTCAACACAACAACCACAAATTTCTTCAGATCCGCAGTTTGCAAAATACAGATTGCCATGATGGTCCCAACATCCGAAACGGAAATATACACTACAAGAAGAATTTTTTCTTATTTCGATGAGAAAACAATTATTTTCGTAATTGATATGATTGACACTTATTGAAATTGGCATGTTAAAAATCTATTTGGAAAAAAATGTTATCATTTACTGTCAGTGTCCGTTGTTGAGAGTGTTCGTTGAAGAGAGTTAAAAGGTACAGGTTCATATATCACCGAAGGATTTTTGTTTTAAAAACCGTACGTATAGAGGAGGTGCAACGAGAGGTGTCCGTTAAGAAAGAGCTTACTGTATAATGCACGAATTATCAACTGTATAGTAGAAAAATATTGATGTAATATTTTATGAAGCGTTTATTTAATCTAATTTAAAAGGAATTCAATTTACACCGGTTCTAAAAAGTGTCCTAAATACCGCAATAAATTTTAATATATTCAAAGTGACTGTAATGTTTCAGAAAAACGACCCTAATAAAGCGGGAGTAGGTAGTTATTCGAGTCTTTATTGACGCTTTATTCTCTTCGTAGACAAATATTGTTTTTACAGCCTAACAATTTGTTATTTTTGCTCGTTTCATCGAACCTGTAATTTCAATTGATTGTTCTTTGGAGATCAGTCTTTCCTCCAAAATATACACTCCAGGTGAAAATTAAACTGATGAAAAAGTTCTCTTTACTTATTGTTTTAAAACTTTAAGATAAATAAATAAACATATTTTTATACGTGTTTTGGATAAATAAATTAGCGGAAAAGGGCAACTATCAATTGTGAATAAATTACGAAATTAACTGGTCTTACTCATTATTGTTGTCTGTACAAAGAATATAGACTTACCCCTTTAAATATTAATGTCGTAAGATTCTTAGCCAGGGGAATCTCGTTGCCACCACGTCGGGACGCCTGCCCGGTCTCGATGGGACGAGAACCGTTCAAACTAGATGTGTTTCCCTCACTGTCTTGGGAAGAAATCAGACCAGAACCCACACTTCGAAGCAGTTGGTAGGAAGAGGGTATGTCAATAAATCACTCTATTGTATTATGATTTTGAATGCGATAATTTAAGCTAATTGTCACGGTAATACGAAACTTCACACTTGTTTCTATTTTTGTGACCCAAATTAAAAAAGAGAAAGCCAAATCCCTTGTACTTAAAACATAATAAATGAGATAGCCAGCTTTAAGTTTTACGAAATATTTGAACAAACTCGTTAGAATATAGCATTGGATTAGATCACATTACAGTACAGTAACAGAAAAAATATTAAATGTAAAACTATGAAAAGTACATACTTTTCCAAACATTCTCCGACTCCAAAAACGAATGTTTTTAAAAACAGCTAAAAGTATAAGTATACAGAATAGACATAATAAATCGATATACTAATAAGATACTAAGTAAGAATAAAATATAAATTGACAAATAAGCGGCGGTCATGATATTTCGATGAGATCCACGGTAGGAAAATGCCAGTTTGGTGAAAATTGTAATAATGGTGCCGGTGATAAAACACGACTAACACAATTAGAGAGGTGTTGATTAGAAGGCATATAATGCCGAGTAAATTGTGGTATCAGTTCTTGTATTGTGAACCATTTGACAAAGGTGACTAGATCAGTTAGCAATATGGCTGCCAAGAGTTCCAATCTTGTCGAGACAGAGCGAGCATAAAAATTGGACTAGACCTATTGACAAAAGTGACTAGATCAGTCAGCAGTATAGCTGTCAAGAGGTCCCATCCTGCGATAGATGTTCTTGTATAGAAATAACACCCGAAATGTAACACATACAAGTACATAGGTCAGATGTATCTGTTCAGATGTTTCGTCATCCCAGAATACATTAAAGTACCACAACGGTTGTAGAAGACGATTGACTAGCAAAAAGACATGAAAAAGAATAAACACAAGAGGATAGCAACAAAAATATGACTGATTCACGAACGAATAGTCTGCTTTGTACAGGGTTTAAAATTGCTATGAGCAATACAGGATATTTCTAAGTTGCTGATTTTTCGAAAGTTAACAAGCCGATTTTCTGTTATTTCACAGTTTTTACAACCCAGTCCTCTTTATTTATCTTTTTCTCTTGTTAATATTCGCTACTTATTCGTTATTCTTATGCATATTTTCGTTTTGTATGCTAGAGAATACATTCTTTTCCAAACAATACGTAATGTAGAATATTAAACCTGGACCAATCGGTACAAGCTCAGCGAAATAATCTTTTTCAGGTCTTTAAATTATTTAAGTAGTTGACCAGCTCTTTGCTTAGTATATATGGAAAAAGCCAAGGTGGTGAGAAGGACTCTCAAAAAGCGAGAGTGTACATTAAATTATCACCAGGACGAAGATGTAGAAATAACAAGAAATGCCCGAAGAACCAGAGGAGATAATCACACCTACATCTCCTTAAGAAATAAACAAACTAATTAAAAATAGCTTACCGAGAAAAGTACCTGGTCTAGGTGAAACTTCAAATGGAACTCTAAAGAATCTATTTGCAAAAGCAATAGTATGTTTAACCAATATAACGAACGCGATACAGGCTCTTCTCACATCGATGGCCCACGTTATCATGATTCCGAAGCCAGGAAAGAATATCGTGTTTCCTCAAAACCACAGGCCGATAAGCTTACTGCCAGCAATCAGCAAGATTTGATTCAGCAAAATCAATTCGGATTTAGAGCAGAACACTCTAGTTATTATATATAATTACAAGTATTAAATTGGCCAAATATATGGCCTAGGAGGACAAATTCGTTAAACTTCCCGTGCTCGAATCGGTATCACTAAAGTGTTATGATCATTTCGGCCTATCCCAGCCATCGTCAGACACTTGGGCTGATACAAATTCAAACACGGAAAGTAGAACGAATGTCTCCTAAAGCTTCACCACTGCAGTGGTTTGCGAGCAGAGGCGCCACCTGTTTTGGCGGCCGTGAACGAAAACGAGATAATCACATCGTTTTCTACCTCTTCTTCTTCTTTAAGTTCCATCTTCTATCGAAGGTTGGAAATCATCATGGCTATGCGGACTCTGTTGACTGCCGCTCTAAAAAGTTCTGCACTACTGCATTCAAACCATTCCCTTAAGTTCTTAAGCCAGGATATTCTTCGTCTTCCCACATTTCGCTTTCCTCGGATTTTGCCCTGCATAATAAGTTGTAATAATGCGTATTTTTGCCCTCTCATCACATGTCCCAAGTACTCAAGTTTTCGTCTTTTAATAGTTAATATTATTTCCGCCTCATTTCCTATCCTTCTAGTTACTTCCATGTTTGACATTCTTTGAATCCATGATATTCGTAGGATTCTTCTGTAACACCAAAATTCAAAGGCGGCCAGCTTATTCAGATGAACTTGTTTTAGTGTCCAAGCTTCCAGACCATAAAGAAGAGTAGAGAACACGTAACATCGAAGCATTCTCAGGCGTAGTTCTAACCTTATATCCCGACAACAAAGAAACTTTTTAAGTTTAATAAATGATGTACGTGCTATTTCAATACGTGTCTTAATTTCTTTGGTTTGGTCTACATCTGATGTTATCCATGTTCCTAAATATTTATAGTTATTAACATTCTCAATTGCAGTATCTTCAATAGTCAATTGGATATTTGCATGTGCAGATTTAGTCATGATCATGCATTTAGTTTTCTTTAAATTTATCTTCAGTCCGTACTCATGACAGCGTTCATTAAGGCGTTGCATTAGGTTCTGTAAATCATTGTTGTTATCCGTAATTATTACTGTATCGTCTGCAAAACGTAAGTTATTCAAAACTTCTCCATTGATAGATATACCTTCTATTGAGTCTGAGAGCGCTTCTTGAAATACCGCTTCACTGTAGACATTGAAAAGTAGTGGGGACAGCACGCAACCCTGGCGGACTCCTCTCTGTATTTTGATATTTTCGGTGTACTGGCTGTCAACTCTTACCTTGGCAGTTTGATTCCAATATAAATTAGATATAATTTTCAGATCACGACTGTCAATATTTTTGCTTTTTAATATATCTACAAGCTTTTTATGTTGAACTTTATCAAATGCCTTTTCAAAGTCTACAAAACATAAGTACATATCCTGATTCATGTCCATGCATCTCTGAGCCAACACATTCAAGCCGAACAAAGCATCTCTTGTACTCATACCATTTCTAAAGCCAAATTGTGTGTCACTAATCTCATATTCAAGAGTTTTAACAATTCTGCTGTGAATTATTTTCAAAAATGTTTTAAGTGTGTGACTCATTAAAGCTATGGTTCTGTGGTCTGAGCAATTTGTTGAACTTGGTTTTTTGGGAATTGCTACAAAGGTTGATTGCAGCCATTGTCTGGGGATTGTGGCAGTCTGATATATTAGATTAAAGAGTTCAACCATTACATCAATAACATCTTCATCGATGAGTTTTAATAATTCGATGGGCACCTCATCTGGTCCAGCAGCTTTACCCTCTTTTATGTTTTTGATGGCATAGATGACTTCTTCTCTTAATATTGATGGTCCAGTATCCTCGGTGATTTCTAATGACAGTTCTTCTCTTTCATCATTAAATAGTTGTTGAATGTAATTGGTCCAGTGACATAATCTCTCCTTCATATCAGTAATAATATCCCCTTTATCATTTTTAAGGATATTCGTTTTTGTACGCTTTCTAGAATCTGTCATTTCTTTGATTTTTTTGTGTAAATTAAAGCTACCGTACTTTTTATCCAGATCTTCTATTTCCTTTCTACCTCTGGGCTAAACTAAACACTTTCTACCTCTGGGCTATGCGAAATGTGTAAAGAATAAATCTTTTAGCAAAAAGCTGCTATCGCTTTGTTGTATTAAATTGGCCAAATATATGGCCTAGGAGGACAAATTCGTTAAACTTGCCGTGCTCGAATCGGTAACGAATTTGTCCTCCTATATATAACAAATTTAACACAGTATTTTTTAAAGGCTTAAGAATTTCTTTAGGTTGTATGAAATCTCACTTGGCTCTGCTAGCAGAATCGGCGCAATATGATTTAAGACATACCTAGGAGTTTAATATTAGCTACTAAATTTTTCGTACCTACTGGGACTATCAAAATTGAAACAGACTATTTTCTCTCAAACAACAAAGGAATATTTGAAGACGTCACAACAATAAACAACGTTACAATGGGTAGTGACCATCGTATAGTCAGAGCAAAAATCAATATTAACATAAAAGAAGAGAGAACAAGGATTAAAAAAAAAACAACGAGGATAGATGCCTTTAAACTAAGAACAAATGAAGAGCAATTTCGAGAGGTCTTAGCGGATAAGTTCGAATCTGATCCTTCACATAATCAAGATTAAATTGACGAAACTAATAAAAACATAAATAAAAACCTTCTCGCAGCCGGACTACAGGTCGCAAAGAAAACAAGTACCAAAGAAGACAAAATAAGCAATGAAACTAAACAACTAATAATTTTTTTGTGTGTTTGTGTTTTGGCTTGGACAATTGTCATTCAGCCAGTCTCAATCAAGATAAGTTGATTAATGTAGTGTGTGTGTGTGTTTGTGTGTGTAGAGTAATTGTCTTGATACTTAGCAAAGTCGACGTTATTGTCTTTGCTAAGAGACGCTAATTGTATCCGAACGTCTGCGGTCCCTCTGGTGAGTACCGATCACACAAGGATAGAAATTATTTTCATTTATTAATTTTTTTTTAATAAACGAAAATTTCCACCCAGGTGAGATTCGAACTCACGACCTTTAGATTTAAAGGTAGGCGCTCTTACCACTGAGCCACAGAGGGGGTTAACAACTAATGATAGAAAGAAGATAACTACTAGCGCAAAACAACCGCTATACTAAAGAATACAGAGAACTTGATATAACAATTAGAAAAGAACTAAAACATACAAACGACATACGAAAATGGAATGAGCACTTAATAGAGCGAGTCATTGAAAACAACAGAGGCTTAAAATGTCTAAGACCCGCACTGGGAGTTCAAAAAATCATAAAAATTAAAGACGCCAACAATAAGGACGAGAAGGACAAATATAAAATAACTAATATTGTCGAAGACTTCTACACACCCTTGTACAGCTCACAAACACAGCGAGGTACAACCTTAAAAACAACAAAGGAGAACGTCAAAAGAAAAATAAAAAACGTGGGATCAGAAGTACTACCAAATATAAAGGGATTCCAAATAGAAAGAGCTCTAAAAGAGTTAAAAAATTATAAAGCTCCAGGACACGATGGTATAATTGCCGAGCTCTTAAAAACAAGCAAGACATTAACAATCCCTGTACTAAAAGAGCTATTTAATAGAAGTCTCCACAATAGCAAGATCCTTAAAGACTGGAACGAGAGTCTAGTAGTAATCTTACACAAAAATGGGGACAAATATGATCTGCAGAATTATAGACCTATATCGTTGCTCAGTCAAGTATATAAATTATTTATGAGAATTATTAAAAACCGGTTGACCTACAAAATGGACAATTGCCAGCC